>JAKSXO010000139.1:0-469674 GCA_024509115.1 Crotalus helleri
AGGTAGATTGATAGAGATAGGTAGGTAGGTAGGTAGATAGATAGAGATAGGTAGGTAGGTAGGTAGATTGATAGATACAGATAGGTAGGTAGGTAGATTGATAGATAGAGATAGGTAGGTAGGTAGATAGATAGATAGAGATAGGTAGGTAGGTAGATTGATAGATACAGATAGGTAGGTAGGTAGATTGATAGATAGAGATAGTTAGGTAGGTAGATAGATAGATAGAGATAGGTAGGTAGGTAGGTAGATAGATACAGATAGGTAGGTAGATTGATAGATAGAAATAGGTAGGTAGGTAGATAGATAGATACAGATAGGTAGGTAGGTAGATTGATAGATAGAGATAGGTAGGTAGGTAGATTGATAGATACAGATAGCTAGGTAGGTAGGTAGATAGATACAGATAGGTAGGTAGATAGATAGATAGATAGAGATAGGTAGGTAGGTAGATTGATAGATACAGATAGGTAGGTAGGTAGATATATAGATACAGATATGTAGGTAGGTAGATAGATAGATAGAGATAGGTAGGTAGGTAGATTGATAGATACAGATAGGTAGGTAGGTCGATAGATAGATAGAGATAGGTAGGTAGGTAGATAGATAGATAGAGATAGGTAGATAGGTAGATAGATAGATAGAGATAGGTAGGTAGATTGATAGATAGAGATAGGTAGGTAGGTAGGCAGATAGATAGAGATAGGTAGGTAGGTAGGTAGGTAGATAGATAGAGATAGGTAGGTAGGTAGGTAGATAGATAGAGATAGGTAGGTGGGTAGATTGATAGATACAGATAGGTAGGTAGGTAGATTGATAGATAGAGATAGGTAGGTACGTAGATAGATAGATAGAGATAGGTAGCTAGGTAGATATATAGATACAGATATGTAGGTAGGTAGATAGATAGATAGAGATAGGTAGGTAGGTAGATTGATAGATAGAGATAGGTAGGTAGGTAGATAGATAGATACAGATAGGTAGGTAGGTAGATTGATAGATACAGATAGGTAGGTAGGTAGGTAGATAGATACAGATAGGTAGGTAGGTAGATAGATAGATACAGATAGGTAGGTGGGTAGATTGATAGATACAGATAGGTAGGTAGGTAGATTGATAGATAGAGATAGGTAGGTAGGTAGATAGATAGATAGAGATAGGTAGGTAGGTAGATAGATAGATAGAGATAGGTAGGTAGGTAGATAGATAGATACAGATAGGTAGGTAGGTAGATTGATAGATAGAGATAGGTAGGTAGGTAGGTAGATAGATAGAGATAGGTAGGTAGGTAGATTGATAGAGATAGGTAGGTAGGTAGGTAGATAGATAGAGATAGGTAGGTAGGTAGATAGATAGATAGAGATAGGTAGGTAGGTAGATTGATAGATAGAGATAGGTAGGTAGGTAGATTGATAGATAGAGATAGGTAGGTAGGTAGATAGATAGATAGAGATAGGTAGGTAGGTAGATTGATGGATACAGATAGGTAGGTAGGTAGATTGATAGATAGAGATAGGTAGGTAGGTAGAGAGATAGATAGAGATAGGTAGGTAGGTAGGTAGATAGATACAGATAGGTAGGTAGATTGATAGATAGAAATAGGTAGGTAGGTAGATAGATAGATACAGATAGGTAGGTAGGTAGATAGATAGATACAGATAGGTAGGTATGTAGATTGATAGAGATTGGTAGTAGGTAGATAGATAGATAGAGATAGGTAGGTAGGTAGGTAGATTGATAGATACAGAGGTAGGTAGGTAGAGAGATAGATAGAGATAGAGATAGGTAGGTAGGTAGGTAGATAGATACAGATAGGTAGGTAGATTGATAGATAGAAATAGGTAGGTAGGTAGATAGATAGATACAGATAGGTAGGTAGGTAGGTAGATAGATAGAGATAGGTAGGTAGGTAGATTGATAGAGATAGGTAGGTAGGTAGGTAGATAGATAGAGATAGGTAGGTAGGTAGGTAGATTGATAGATACAGATAGGTAGGTAGGTAGATTGATAGATAGAGATAGGTAGGTAGGTAGATAGATAGATAGAGATAGGTAGGTAGGTAGATTGATAGATACAGATAGGTAGGTGGTAGATTGATAGATAGAGATAGTTAGGTAGGTAGATAGATAGATAGAGATAGGTAGGTAGGTAGGTAGATAGATACAGATAGGTAGGTAGATTGATAGATAGAAATAGGTAGGTAGGTAGATAGATAGATACAGATAGGTAGGTAGGTAGATTGATAGATAGAGATAGGTAGGTAGGTAGATTGATAGATACAGATAGCTAGGTAGGTAGGTAGATAGATACAGATAGGTAGGTAGATAGATAGATAGAGATAGGTAGGTAGGTAGATTGATAGATACAGATAGGTAGGTAGGTAGATATATAGATACAGATATGTAGGTAGGTAGATAGATAGATAGAGATAGGTAGGTAGGTAGATTGATAGATACAGATAGGTAGGTAGGTCGATAGATAGATAGAGATAGGTAGGTAGGTAGATAGATAGATAGAGATAGGTAGATAGGTAGATAGATAGATAGAGATAGGTAGGTAGATTGATAGATAGAGATAGGTAGGTAGGTAGGCAGATAGATAGAGATAGGTAGGTAGGTAGGTAGGTAGATAGATAGAGATAGGTAGGTAGGTAGGTAGATAGATAGAGATAGGTAGGTGGGTAGATTGATAGATACAGATAGGTAGGTAGGTAGATTGATAGATAGAGATAGGTAGGTACGTAGATAGATAGATAGAGATAGGTAGCTAGGTAGATATATAGATAGAGATAGGTAGGTAGGTAGATTAATAGAGATAGGTAGGTAGGTAGGGAGATAGATAGAGATAGGTAGGTAGGTAGATAGATACAGATAGGTAGGTAGGTAGATAGATAGATACAGATAGGTAGGTAGGTAGATAGATAGATAGAGATAGGTAGGTAGGTAGATTGATAGATAGAGATAGGTAGGTATGTAGATTGATAGAGATTGGTAGATAGGTAGATAGATAGATACAGATAGGTAGGTAGGTAGATTGATAGATAGAGATAGGTAGGTAGACAGATAAATACAGATAGGTGGGTAGGTAGATAGATAGTGATAGGTAGGTAGGTAGATTGATAGATAGAGATAGGTAGGTAGGTAGATAGATAGATAGAGATAGGTAGGTAGGTAGATAGATAGATACAGATAGGTAGGTAGGTAGATAGATAGATACAGATAGGTAGGTAGGTAGATTGATAGATAGAGATAGGTAGGTAGATTGATAGATAGAGATAGGTAGATAGGTAGATAGATAGATAGAGATAGGTAGGTAGGTAGATTGATAGATAGAGATAGGTAGGTAGGTAGATAGAGATACGAAGGTATGTAGGTAGATAGATACAGATAGGTAGGTAGATAGATAAATACAGATAGGTAGGTAGGTAGATTGATAGATACAGATAGGTAGGTAGGTAGATAGATAGATAGAGATAGGTAGGTAGGTAGATAGATAGATAGAGATAGGTAGGTAGGTAGATATATAGATACAGATATGTAGGTAGGTAGATAGATAGATAGAGATAGGTAGGTAGGTAGATTGATAGATACAGATAGGTAGGTAGGTAGATAGATAGATAGAGATAGGTAGGTAGGTAGATAGATAGATACAGATAGGTAGGTAGGTAGATAGATAGATACAGATAGGTAGGTAGGTAGATTGATAGATAGAGATAGGTAGGTAGGTAGGTAGGTAGATAGATAGAGATAGGTAGGTAGGTAGATAGATAGAGATAGGTAGGTAGGTAGATAGATAGATACAGATAGGTAGGTAGGTAGATAGATAGATACAGATAGGTAGGTAGGTAGGTAGGTAGATAGATAGAGATAGGTAGGTAGGTAGGTAGGTAGGTAGGTAGGAAGATAGATAGATAGAGATAGGTAGGTAGGTAGATAGATAGATAGAGATAGGTAGGTAGGTAGACAGATAGATAGAGATAGGTAGGTAGGTAGATAGATAGATACAGATAGGTAGGTAGGTAGATAGATAGATACAGATAGGTAGGTAGGTAGGTAGATTGATAGATAGAGATAGGTAGGTAGGTAGGTAGATAGATAGAGATAGGTAGGTAGGTAGATTGATAGATACAGATAGGTAGGTAGGTAGATTGATACATAGAGATAGGTAGATAGGTAGATAGATAGATAGATAGAGATAGGTAGGTAGGTAGGTAGATAGATAGAGATTGGTAGGTATGTAGGTAGATAGATAGAGATAGGTAGGTAGGTAGATTGATAGATACAGATAGGTAGATAGGTAGATAGATAGATAGAGATAGGTAGGTAGGTAGATAGAAAGATACAGATAGGTAGGTAGGTAGATAGATAGATACAGATAGGTAGGTAGGTAGATTGATAGATAGAGATAGGTAGGTAGGTAGGTAGATAGATAGAGATAGGTAGGTAGGTAGATAGATAGAGATAGGTAGGTAGGTAGATAGATAGATACAGATAGGTAGGTAGGTAGATTGATAGATAGATATAGGTAGGTAGGTAGGTAGATAGATAGAGATAGGTAGGTAGGTAGGTAGGTAGATAGATAGAGATAGGTAGGTAGGTAGGTAGATAGATAGAGATAGGTAGGTGGGTAGATTGATAGATACAGATAGGTAGGTAGGTAGATTGATAGATAGAGATAGGTAGGTAGGTAGATAGATAGATAGAGATAGGTAGCTAGGTAGATATATAGATACAGATATGTAGGTAGGTAGATAGATAGATAGACATAGGTAGGTAGGTAGATTGATAGATAGAGATAGGTAGGTAGGTAGATAGATAGATACAGATAGGTAGGTAGGTAGATTGATAGATACAGATAGGTAGGTAGGTAGGTAGATAGATACAGATAGGTAGGTAGGTAGATAGATAGATACAGATAGGTAGGTATGTAGATTGATAGAGATAGGTAGATAGGTAGATAGATAGATACAGATAGGTAGGTAGGTAGATTGATAGATAGAGATAGGTAGGTAGATAGATAAATACAGATAGGTGGGTAGGTAGATAGATAGAGATAGGTAGGTAGGTAGATTGATAGATAGAGATAGGTAGGTAGGTAGATAGATAGTGATAGGTAGGTAGGTAGATAGATAGATACAGATAGGTAGATAGGTAGATTGATAGATAGAAATAGGTAGGTAGATTGATAGATAGAGATAGGTAGATAGGTAGATAGATAGATAGAGATAGGTAGGTAGGTAGATTGATAGATAGAGATAGGTAGGTAGGTAGATAGAGATACGTAGGTATGTAGGTAGATAGATACAGATAGGTAGGTAGATAGATAAATACAGATAGGTAGGTAGGTAGATTGATAGATACAGATAGGTAGGTAGGTAGATAGATAGATAGAGATAGGTAGGTAGGTAGATAGATAGATAGAGATAGGTAGGTAGGTAGATATATAGATACAGATATGTAGGTAGGTAGATAGATAGATAGAGATAGGTAGGTAGGTAGATTGATAGATACAGATAGGTAGGTAGGTAGATAGATAGATAGAGATAGGTAGGTAGGTAGATAGATAGATAGAGATAGGTAGATAGGTAGATAGATAGATAGAGATAGGTAGGTAGGTAGATAGATAGATACAGATAGGTAGGTAGGTAGATAGATAGATTCAGATAGGTAGGTAGGTAGATTGATAGATAGAGATAGGTAGGTAGGTAGGTAGATAGATAGAGATAGGTAGGTAGGTAGATAGATAGAGATAGGTAGGTAGGTAGATAGATAGATACAGATAGGTAGGTAGGTAGATAGATAGATACAGATAGGTAGGTAGGTAGATTGATAGATAGAGATAGGTAGGTAGATAGATAGATAGAGATAGGTAGGTAGGTAGATTGATAGATAGAGATAGGTAGGTAGGTAGATAGAGATACGTAGGTATGTAGGTAGATAGATACAGATAGGTAGGTAGATAGATAAATACAGATAGGTAGGTAGGTAGATTGATAGATACAGATAGGTAGGTAGGTAGATAGATAGATAGAGATAGGTAGGTAGGTAGATAGATAGATAGAGATAGGTAGGTAGGTAGATATATAGATACAGATATGTAGGTAGGTAGATAGATAGATAGAGATAGGTAGGTAGGTAGATTGATAGATACAGATAGGTAGGTAGGTAGATAGATAGATAGAGATAGGTAGGTAGGTAGATAGATAGATAGAGATAGGTAGATAGGTAGATAGATAGATAGAGATAGGTAGGTAGGTAGATAGATAGATACAGATAGGTAGGTAGGTAGATAGATAGATTCAGATAGGTAGGTAGGTAGATTGATAGATAGAGATAGGTAGGTAGGTAGGTAGATAGATAGAGATAGGTAGGTAGGTAGATAGATAGAGATAGGTAGGTAGGTAGATAGATAGATACAGATAGGTAGGTAGGTAGATAGATAGATACAGATAGGTAGGTAGGTAGATTGATAGATAGAGATAGGTAGGTAGGTAGGTAGGTAGGTAGATAGATAGAGATAGGTAGGTAGGTAGGTAGGTAGATAGATAGATAGAGATAGGTAGGTAGGTAGATAGATAGATAGAGATAGGTAGGTAGGTAGACAGATAGATAGAGATAGGTAGGTAGGTAGATAGATAGATACAGATAGGTAGGTAGGTAGATAGATAGATACAGATAGGTAGGTAGGTAGGTAGGTAGATTGATAGATAGAGATAGGTAGGTAGGTAGGTAGATAGATAGAGATAGGTAGGTAGGTAGATTGATAGATACAGATAGGTAGGTAGGTAGATTGATAGATAGAGATAGGTAGATAGGTAGATAGATAGATAGAGATAGGTAGGTAGGTAGGTAGATAGATAGAGATCGGTAGGTATGTAGGTAGATAGATAGAGATAGGTAGGTAGGTAGATTGATAGATACAGATAGGTAGGTAGGTAGATTGATAGATAGAGATAGGTAGGTAGGCAGATAGATAGATAGAGATAGGTAGGTAGGTAGATATATAGATACAGATATGTAGGTAGGTAGATAGATAGATAGAGATAGGTAGGTAGGTAGATTGATAGATACAGATAGGTAGGTAGGTAGATAGATAGATAGAGATAGGTAGGTAGGTAGATAGATAGATAGAGATAGGTAGGTAGGTAGATAGACAGATACAGATAGGTAGGTAGGTAGATAGATAGATACAGATAGGTAGGTAGGTAGATTGATAGATAGAGATAGGTAGGTAGGTAGGTAGATAGATAGAGATCGGTAGGTAGGTAGATAGATAGAGATAGGTAGGTAGGTAGATAGATAGATACAGATAGGTCGGTAGGTAGATAGATAGATACAGATAGGTAGGTAGGTAGATTGATAGATAGAGATAGGTAGGTAAGTAGATTGATAGATAGAGATAGGTAGGTAGGTAGATAGATAGATAGAGATAGGTAGCTAGGTAGATATATAGATACAGATTTGTAGGTAGGTAGATAGATAGATAGAGATAGGTAGGTAGGTAGATTGATAGATAGAGATAGGTAGGTAGGTAGATAGATAAATACAGATAGGTGGGTAGGTAGATAGATAGATAGAGATAGGTAGTTAGGTAGATTGATAGATAGAGATAGGTAGGTAGGTAGATTGATAGATAGAGATAGGTAGATAGGTAGATAGATAGATACAGATAGGTAGGTAGGTAGATAGATAGATAGAGATAGGTAGGTAGGTAGATAGATCGATAGAGATAGGTAGGTAGGTAGGTAGATAGATACAGATAAGTAGGTAGGTAGATGGATAGATACAGATAGGTAGGTAGGTAGATTGATAGATAGAGATAGGTAGGTAGGTAGGTAGATACATAGAGATAGGTAGGTAGGTAGATTGATAGAGATAGGTAGGTAGGTAGATAGATAGATAGATAGAGATAGGTAGGTAGGTAGATAGATAGATACAGATAGGTAGGTAGGTAGATAGATAGATAGAGATAGGTAGGTAGGTAGATAGATAGATAAAGATAGGTAGGTAGGTAGATTGATAGATACAGATAGGTAGGAAGGTAGATAAATAGATAGAGATAGGTAGGTAGATAGATAGATAGATAGAGATAGGTAGGTAGGTAGATAGATAGATAGAGATAGGTAGGTAGGTAGGTAGATAGATACAGATAGGTAGGTAGGTAGATAGATAGATACAGACAGGTAGGTAGGTAGATTGATAGATAGAGATAGGTAGGTAGGTAGGTAGATAGATAGAGATAGGTAGGTAGGTAGATTGATAGAGATAGGTAGGTAGGTAGGTAGGTAGGTAGATAGATAGAGATAGGTACGTAGGTAGATTGAAAGATACAGATAGGTAGGTAGGTAGATAGATAGATACAGGTAGGTAGGTAGGTAGATTGATAGATAGAGATAGGTAGGTAGGTAGGTAGATAGATAGAGATAGGTAGGTAGGTAGATTGATAGAGATAGGTAGGTAGGTAGGTAGATAGATAGAGATAGGTAGGTAGGTAGATAGATAGATAGAGATAGGTAGGTAGGTAGATTGATAGGGATAGGTAGGTAGGTAGATAGATAGATACAGATAGGTAGGTAGGTAGGTAGATAGATAGATAGAGATAGGTAGGTAGGTAGATAGATAGATAGAGATAGGTAGGTAGGTAGATTGATAGATACAGATAGGTAGGTAGGTAGATTGATAGATAGAGATAGGTAGGTAGGTAGATAGATAGATAGATAGATAGAGATATGTAGGTAGGTAGGTAGATAGATACAGATAGGTAGGTAGGTAGATAGATAGATACAGATAGGTAGGTAGGTAGATTGATAGATAGAGATAGGTAGGTAGGTAGATAGATAGATAGATAGATAGAGAGGTAGGTAGGTAGATAGATAGATAGAGATAGGTAGGTAGGTAGATAGATAGATACAGATAGGTAGGTATTTAGATAGATAGATACAGAGAGGTAGGTAGGTAGATTGATAGATAGAGATAGGTAGGTAGGTATATAGATAGATACAGATAGGTAGGTAGGTAGATTGATAGATAGAGATAGGTAGGTAGGTAGATTGATAGATACAGATAGGAAGGTAGGTAGATTGATAGATAGAGATAGGTAGGTAGGTAGATAGATAGATAGAGATACGTAGGTAGGTAGGTAGATAGATACAGATAGGTAAGTAGATAGATAAATACAGATAGGTGGGTAGGTAGATAGATAGATAGAGATAGGTAGGTAGGTAGATTGATAGATAGAGATAGGTAGATAGGTAGATAGATAGATACAGATAGGTAGGTAGGTAAATTGATAGATAGAGATAGGTAGGTAGATAGATAGATAGAGATAGGTAGGTAGGTAGGTAGATTGATAGATACAGATAGGTAGGTAGGTAGATAGATAGATACAGATAGGTAGGTAGGTAGATTGATAGATAGAGATAGGTAGGTAGGTAGATAGATAGATAGAGATAGGTAGGTAGGTAGATAGATAGATAGAGATAGGTAGGTAGGTAGGTAGATAGATACAGATAGGTAGGTAGGTAGATAGATAGATACAGACAGGTAGGCAGGTAGATTGATAGATAGAGATAGGTAGGTAGGTAGGTAGATAGATAGAGATAGGTAGGTAGGTAGATTGATAGAGATAGGTAGGTAGGTAGGTAGGTAGGTAGATAGATAGAGATAGGTACGTAGGTAGATTGATAGATACAGATAGGTAGGTAGGTAGATAGATAGATACAGATAGGTAGGTAGGTAGATTGATAGATAGAGATAGGTAGGTAGGTAGGTAGATAGATAGAGATAGGTAGGTAGGTAGATTGATAGAGATAGGTAGGTAGGTAGATAGATAGATAGAGATAGGTAGGTAGGTAGATAGATAGATAGAGATAGGTAGGTAGGTAGATTGATAGAGATAGGTAGGTAGGTAGATAGATAGATACAGATAGGTAGGTAGGTAGGTAGGTAGATAGATAGATAGAGATAGGTAGGTAGGTAGATAGATAAATAGAGATAGGTAGGTAGGTAGATTGATAGATACAGATAGGTAGGTAGGTAGATTGATAGATAGAGATAGGTAGGTAGGTAGATAGATCGATAGATAGATAGAGATATGTAGGTAGGTAGGTAGATAGATACAGATAGGTAGGTAGGTAGATAGATAGATACAGATAGGTAGGTAGGTAGATTGATAGATAGAGATAGGTAGGTAGGTAGATAGATAGATAGATAGAGAGGTAGGTAGGTAGATAGATAGATAGAGATAGGTAGGTAGGTAGATAGATAGATACAGATAGGTAGGTATTTAGATAGATAGATACAGAGAGGTAGGTAGGTAGATTGATAGATAGAGATAGGTAGGTAGGTATATAGATAGATACAGATAGGTAGGTAGGTAGATTGATAGAGATAGGTAGGTAGATAGATAGATAGAGATAGGTAGGTAGGTAGGTAGATTGATAGATACAGATAGGTAGGTAGGTAGATAGATAGATACAGATAGGTAGGTAGGTAGATTGATAGATAGAGATAGGTAGGTAGGTAGATTGATAGATAGAGATAGGTAGGTAGGTAGATAGATAGATAGATAGAGAGGTAGGTAGGTAGATAGATAGATAGAGATAGGTAGGTAGGTAGATAGATAGATACAGATAGGTAGGTATTTAGATAGATAGATACAGAGAGGTAGGTAGGTAGATTGATAGATAGAGATAGGTAGGTAGGTATATAGATAGATACAGATAGGTAGGTAGGTAGATTGATAGATAGAGATAGGTAGGTAGGTAGATTGATAGATACAGATAGGTAGGTAGGTAGATTGATAGATAGAGATAGGTAGGTAGGTAGATAGATAGATAGAGATACGTAGGTAGGTAGGTAGATAGATACAGATAGGTAAGTAGATAGATAAATACAGATAGGTGGGTAGGTAGATAGATAGATAGAGATAGGTAGGTAGGTAGATTGATAGATAGAGATAGGTAGATAGGTAGATAGATAGATACAGATAGGTAGGTAGGTAGATTGATAGATAGAGATAGGTAGGTAGATAGATAGATAGAGATAGGTAGGTAGGTAGATTGATAGATACAGATAGGTAGGTAGGTAGATAGATAGATACAGATAGGTAGGTAGGTAGATTGATAGATAGAGATAGGTAGGTAGGTAGATTGATAGATAGAGATAGGTAGATAGGTAGATAGATAGATAGAGATAGGTAGGTAGGTAGATTGATAGATAGAGATAGGTAGGTAGGTAGGTAGATAGATACAGATAGGTAGGTAGGTAGATTGATAGATAGAGATAGGTAGGTAGGTAAATAGATAGATAGAGATAGGTAGGTAGGTAGATTGATAGATACAGATAGGTAGGTAGGTAGATAGATAGATAGAGATAGGTAGGTAGGTAGATAGATAGATACAGATAGGTAGATAGGTAGATAGATAGATAGAGATAGGTAGGTAGGTAGATTGATAAATAGAGATAGATAGGTAGGTAGATAGATAGATACAGATAGGTAGGTAGGTAGATAGATAGATACAGATAGGTAGGTAGGTAGATTGATAGATAGAGATAGGTAGGTAGGTAGGTAGATAGATAGAGATAGGTAGGTAGGTAGATTGATAGATAGAGATAGGTAGGTAGATAGATAAATACAGTTAGGTGGGTAGGTAGATAGATAGATAGAGATAGGTAGGTAGATAGATTGATAGATAGAGATAGGTAGATAGATAGATACAGATAGGTAGGTAGGTAGATTGATAGATACAGATAGGTAGGTAGGTAGATAGATAGATAGAGATAGGTAGGTAGGTAGATAGATAGATACAGATAGGTAGATAGGTAGATAGATAGATAGAGATAGGTAGGTAGGTAGATTGATAGATAGAGATAGATAGGTAGGTAGATAGATAGATACAGATAGGTAGGTAGGTAGATAGATAGATACAGATAGGTAGGTAGGTAGATTGATAGATAGAGATAGGTAGGTAGGTAGGTAGATAGATAGAGATAGGTAGGTAGGTAGATTGATAGATAGAGATAGGTAGGTAGATAGATAAATACAGTTAGGTGGGTAGGTAGATAGATAGATAGAGATAGGTAGGTAGATAGATTGATAGATAGAGATAGGTAGATAGATAGATACAGATAGGTAGGTAGGTAGATTGATAGATACAGATAGGTAGGTAGGTAAATAGATAGATAGAGATAGGTAGGTAGGTAGATTGATAGATACAGATAGGTAGGTAGGTAGATAGATAGATAGAGATAGGTAGGTAGGTAGATAGATAGAGATAGGTAGGTAGGTAGATTGATAGATAGAGATAGGTAGGTAGGTAGATTGATAGATAGAGATAGGTAGATAGGTAGATAGATAGATAGAGATAGGTAGGTAGGTAGATTGATAGATAGAGATAGGTAGGTAGGTAGATAGATAGATAGATAGAGATACGTAGGTAGGTAGGTAGATAGATACAGATAGGTAAGTAGATAGATAAATACAGATAGGTGGGTAGGTAGATAGATAGATAGAGATAGGTAGGTAGGTAGATTGATAGATAGAGATAGGTAGATAGGTAGATAGATAGATACAGATAGGTAGGTAGGTAGATTGATAGATAGAGATAGGTAGGTAGATAGATAGATAGAGATAGGTAGGTAGGTAGATTGATAGATACAGATAGGTAGGTAGGTAGATAGATAGATACAGATAGGTAGGTAGGTAGATTGATAGATAGAGATAGGTAGGTAGGTAGATTGATAGATAGAGATAGGTAGATAGGTAGATAGATAGATAGAGATAGGTAGGTAGGTAGATTGATAGATAGAGATAGGTAGGTAGGTAGATAGATAGATAGAGATACGTAGGTAGGTAGGTAGATAGATACAGATAGGTAGGTAGATAGATAAATACAGATAGGTAGGTAGGTAGATTGATAGATACAGATAGGTAGGTAGGTAGATTGATAGATAGAGATAGATAGGTAGGTAGGTAGATAGATAGAGATAGGTAGGTAGGTAGATTGATAGATAGAGATAGGTAGGTAGATAGATAAATACAGATAGGTGGGTAGGTAGATAGATAGATAGAGATAGGTAGGTAGGTAGATTGATAGATAGAGATAGGTAGATAGGTAGATAGATAGATACAGATAGGTAGGTAGGTAGATTGATAGATAGAGATAGGTAGGTAGGTAGATTGATAGATAGAGATAGGTAGGTAGATAGATAGATAGATAGATAGATAGATAGATAGATAGATAGATAGATAGATAGATAGATAGATAGAGATACGTAGGTAGGTAGGTAGATAGATACAGATAGGTAGGTAGATAGATAAATACAGATAGGTAGGTAGGTAGATAGATAAATAGAGATAGGTAGGTAGGTAGATAGATAGATAGAGATAGGTAGGTAGGTAGATAGATAGATAGAGATAGGTAGGTAGGTAGATAGATAGATACAGATAGGTAGGTAGGTAGATAGATAGATACAGATAGGTAGGTAGGTAGATTGATAGATAGAGATAGGTAGGTAGGTAGGTAGATAGATAGAGATAGGTAGGTAGGTAGATTGATAGATAGAGATATGTAGGTAGATAGATAAATACAGATAGGTGGGTAGGTAGATAGATAGATAGAGATAGGTAGGTAGGTAGATTGATAGATAGAGATAGGTAGATAGGTAGATAGATAGATACAGATAGGTAGGTAGGTAGATTGATAGATAGAGATAGGTAGGTAGGTAAATAGATAGATAGAGATAGGTAGGTAGGTAGATTGATAGATACAGATAGGTAGGTAGGTAGATAGATAGATAGAGATAGGTAGGTAGGTAGATAGATAGATACAGATAGGTAGGTAGGTAGATAGATAGATACAGATAGGTAGGTAGGTAGATTTATAGATAGAGATAGGTAGGTAGGTAGATTGATAGATAGAGATAGGTAGATAGGTAGATAGATAGATAGAGATAGGTAGGTAGGTAGATTGATAGATAGAGATAGGTAGGTAGGTAGATTGATAGATAGAGATAGGTAGGTAGATAGATAGATAGATAGAGATACGTAGGTAGGTAGGTAGATAGATACAGATAGGTAGGTAGATAGATAAATACAGATAGGTAGGTAGGTAGATAGATAGATAGAGATAGGTAGGTAGGTAGATAGATAGATAGAGATAGGTAGGTAGGTAGATAGATAGATAGAGATAGGTAGGTAGGTAGATAGATAGATACAGATAGGTAGGTAGGTAGATAGATAGATACAGATAGGTAGGTAGGTAGATTGATAGATAGAGATAGGTAGGTAGGTAGGTAGATAGATAGAGATAGGTAGGTAGGTAGATTGATAGATAGAGATAGGTAGGTAGATAGATAAATACAGATAGGTGGGTAGGTAGATAGATAGATAGAGATAGGTAGGTAGGTAGATTGATAGATAGAGATAGGTAGATAGGTAGATAGATAGATACAGATAGGTAGGTAGGTAGATTGATAGATAGAGATAGGTAGGTAGGTAAATAGATAGATAGAGATAGGTAGGTAGGTAGATAGATAGATACAGATAGGTAGGTAGGTAGATAGATAGATACAGATAGGTAGGTAGGTAGATTTATAGATAGAGATAGGTAGGTAGGTAGATAGATAGATACAGATAGGTAGGTAGGTAGATAGATAGATACAGATAGGTAGGTAGGTAGATTTATAGATAGAGATAGGTAGGTAGGTAGATTGATAGATAGAGATAGGTAGATAGGTAGATAGATAGATAGAGATAGGTAGGTCGGTAGATTGATAGATAGAGATAGGTAGGTAGGTAGATAGATAGATAGAGATACGTAGGTAGGTAGGTAGATAGATACAGATAGGTAAGTAGATAGATAAATACAGATAGGTGGGTAGGTAGATAGATAGATAGAGATAGGTAGGTAGGTAGATTGATAGATAGAGATAGGTAGTTAGGTAGATTGACAGATAGAGATAGGTAGGTAGATAGATAGATAGATAGAGATAGGTAGGTAGGTAGATTGATAGATACAGATAGGTAGGTAGGTAGATAGATAGATACAGATAGGTAGGTAGGTAGATAGATAGATAGAGATAGGTAGGTCGGTAGATTGATAGATAGAGATAGGTAGGTAGGTAGATAGATAGATAGAGATACGTAGGTAGGTAGGTAGATACAGATAGGTAAGTAGATAGATAAATACAGATAGGTGGGTAGGTAGATAGATAGATAGAGATAGGTAGGTAGGTAGATTGATAGATAGAGATAGGTAGATAGATAGATAGATAGATACAGATAGGTAGTTAGGTAGATTGACAGATAGAGATAGGTAGGTAGATAGATAGATAGATAGAGATAGGTAGGTAGGTAGATTGATAGATACAGATAGGTAGGTAGGTAGATAGATAGATACAGATAGGTAGGTAGGTAGATAGATAGATACAGATAGGTAGGTAGGTAGATTGATAGATAGAGATAGGTAGGTAGGTAGATTGATAGATAGAGATAGGTAGATAGGTAGACAGATCGATAGAGATAGGTAGGTAGGTAGATTGATAGATAGAGATAGGTAGGTAGATAGATAGATAGATAGATAGATAGATAGATAGATAGATAGATAGATAGATAGATAGATAGATAGATAGATAGATAGATAGATAGATAGATAGAGATACGTAGGTAGGTAGGTAGATAGATACAGATAGGTAGGTAGATAGATAAATACAGATAGGTAGGTAGGTAGATTGATAGATACAGATAGGTAGGTAGGTAGATAGATAGATAGAGATAGGTAGGTAGGTAGATAGATAGATAGAGATAGGTAGGTAGGTAGATAGATAGATACAGATAGGTAGGTAGGTAGATAGATAGATACAGATAGGTAGGTAGATTGATAGATAGAGATAGGTAGGTAGGTAGGTAGATAGATAGAGATAGGTAGGTAGGTAGATTGATAGATAGAGATATGTAGGTAGATAGATAAATACAGATAGGTGGGTAGGTAGATAGATAGATAGAGATAGGTAGGTAGGTAGATTGATAGATAGAGATAGGTAGATAGGTAGATAGATAGATACAGATAGGTAGGTAGGTAGATTGATAGATAGAGATAGGTAGGTAGGTAAATAGATAGATAGAGATAGGTAGGTAGGTAGATTGATAGATACAGATAGGTAGGTAGGTAGATTTATAAATAGAGATAGGTAGGTAGGTAGATTGATAGATAGAGATAGGTAGATAGGTAGATAGATAGATAGAGATAGGTAGGTAGGTAGATTGATAGATAGAGATAGGTAGGTAGGTAGATAGATAGATAGAGATACGTAGGTAGGTAGGTAGATAGATACAGATAGGTAAGTAGATAGATAAATACAGATAGGTGGGTAGGTAGATAGATAGATAGAGATAGGTAGGTAGGTAGATTGATAGATAGAGATAGGTAGATAGGTAGATAGATAGATAGAGATAGGTAGGTCGGTAGATTGATAGATAGAGATAGGTAGGTAGGTAGATAGATAGATAGAATTACGTAGGTAGGTAGGTAGATAGATACAGATAGGTAAGTAGATAGATAAATACAGATAGGTGGGTAGGTAGATAGATAGATAGAGATAGGTAGGTAGGTAGATTGATAGATAGAGATAGGTAGATAGGTAGATAGATAGATAGAGATAGGTAGGTAGGTAGATAGATAGATAGAGATAGATAGGTAGGTAGATAGATAGATACAGATAGGTAGGTAGGTAGATAGATAGATAGATAGATACAGATAGGTAGGTAGGTAGATTGATAGATAGAGATAGGTAGGTAGGTAGGTAGATAGATAGAGATAGGTAGGTAGGTAGATTGATAGATAGAGATAGGTAGGTAGATAGATAAATACAGTTAGGTGGGTAGGTAGATAGATAGATAGAGATAGGTAGGTAGATAGATTGATAGATAGAGATAGGTAGATAGGTAGATAGATAGATACAGATAGGTAGGTAGGTAGATTGATAGATAGAGATAGGTAGGTAGGTAAATAGATAGATAGAGATAGGTAGGTAGGTAGATTGATAGATACAGATAGGTAGGTAGGTAGATAGATAGATAGATAGAGATAGGTAGGTAGGTAGATAGATAGATACAGATAGGTAAGTAGGTAGATTGATAGATAGAGATAGGTAGGTATGTATATTGATAGAAAGAGAAAGGTAGATAGGTAGATAGATAGATACAGATAGGTAGGTAGGTAGATTGATAGATAGAGATAGGTAGGTAGGTAGATAGATAGAGATAGGTAGGTAGGTAGATTGATAGATACAGATAGGTAGGTAGGTAGATAGATAGATACAGATAGGTAGGTAGGTAGATTGATAGATAGAGATAGGTAGGTAGGTAGATTGATAGATAGAGATAGGTAGATAGGTAGATAGATAGATAGAGATAGGTAGGTAGGTAGATTGATAGATAGAGATAGGTAGGTAGGTAGATAGATAGATAGAGATACGTAGGTAGGTAGGTAGATAGATACAGATAGGTAGGTAGATAGATAAATACAGATAGGTAGGTAGGTAGATTGATAGATACAGATAGGTAGGTAGGTAGATAGATAGATAGATATAGGTAGGTAGGTACATAGATAGATAGAGATAGGTAGGTAGGTAGATAGATAGATACAGATAGGTAGGTAGGTAGATAGATAGATACAGATAGGTAGGTAGGTAGATTGATAGATAGAGATAGATAGGTAGGTAGGTAGATAGATAGAGATAGGTAGGTAGGTAGATTGATAGATAGAGATAGGTAGGTAGATAGATAAATACAGATAGGTGGGTAGGTAGATAGATAGATAGAGATAGGTAGGTAGGTAGATTGATAGATAGAGATAGGTAGATAGGTAGATAGATAGATACAGATAGGTAGGTAGGTAGATTGATAGATAGAGATAGGTAGGTAGGTAGATTGATAGATAGAGATAGGTAGGTAGATAGATAGATAGATAGAGATACGTAGGTAGGTAGGTAGATAGATACAGATAGGTAGGTAGATAGATAAATACAGATAGGTAGGTAGATAGATAGATAGAGATAGGTAGGTAGGTAGATTGATAGATAGAGATAGGTAGATAGGTAGATAGATAGATAGAGATAGGTAGGTCGGTAGATTGATAGATAGAGATAGGTAGGTAGGTAGATAGATAGATAGAGATACGTAGGTAGGTAGGTAGATAGATACAGATAGGTAAGTAGATAGATAAATACAGATAGGTGGGTAGGTAGATAGATAGATAGAGATAGGTAGGTAGGTAGATTGATAGATAGAGATAGGTAGATAGATAGATAGATAGATACAGATAGGTAGTTAGGTAGATTGACAGATAGAGATAGGTAGGTAGATAGATAGATAGATAGAGATAGGTAGGTAGGTAGATTGATAGATACAGATAGGTAGGTAGGTAGATAGATAGATACAGATAGGTAGGTAGGTAGATAGATAGATACAGATAGGTAGGTAGGTAGATTGATAGATAGAGATAGGTAGGTAGGTAGATTGATAGATAGAGATAGGTAGATAGGTAGACAGATCGATAGAGATAGGTAGGTAGGTAGATTGATAGATAGAGATAGGTAGGTAGATAGATAGATAGATAGATAGATAGATAGATAGATAGATAGATAGATAGATAGATAGATAGATAGAGATACGTAGGTAGGTAGGTAGATAGATACAGATAGGTAGGTAGATAGATAAATACAGATAGGTAGGTAGGTAGATTGATAGATACAGATAGGTAGGTAGGTAGATAGATAGATAGAGATAGGTAGGTAGGTAGATAGATAGATAGAGATAGGTAGGTAGGTAGATAGATAGATACAGATAGGTAGGTAGGTAGATAGATAGATACAGATAGGTAGGTAGATTGATAGATAGAGATAGGTAGGTAGGTAGGTAGATAGATAGAGATAGGTAGGTAGGTAGATTGATAGATACAGATAGGTAGGTAGGTAGATAGATAGATAGATAGAGATAGGTAGGTAGGTAGATAGATAGATACAGATAGGTAAGTAGGTAGATTGATAGATAGAGATAGGTAGGTATGTAGATTGATAGAAAGAGAAAGGTAGATAGGTAGATAGATAGATACAGATAGGTAGGTAGGTAGATTGATAGATAGAGATAGGTAGGTAGGTAGATAGATAGAGATAGGTAGGTAGGTAGATTGATAGATACAGATAGGTAGGTAGGTAGATAGATAGATACAGATAGGTAGGTAGGTAGATTGATAGATAGAGATAGGTAGGTAGGTAGATTGATAGATAGAGATAGGTAGATAGGTAGATAGATAGATAGAGATAGGTAGGTAGGTAGATTGATAGATAGAGATAGGTAGGTAGGTAGATAGATAGATAGAGATACGTAGGTAGGTAGGTAGATAGATACAGATAGGTAGGTAGATAGATAAATACAGATAGGTAGGTAGGTAGATTGATAGATACAGATAGGTAGGTAGGTAGATAGATAGATAGATATAGGTAGGTAGGTACATAGATAGATAGAGATAGGTAGGTAGGTAGATAGATAGATACAGATAGGTAGGTAGGTAGATAGATAGATACAGATAGGTAGGTAGGTAGATTGATAGATAGAGATAGATAGGTAGGTAGGTAGATAGATAGAGATAGGTAGGTAGGTAGATTGATAGATAGAGATAGGTAGGTAGATAGATAAATACAGATAGGTGGGTAGGTAGATAGATAGATAGAGATAGGTAGGTAGGTAGATTGATAGATAGAGATAGGTAGATAGGTAGATAGATAGATACAGATAGGTAGGTAGGTAGATTGATAGATAGAGATAGGTAGGTAGGTAGATTGATAGATAGAGATAGGTAGGTAGATAGATAGATAGATAGAGATACGTAGGTAGGTAGGTAGATAGATACAGATAGGTAGGTAGATAGATAAATACAGATAGGTAGGTAGATAGATAGATAGAGATAGGTAGGTAGGTAGATTGATAGATAGAGATAGGTAGATAGGTAGATAGATAGATAGAGATAGGTAGGTCGGTAGATTGATAGATAGAGATAGGTAGGTAGGTAGATAGATAGATAGAGATACGTAGGTAGGTAGGTAGATAGATACAGATAGGTAAGTAGATAGATAAATACAGATAGGTGGGTAGGTAGATAGATAGATAGAGATAGGTAGGTAGGTAGATTGATAGATAGAGATAGGTAGATAGATAGATAGATAGATACAGATAGGTAGTTAGGTAGATTGACAGATAGAGATAGGTAGGTAGATAGATAGATAGATAGAGATAGGTAGGTAGGTAGATTGATAGATACAGATAGGTAGGTAGGTAGATAGATAGATACAGATAGGTAGGTAGGTAGATAGATAGATACAGATAGGTAGGTAGGTAGATTGATAGATAGAGATAGGTAGGTAGGTAGATTGATAGATAGAGATAGGTAGATAGGTAGACAGATCGATAGAGATAGGTAGGTAGGTAGATTGATAGATAGAGATAGGTAGGTAGATAGATAGATAGATAGATAGATAGATAGATAGATAGATAGATAGATAGATAGATAGATAGATAGATAGATAGATAGAGATACGTAGGTAGGTAGGTAGATAGATACAGATAGGTAGGTAGATAGATAAATACAGATAGGTAGGTAGGTAGATTGATAGATACAGATAGGTAGGTAGGTAGATAGATAGATAGAGATAGGTAGGTAGGTAGATAGATAGATAGAGATAGGTAGGTAGGTAGATAGATAGATACAGATAGGTAGGTAGGTAGATAGATAGATACAGATAGGTAGGTAGATTGATAGATAGAGATAGGTAGGTAGGTAGGTAGATAGATAGAGATAGGTAGGTAGGTAGATTGATAGATAGAGATATGTAGGTAGATAGATAAATACAGATAGGTGGGTAGGTAGATAGATAGATAGAGATAGGTAGGTAGGTAGATTGATAGATAGAGATAGGTAGATAGGTAGATAGATAGATACAGATAGGTAGGTAGGTAGATTGATAGATAGAGATAGGTAGGTAGGTAAATAGATAGATAGAGATAGGTAGGTAGGTAGATTGATAGATACAGATAGGTAGGTAGGTAGATTTATAAATAGAGATAGGTAGGTAGGTAGATTGATAGATAGAGATAGGTAGATAGGTAGATAGATAGATAGAGATAGGTAGGTAGGTAGATTGATAGATAGAGATAGGTAGGTAGGTAGATAGATAGATAGAGATACGTAGGTAGGTAGGTAGATAGATACAGATAGGTAAGTAGATAGATAAATACAGATAGGTGGGTAGGTAGATAGATAGATAGAGATAGGTAGGTAGGTAGATTGATAGATAGAGATAGGTAGATAGGTAGATAGATAGATAGAGATAGGTAGGTAGGTAGATTGATAGATAGAGATAGGTAGGTAGGTAGATAGATAGATAGAATTACGTAGGTAGGTAGGTAGATAGATACAGATAGGTAAGTAGATAGATAAATACAGATAGGTGGGTAGGTAGATAGATAGATAGAGATAGGTAGGTAGGTAGATTGATAGATAGAGATAGGTAGATAGGTAGATAGATAGATAGAGATAGGTAGGTAGGTAGATAGATAGATAGAGATAGATAGGTAGGTAGATAGATAGATACAGATAGGTAGGTAGGTAGATAGATAGATAGATAGATACAGATAGGTAGGTAGGTAGATTGATAGATAGAGATAGGTAGGTAGGTAGGTAGATAGATAGAGATAGGTAGGTAGGTAGATTGATAGATAGAGATAGGTAGGTAGATAGATAAATACAGTTAGGTGGGTAGGTAGATAGATAGATAGAGATAGGTAGGTAGATAGATTGATAGATAGAGATAGGTAGATAGGTAGATAGATAGATACAGATAGGTAGGTAGGTAGATTGATAGATAGAGATAGGTAGGTAGGTAAATAGATAGATAGAGATAGGTAGGTAGGTAGATTGATAGATACAGATAGGTAGGTAGGTAGATAGATAGATAGATAGAGATAGGTAGGTAGGTAGATAGATAGATACAGATAGGTAGGTAGGTAGATTGATAGATAGAGATAGGTAGGTATGTAGATTGATAGAAAGAGAAAGGTAGATAGGTAGATAGATAGATACAGATAGGTAGGTAGGTAGATTGATAGATAGAGATAGGTAGGTAGGTAGATAGATAGAGATAGGTAGGTAGGTAGATTGATAGATACAGATAGGTAGGTAGGTAGATAGATAGATACAGATAGGTAGGTAGGTAGATTGATAGATAGAGATAGGTAGGTAGGTAGATTGATAGATAGAGATAGGTAGATAGGTAGATAGATAGATAGAGATAGGTAGGTAGGTAGATTGATAGATAGAGATAGGTAGGTAGGTAGATAGATAGATAGAGATACGTAGGTAGGTAGGTAGATAGATACAGATAGGTAGGTAGATAGATAAATACAGATAGGTAGGTAGGTAGATTGATAGATACAGATAGGTAGGTAGGTAGATAGATAGATAGATATAGGTAGGTAGGTACATAGATAGATAGAGATAGGTAGGTAGGTAGATAGATAGATACAGATAGGTAGGTAGGTAGATAGATAGATACAGATAGGTAGGTAGGTAGATTGATAGATAGAGATAGATAGGTAGGTAGGTAGATAGATAGAGATAGGTAGGTAGGTAGATTGATAGATAGAGATAGGTAGGTAGATAGATAAATACAGATAGGTGGGTAGGTAGATAGATAGATAGAGATAGGTAGGTAGGTAGATTGATAGATAGAGATAGGTAGATAGGTAGATAGATAGATACAGATAGGTAGGTAGGTAGATTGATAGATAGAGATAGGTAGGTAGGTAGATTGATAGATAGAGATAGGTAGGTAGATAGATAGATAGATAGATAGAGATACGTAGGTAGGTAGGTAGATAGATACAGATAGGTAGGTAGATAGATAAATACAGATAGGTAGGTAGATAGATAGATAGAGATAGGTAGGTAGGTAGATAGATAGATAGAGATAGGTAGGTAGGTAGATAGATAGATACAGATAGGTAGGTAGGTAGATAGATAGATACAGATAGGTAGGTAGGTAGATTGATAGATAGAGATAGGTAGGTAGGTACGTAGATAGATAGAGATAGGTAGGTAGGTAGATTGATAGATAGAGATATGTAGGTAGATAGATAAATACAGATAGGTGGGTAGGTAGATAGATAGATAGAGATAGGTAGGTAGGTAGATTGATAGATAGAGATAGGTAGATAGGTAGATAGATAGATACAGATAGGTAGGTAGGTAGATTGATAGATAGAGATAGGTAGGTAGGTAAATAGATAGATAGAGATAGGTAGGTAGGTAGATTGATAGATACAGATAGGTAGGTAGGTAGATAGATAGATAGAGATAGGTAGGTAGGTAGATAGATAGATACAGATAGGTAGGTAGGTAGATTGATAGATAGAGATAGGTAGGTAGGTAGATTGATAGATAGAGATAGGTAGATAGGTAGATACATAGATAGAGATAGGTAGGTAGGTAGATTGATAGATAGAGATAGGTAGGTAGGTAGATAGATAGATAGAGATACGTAGGTAGGTAGGTAGATACAGATAGGTAAGTAGATAGAGAAATACAGATAGGTGGGTAGGTAGATAGATAGATAGAGATAGGTAGGTAGGTAGATTGATAGATAGAGATAGGTAGATAGGTAGATAGATAGATACAGATAGGTAGGTAGGTAGATTGATAGATAGAGATAGGTAGGTAGATAGATAGATAGAGATAGGTAGGTAGGTAGATTGATAGATACAGATAGGTAGGTAGGTAGGTAGATAGATACAGATAGGTAGGTAGGTAGATTGATAGATAGAGATAGGTAGGTAGGTAGATTGATAGATAGAGATAGGTAGATAGGTAGATAGATAGATAGAGATAGGTAGGTAGGTAGATAGATAGATACAGATAGGTAGGTAGGTAGATAGATAGATACAGATAGGTAGGTAGGTAGATAGATAGATACAGATAGGTAGGTAGGTAGATTGATAGATAGAGATAGGTAGGTAGGTACGTAGATAGATAGAGATAGGTAGGTAGGTAGATTGATAGATAGAGATATGTAGGTAGATAGATAAATACAGATAGGTGGGTAGGTAGATAGATAGATAGAGATAGGTAGGTAGGTAGATTGATAGATAGAGATAGGTAGATAGGTAGATAGATAGATACAGATAGGTAGGTAGGTAGATTGATAGATAGAGATAGGTAGGTAGGTAAATAGATAGAGGTACGCCCACGTGTCACCTATCCTCCGCGAGCTGCACTGGCTTCCTGTGGGTCTCCGGACGCAATTCAAGGTGTTGGTTATCACCTTTAAAGCCCTTCATGGCATAGGGCCAGGTTACTTACAGGACCGCATTCTGCCACATAGTTCCCAGAGACCGGTGAGGTCCCATAGAGTGGGCCTCCTTCGGGTCCCGTCGGCCAGACAGTGTCGGCTGGCGGGCCCTCGGGGAAGGGCCTTCTCTGTGGTGGCTCCGACCTGGTGGAATCAACTTCCCCCCGAGGTTCGAACAACTCCCACCCTGCCGGCCTTTAAGAAGGCTGTTAAAACCCTCCTGTTCCGGCAGGCCTGGGGCTGATGTCCCCGGGGGGGCCGGGATATGATCGGACTCGCGGTATGACTGTAGTATGACTGCTTTATTTTACTGTTTATCATTGCTTTTAACTTTTTTAACTTTGTACGCCGCCCTGAGTCCTTTGGGATTGGGCGGCATATAAATACTGTAAATAAATAAATAAATAAATAAATAGATAGAGATAGGTAGGTAGGTAGATTGATAGATACAGATAGGTAGGTAGGTAGATAGATAGATAGAGATAGGTAGGTAGGTAGATAGATAGATACAGATAGGTAGGTAGGTAGATTGATAGATAGAGATAGGTAGGTAGGTAGATTGATAGATAGAGATAGGTAGATAGGTAGATACATAGATAGAGATAGGTAGGTAGGTAGATTGATAGATAGAGATAGGTAGGTAGGTAGATAGATAGATAGAGATACGTAGGTAGGTAGGTAGATACAGATAGGTAAGTAGATAGAGAAATACAGATAGGTGGGTAGGTAGATAGATAGATAGAGATAGGTAGGTAGGTAGATTGATAGATAGAGATAGGTAGATAGGTAGATAGATAGATACAGATAGGTAGGTAGGTAGATTGATAGATAGAGATAGGTAGGTAGATAGATAGATAGAGATAGGTAGGTAGGTAGATTGATAGATACAGATAGGTAGGTAGGTAGATAGATAGATACAGATAGGTAGGTAGGTAGATTGATAGACAGAGATAGGTAGGTAGGTAGATTGATAGATAGAGATAGGTAGATAGGTAGATAGATAGATAGAGATAGGTAGGTAGGTAGATTGATAGATAGAGATAGGTAGGTAGGTAGATAGATAGAGATACGTAGGTAGGTAGGTAGATAGATACAGATAGGTAGGTAGATAGATAAATACAGATAGGTAGGTAGGTAGATTGATAGATACAGATAGGTAGGTAGGTAGATAGATAGATAGAGATAGGTAGGTAGGTACATAGATAGATAGAGATAGGTAGGTAGGTAGATAGATAGATACAGATAGGTAGGTAGGTAGATAGATAGATACAGATAGGTAGGTAGGTAGATTGATAGATAGAGATAGATAGGTAGGTAGGTAGATAGATAGAGATAGGTAGGTAGGTAGATTGATAGATAGAGATAGGTAGGTAGATAGATAAATACAGATAGGTGGGTAGGTAGATAGATAGATAGAGATAGGTAGGTAGGTAGATTGATAGATAGAGATAGGTAGATAGGTAGATAGATAGATACAGATAGGTAGGTAGGTAGATTGATAGATAGAGATAGGTAGGTAGGTAGATTGATAGATAGAGATAGGTAGGTAGATAGATAGATAGATAGAGATACGTAGGTAGGTAGGTAGATGGATACAGATAGGTAGGTAGATAGATAAATACAGATAGGTAGGTAGGTAGATAGATAGATAGAGATAGGTAGGTAGGTAGATAGATAGATAGAGATAGGTAGGTAGGTAGATAGATAGATAGAGATAGGTAGGTAGGTAGATAGATAGATACAGATATGTAGGTAGGTAGATAGATAGATACAGATAGGTAGGTAGCTAGATTGATAGATAGAGATAGGTAGGTAGGTAGGTAGATAGATAGAGATAGGTAGGTCGGTAGATTGATAGATAGAGATATGTAGGTAGATAGATAAATACAGATAGGTAGGTAGGTAGATAGATAGATAGAGATAGGTAGGTAGGTAGATTGATAGATAGAGATAGGTATGTAGGTAAATAGATAGATAGAGATAGTTAGGTAGGTAGATTGATAGATACAGATAGGTAGGTAGCTAGATAGATAGATACAGATAGGTAGGTAGGTAGATAGATAGATACAGATAGGTAGGTAGGTAGATAGATAGATACAGATAGGTAGGTAGGTAGATTTATAGATAGAGATAGGTAGGTAGGTAGATTGATAGATAGAGATAGGTAGATAGGTAGATAGATAGATAGAGATAGGTAGGTAGGTAGATTGATAGATAGAGATAGGTAGGTAGGTAGATAGATAGATAGAGATACGTAGGTAGGTAGGTAGATAGATACAGATAGGTAAGTAGATAGATAAATACAGATAGGTGGGTAGGTAGATAGATAGATAGAGATAGGTAGGTAGGTAGATTGATAGATAGAGATAGGTAGATAAGTAGATAGATAGATACAGATAGGTAGTTAGGTAGATTGACAGATAGAGATAGGTAGGTAGATAGATAGATAGAGATAGGTAGGTAGGTAGATTGATAGATACAGATAGGTAGGTAGGTAGATAGATAGATACAGATAGGTAGGTAGGTAGATTGATAGATAGAGATAGGTAGGTAGGTAGATTGATAGATAGAGATAGGTAGATAGGTAGATAGATAGATAGATAGAGATAGGTAGGTAGGTAGATAGATAGATACAGATAGGTAGGTAGGTAGATAGATAGATACAGATAGGTAGGTAGGTAGATTGATAGATAGAGATAGGTAGGTAGGTAGATTGATAGATAGAGATAGATAGGTAGGTAGGTAGATAGATAGAGATAGGTAGGTAGGTAGATTGATAGATAGAGATAGGTAGGTAGATAGATAAATACAGATAGGTGGGTAGGTAGATAGATAGATAGAGATAGGTAGGTAGGTAGATTGATAGATAGAGATAGGTAGATAGGTAGATAGATAGATACAGATAGGTAGGTAGGTAGATTGATAGATAGAGATAGGTAGGTAGGTAGATTGATAGATAGAGATAGGTAGGTAGATAGATAGATAGATAGATAGAGATACGTAGGTAGGTAGGTAGATAGATACAGATAGGTAGGTAGATAGATAAATACAGATAGGTAGGTAGGTAGATAGATAGATAGAGATAGGTAGGTAGGTAGATAGATAGATAGAGATAGGTAGGTAGGTAGATAGATAGATAGAGATAGGTAGGTAGGTAGATAGATAGATACAGATAGGTAGGTAGGTAGATAGATAGATACAGATAGGTAGGTAGGTAGATTGATAGATAGAGATAGGTAGGTAGGTAGGTAGGTAGATAGATAGAGATAGGTAGGTAGGTAGATTGATAGATAGAGATATGTAGGTAGATAGATAAATACAGATAGGTGGGTAGGTAGATAGATAGATAGAGATAGGTAGGTAGGTAGATTGATAGATAGAGATAGGTAGATAGGTAGATAGATAGATACAGATAGGTAGGTAGGTAGATTGATAGATAGAGATAGGTAGGTAGGTAAATAGATAGATAGAGATAGGTAGGTAGGTAGATTGATAGATACAGATAGGTAGGTAGGTAGATAGATAGATAGAGATAGGTAGGTAGGTAGGTAGATAGATAGATACAGATAGGTAGGTAGGTAGATAGATAGATACAGATAGGTAGGTAGGTAGATTTATAGATAGAGATAGGTAGGTAGGTAGATTGATAGATAGAGATAGGTAGATAGGTAGATAGGTAGATAGATAGATAGAGATAGGTAGGTAGGTAGATTGATAGATAGAGATAGGTAGGTAGGTAGATTGATAGATAGAGATAGGTAGGTAGATAGATAGATAGATAGAGATACGTAGGTAGGTAGGTAGATAGATACAGATAGGTAGGTAGATAGATAAATAAAGATAGGTAGGTAGGTAGATAGATAGATAGAGATAGGTAGGTAGGTAGGTAGATAGATAGATAGATAGATAGAGATAGGTAGGTAGGTAGATAGATAGATAGAGATAGGTAGGTAGGTAGATAGATAGATACAGATAGGTAGGTAGGTAGATAGATAGATACAGATAGGTAGGTAGGTAGATTGATAGATAGAGATAGGTAGGTAGGTAGGTAGATAGATAGAGATAGGTAGGTAGGTAGATTGATAGATAGAGATATGTAGGTAGATAGATAAATACAGATAGGTGGGTAGGTAGATAGATAGAGATAGGTATGTAGGTAGATTGATAGATAGAGATAGGTAGATAGGTAGATAGATAGATACAGATAGGTAGGTAGGTAGATTGATAGATAGAGATAGGTAGGTAGGTAAATAGATAGATAGAGATAGGTAGGTAGGTAGATAGATAGATACAGATAGGTAGGTAGATAGATAGATAGATACAGATAGGTAGGTAGGTAGATTTATAGATAGAGATAGGTAGGTAGGTAGATTGATAGATAGAGATAGGTAGATAGGTAGATAGATAGATAGAGATAGGTAGGTCGGTAGATTGATAGATAGAGATAGGTAGGTAGGTAGATAGATAGATAGAGATAGGTAGGTAGGTAGGTAGATAGATACAGATAGGTAAGTAGATAGATAAATACAGATAGGTGGGTAGGTAGATAGATAGATAGAGATAGGTAGGTAGGTAGATTGATAGATAGAGATAGGTAGATAGATAGATAGATAGATACAGATAGGTAGTTAGGTAGATTGACAGATAGAGATAGGTAGGTAGATAGATAGATAGATAGAGATAGGTAGGTAGGTAGGTAGATAGATACAGATAGGTAGGTAGATAGATAAATACAGATAGGTAGGTAGGTAGATTGATAGATACAGATAGGTAGGTAGGTAGATAGATAGATAGAGATAGGTAGGTAGGTACATAGATAGATAGAGATAGGTAGGTAGGTAGATAGATAGATACAGATAGGTAGGTAGGTAGATAGATAGATACAGATAGGTAGGTAGGTAGATTGATAGATAGAGATAGATAGGTAGGTAGGTAGATAGATAGAGATAGGTAGGTAGGTAGATTGATAGATAGAGATAGGTAGGTAGATAGATAAATACAGATAGGTGGGTAGGTAGATAGATAGATAGAGATAGGTAGGTAGGTAGATTGATAGATAGAGATAGGTAGATAGGTAGATAGATAGATACAGATAGGTAGGTAGGTAGATTGATAGATAGAGATAGGTAGGTAGGTAGATTGATAGATAGAGATAGGTAGGTAGATAGATAGATAGATAGAGATACGTAGGTAGGTAGGTAGATGGATACAGATAGGTAGGTAGATAGATAAATACAGATAGGTAGGTAGGTAGATAGATAGATAGAGATAGGTAGGTAGGTAGATAGATAGATAGAGATAGGTAGGTAGGTAGATAGATAGATAGAGATAGGTAGGTAGGTAGATAGATAGATACAGATAGGTAGGTAGGTAGATAGATAGATACAGATAGGTAGGTAGCTAGATTGATAGATAGAGATAGGTAGGTAGGTAGATAGATAGATACAGATAGGTAGGTAGGTAGATAGATAGATACAGATAGGTAGGTAGGTAGATTGATAGATAGAGATAGGTAGGTAGGTAGATTGATAGATAGAGATAGATAGGTAGGTAGGTAGATAGATAGAGATAGGTAGGTAGGTAGATTGATAGATAGAGATAGGTAGGTAGATAGATAAATACAGATAGGTGGGTAGGTAGATAGATAGATAGAGATAGGTAGGTAGGTAGATTGATAGATAGAGATAGGTAGATAGGTAGATAGATAGATACAGATAGGTAGGTAGGTAGATTGATAGATAGAGATAGGTAGGTAGGTAGATTGATAGATAGAGATAGGTAGGTAGATAGATAGATAGATAGATAGAGATACGTAGGTAGGTAGGTAGATAGATACAGATAGGTAGGTAGATAGATAAATACAGATAGGTAGGTAGGTAGATAGATAGATAGAGATAGGTAGGTAGGTAGATAGATAGATAGAGATAGGTAGGTAGGTAGATAGATAGATAGAGATAGGTAGGTAGGTAGATAGATAGATACAGATAGGTAGGTAGGTAGATAGATAGATACAGATAGGTAGGTAGGTAGATTGATAGATAGAGATAGGTAGGTAGGTAGGTAGGTAGATAGATAGAGATAGGTAGGTAGGTAGATTGATAGATAGAGATATGTAGGTAGATAGATAAATACAGATAGGTGGGTAGGTAGATAGATAGATAGAGATAGGTAGGTAGGTAGGTAGATTGATAGATAGAGATAGGTAGATAGGTAGATAGATAGATACAGATAGGTAGGTAGGTAGATTGATAGATAGAGATAGGTAGGTAGGTAAATAGATAGATAGAGATAGGTAGGTAGGTAGATTGATAGATACAGATAGGTAGGTAGGTAGATAGATAGATAGAGATAGGTAGGTAGGTAGATAGATAGATACAGATAGGTAGGTAGGTAGATAGATAGATACAGATAGGTAGGTAGGTAGATTTATAGATAGAGATAGGTAGGTAGGTAGATTGATAGATAGAGATAGGTAGATAGGTAGATAGGTAGATAGATAGATAGAGATAGGTAGGTAGGTAGATTGATAGATAGAGATAGGTAGGTAGGTAGATTGATAGATAGAGATAGGTAGGTAGATAGATAGATAGATAGAGATACGTAGGTAGGTAGGTAGATAGATACAGATAGGTAGGTAGATAGATAAATAAAGATAGGTAGGTAGGTAGATAGATAGATAGAGATAGGTAGGTAGGTAGGTAGATAGATAGATAGATAGAGATAGGTAGGTAGGTAGATAGATAGATAGAGATAGGTAGGTAGGTAGATAGATAGATACAGATAGGTAGGTAGGTAGATAGATAGATACAGATAGGTAGGTAGGTAGATTGATAGATAGAGATAGGTAGGTAGGTAGGTAGATAGATAGAGATAGGTAGGTAGGTAGATTGATAGATAGAGATATGTAGGTAGATAGATAAATACAGATAGGTGGGTAGGTAGATAGATAGAGATAGGTAGGTAGGTAGATTGATAGATAGAGATAGGTAGATAGGTAGATAGATAGATACAGATAGGTAGGTAGGTAGATTGATAGATAGAGATAGGTAGGTAGGTAAATAGATAGATAGAGATAGGTAGGTAGGTAGATAGATAGATACAGATAGGTAGGTAGATAGATAGATAGATACAGATAGGTAGGTAGGTAGATTTATAGATAGAGATAGGTAGGTAGGTAGATTGATAGATAGAGATAGGTAGATAGGTAGATAGATAGATAGAGATAGGTAGGTCGGTAGATTGATAGATAGAGATAGGTAGGTAGGTAGATAGATAGATAGAGATAGGTAGGTAGGTAGGTAGATAGATACAGATAGGTAAGTAGATAGATAAATACAGATAGGTGGGTAGGTAGATTGATAGATAGAGATAGGTAGGTAGGTAAATAGATAGATAGACATAGGTAGGTAGGTAGATTGATAGATAGAGATAGGTAGGTAGGTAAATAGATAGATAGAGATAGGTAGGTAGGTAGATAGATAGATACAGATAGGTAGGTAGATAGATAGATAGATACAGATAGGTAGGTAGGTAGATTTATAGATAGAGATAGGTAGGTAGGTAGATTGATAGATAGAGATAGGTAGATAGGTAGATAGATAGATAGAGATAGGTAGGTCGGTAGATTGATAGATAGAGATAGGTAGGTAGGTAGATAGATAGATAGAGATAGGTAGGTAGGTAGGTAGATAGATACAGATATGTAAGTAGATAGATAAATACAGATAGGTGGGTAGGTAGATAGATAGATAGAGATAGGTAGGTAGGTAGATTGATAGATAGAGATAGGTAGATAGATAGATAGATAGATACAGATAGGTAGTTAGGTAGATTGACAGATAGAGATAGGTAGGTAGATAGATAGATAGATAGAGATAGGTAGGTAGGTAGGTAGATAGATACAGATAGGTAGGTAGATAGATAAATACAGATAGGTAGGTAGGTAGATTGATAGATACAGATAGGTAGGTAGGTAGATAGATAGATAGAGATAGGTAGGTAGGTACATAGATAGATAGAGATAGGTAGGTAGGTAGATAGATAGATACAGATAGGTAGGTAGGTAGGTAGATAGATACAGATAGGTAGGTAGGTAGATTGATAGATAGAGATAGATAGGTAGGTAGGTAGATAGATAGAGATAGGTAGGTAGGTAGATTGATAGATAGAGATAGGTAGGTAGATAGATAAATACAGATAGGTGGGTAGGTAGATAGATAGATAGAGATAGGTAGGTAGGTAGATTGATAGATAGAGATAGGTAGATAGGTAGATAGATAGATACAGATAGGTAGGTAGGTAGATTGATAGATAGAGATAGGTAGGTAGGTAGATTGATAGATAGAGATAGGTAGGTAGATAGATAGATAGATAGAGATACGTAGGTAGGTAGGTAGATGGATACAGATAGGTAGGTAGATAGATAAATACAGATAGGTAGGTAGGTAGATAGATAGATAGAGATAGGTAGGTAGGTAGATAGATAGATAGAGATAGGTAGGTAGGTAGATAGATAGATAGAGATAGGTAGGTAGGTAGATAGATAGATACAGATAGGTAGGTAGGTAGATAGATAGATACAGATAGGTAGGTAGCTAGATTGATAGATAGAGATAGGTAGGTAGGTAGATAGATAGATACAGATAGGTAGGTAGGTAGATAGATAGATACAGATAGGTAGGTAGGTAGATTGATAGATAGAGATAGGTAGGTAGGTAGATTGATAGATAGAGATAGATAGGTAGGTAGGTAGATAGATAGAGATAGGTAGGTAGGTAGATTGATAGATAGAGATAGGTAGGTAGATAGATAAATACAGATAGGTGGGTAGGTAGATAGATAGATAGAGATAGGTAGGTAGGTAGATTGATAGATAGAGATAGGTAGATAGGTAGATAGATAGATACAGATAGGTAGGTAGGTAGATTGATAGATAGAGATAGGTAGGTAGGTAGATTGATAGATAGAGATAGGTAGGTAGATAGATAGATAGATAGATAGAGATACGTAGGTAGGTAGGTAGATAGATACAGATAGGTAGGTAGATAGATAAATACAGATATGTAGGTAGGTAGATAGATAGATAGAGATAGGTAGGTAGGTAGATAGATAGATAGAGATAGGTAGGTAGGTAGATAGATAGATAGAGATAGGTAGGTAGGTAGATAGATAGATACAGATAGGTAGGTAGGTAGATAGATAGATACAGATAGGTAGGTAGGTAGATTGATAGATAGAGATAGGTAGGTAGGTAGGTAGGTAGATAGATAGAGATAGGTAGGTAGGTAGATTGATAGATAGAGATATGTAGGTAGATAGATAAATACAGATAGGTGGGTAGGTAGATAGATAGATAGAGATAGGTAGGTAGGTAGGTAGATTGATAGATAGAGATAGGTAGATAGGTAGATAGATAGATACAGATAGGTAGGTAGGTAGATTGATAGATAGAGATAGGTAGGTAGGTAAATAGATAGATAGAGATAGGTAGGTAGGTAGATTGATAGATACAGATAGGTAGGTAGGTAGATAGATAGATAGAGATAGGTAGGTAGGTAGATAGATAGATACAGATAGGTAGGTAGGTAGATAGATAGATACAGATAGGTAGGTAGGTAGATTTATAGATAGAGATAGGTAGGTAGGTAGATTGATAGATAGAGATAGGTAGATAGGTAGATAGGTAGATAGATAGATAGAGATAGGTAGGTAGGTAGATTGATAGATAGAGATAGGTAGGTAGGTAGATTGCTAGATAGAGATAGGTAGGTAGATAGATAGATAGATAGAGATACGTAGGTAGGTAGGTAGATAGATACAGATAGGTAGGTAGATAGATAAATAAAGATAGGTAGGTAGGTAGATAGATAGATAGAGATAGGTAGGTAGGTAGGTAGATAGATAGATAGATAGAGATAGGTAGGTAGGTAGATAGATAGATAGAGATAGGTAGGTAGGTAGATAGATAGATACAGATAGGTAGGTAGGTAGATAGATAGATACAGATAGGTAGGTAGGTAGATTGATAGATAGAGATAGGTAGGTAGGTAGGTAGATAGATAGAGATAGGTAGGTAGGTAGATTGATAGATAGAGATATGTAGGTAGATAGATAAATACAGATAGGTGGGTAGGTAGATAGATAGAGATAGGTAGGTAGGTAGATTGATAGATAGAGATAGGTAGATAGGTAGATAGATAGATACAGATAGGTAGGTAGGTAGATTGATAGATAGAGATAGGTAGGTAGGTAAATAGATAGATAGAGATAGGTAGGTAGGTAGATAGATAGATACAGATAGGTAGGTAGATAGATAGATAGATACAGATAGGTAGGTAGGTAGATTTATAGATAGAGATAGGTAGGTAGGTAGATTGATAGATAGAGATAGGTAGATAGGTAGATAGATAGATAGAGATAGGTAGGTCGGTAGATTGATAGATAGAGATAGGTAGGTAGGTAGATAGATAGATAGATAGAGATAGGTAGGTAGGTAGGTAGATAGATACAGATAGGTAAGTAGATAGATAAATACAGATAGGTGGGTAGGTAGATAGATAGATAGAGATAGGTAGGTAGGTAGATTGATAGATAGAGATAGGTAGATAGATAGATAGATAGATACAGATAGGTAGTTAGGTAGATTGACAGATAGAGATAGGTAGGTAGATAGATAGATAGATAGAGATAGGTAGGTAGGTAGGTAGATAGATACAGATAGGTAGGTAGATAGATAAATACAGATAGGTAGGTAGGTAGATTGATAGATACAGATAGGTAGGTAGGTAGATAGATAGATAGAGATAGGTAGGTAGGTACATAGATAGATAGAGATAGGTAGGTAGGTAGATAGATAGATACAGATAGGTAGGTAGGTAGATAGATAGATACAGATAGGTAGGTAGGTAGATTGATAGATAGAGATAGATAGGTAGGTAGGTAGATAGATAGAGATAGGTAGGTAGGTAGATTGATAGATAGAGATAGGTAGGTAGATAGATAAATACAGATAGGTGGGTAGGTAGATAGATAGATAGAGATAGGTAGGTAGGTAGATTGATAGATAGAGATAGGTAGATAGGTAGATAGATAGATACAGATAGGTAGGTAGGTAGATTGATAGATAGAGATAGGTAGGTAGGTAGATTGATAGATAGAGATAGGTAGGTAGATAGATAGATAGATAGAGATACGTAGGTAGGTAGGTAGATGGATACAGATAGGTAGGTAGATAGATAAATACAGATAGGTAGGTAGGTAGATAGATAGATAGAGATAGGTAGGTAGGTAGATAGATAGATAGAGATAGGTAGGTAGGTAGATAGATAGATACAGATAGGTAGGTAGGTAGATAGATAGATACAGATAGGTAGGTAGCTAGATTGATAGATAGAGATAGGTAGGTAGGTAGGTAGATAGATAGAGATAGGTAGGTCGGTAGATTGATAGATAGAGATATGTAGGTAGATAGATAAATACAGATAGGTAGGTAGGTAGATAGATAGATAGAGATAGGTAGGTAGGTAGATTGATAGATAGAGATAGGTAGGTAGGTAAATAGATAGATAGAGATAGTTAGGTAGGTAGATTGATAGATACAGATAGGTAGGTAGCTAGATAGATAGATACAGATAGGTAGGTAGGTAGATAGATAGATACAGATAGGTAGGTAGGTAGATAGATAGATACAGATAGGTAGGTAGGTAGATTTATAGATAGAGATAGGTAGGTAGGTAGATTGATAGATAGAGATAGGTAGATAGGTAGATAGATAGATAGAGATAGGTAGGTAGGTAGATTGATAGATAGAGATAGGTAGGTAGGTAGATAGATAGATAGAGATACGTAGGTAGGTAGGTAGATAGATACAGATAGGTAAGTAGATAGATAAATACAGATAGGTGGGTAGGTAGATAGATAGATAGAGATAGGTAGGTAGGTAGATTGATAGATAGAGATAGGTAGATAAGTAGATAGATAGATACAGATAGGTAGTTAGGTAGATTGACAGATAGAGATAGGTAGGTAGATAGATAGATAGAGATAGGTAGGTAGGTAGATTGATAGATACAGATAGGTAGGTAGGTAGATAGATAGATACAGATAGGTAGGTAGGTAGATAGATAGATACAGATAGGTAGGTAGGTAGATTGATAGATAGAGATAGGTAGGTAGGTAGATTGATAGATAGAGATAGGTAGGTAGGTAGATTGATAGATAGAGATAGATAGGTAGGTAGGTAGATAGATAGAGATAGGTAGGTAGGTAGATTGATAGATAGAGATAGGTAGGTAGATAGATAAATACAGATAGGTGGGTAGGTAGATAGATAGATAGAGATAGGTAGGTAGGTAGATTGATAGATAGAGATAGGTAGATAGGTAGATAGATAGATACAGATAGGTAGGTAGGTAGATTGATAGATAGAGATAGGTAGGTAGGTAGATTGATAGATAGAGATAGGTAGGTAGATAGATAGATAGATAGATAGAGATACGTAGGTAGGTAGGTAGATAGATACAGATAGGTAGGTAGATAGATAAATACAGATAGGTAGGTAGGTAGATAGATAGATAGAGATAGGTAGGTAGGTAGATAGATAGATAGAGATAGGTAGGTAGGTAGATAGATAGATAGAGATAGGTAGGTAGGTAGATAGATAGATACAGATAGGTAGGTAGGTAGATAGATAGATACAGATAGGTAGGTAGGTAGATTGATAGATAGAGATAGGTAGGTAGGTAGGTAGGTAGATAGATAGAGATAGGTAGGTAGGTAGATTGATAGATAGAGATATGTAGGTAGATAGATAAATACAGATAGGTGGGTAGGTAGATAGATAGATAGAGATAGGTAGGTAGGTAGGTAGATTGATAGATAGAGATAGGTAGATAGGTAGATAGATAGATACAGATAGGTAGGTAGGTAGATTGATAGATAGAGATAGGTAGGTAGGTAAATAGATAGATAGAGATAGGTAGGTAGGTAGATTGATAGATACAGATAGGTAGGTAGGTAGATAGATAGATAGAGATAGGTAGGTAGGTAGATAGATAGATACAGATAGGTAGGTAGGTAGATAGATAGATACAGATAGGTAGGTAGGTAGATTTATAGATAGAGATAGGTAGGTAGGTAGATTGATAGATAGAGATAGGTAGATAGGTAGATAGGTAGATAGATAGATAGAGATAGGTAGGTAGGTAGATTGATAGATAGAGATAGGTAGGTAGGTAGATTGATAGATAGAGATAGGTAGGTAGATAGATAGATAGATAGAGATACGTAGGTAGGTAGGTAGATAGATACAGATAGGTAGGTAGATAGATAAATAAAGATAGGTAGGTAGGTAGGTAGATAGATAGAGATAGGTAGGTAGGTAGGTAGATAGATAGATAGATAGAAATAGGTAGGTAGGTAGATAGATAGATAGAGATAGGTAGGTAGGTAGATAGATAGATACAGATAGGTAGGTAGGTAGATAGATAGATACAGATAGGTAGGTAGGTAGATTGATAGATAGAGATAGGTAGGTAGGTAGGTAGATAGATAGAGATAGGTAGGTAGGTAGATTGATAGATAGAGATATGTAGGTAGATAGATAAATACAGATAGGTGGGTAGGTAGATAGATAGAGATAGGTAGGTAGGTAGATTGATAGATAGAGATAGGTAGATAGGTAGATAGATAGATACAGATAGGTAGGTAGGTAGATTGATAGATAGAGATAGGTAGGTAGGTAAATAGATAGATAGAGATAGGTAGGTAGGTAGATAGATAGATACAGATAGGTAGGTAGATAGATAGATAGATACAGATAGGTAGGTAGGTAGATTTATAGATAGAGATAGGTAGGTAGGTAGATTGATAGATAGAGATAGGTAGATAGGTAGATAGATAGATAGAGATAGGTAGGTCGGTAGATTGATAGATAGAGATAGGTAGGTAGGTAGATAGATAGATAGAGATAGGTAGGTAGGTAGGTAGATAGATACAGATAGGTAAGTAGATAGATAAATACAGATAGGTGGGTAGGTAGATAGATAGATAGAGATAGGTAGGTAGGTAGATTGATAGATAGAGATAGGTAGATAGATAGATAGATAGATACAGATAGGTAGTTAGGTAGATTGACAGATAGAGATAGGTAGGTAGATAGATAGATAGATAGAGATAGGTAGGTAGGTAGGTAGATAGATACAGATAGGTAGGTAGATAGATAAATACAGATAGGTAGGTAGGTAGATTGATAGATACAGATAGGTAGGTAGGTAGATAGATAGATAGAGATAGGTAGGTAGGTACATAGATAGATAGAGATAGGTAGGTAGGTAGATAGATAGATACAGATAGGTAGGTAGGTAGATAGATAGATACAGATAGGTAGGTAGGTAGATTGATAGATAGAGATAGATAGGTAGGTAGGTAGATAGATAGAGATAGGTAGGTAGGTAGATTGATAGATAGAGATAGGTAGGTAGATAGATAAATACAGATAGGTGGGTAGGTAGATAGATAGATAGAGATAGGTAGGTAGGTAGATTGATAGATAGAGATAGGTAGATAGGTAGATAGATAGATACAGATAGGTAGGTAGGTAGATTGATAGATAGAGATAGGTAGGTAGGTAGATTGATAGATAGAGATAGGTAGGTAGATAGATAGATAGATAGAGATACGTAGGTAGGTAGGTAGATGGATACAGATAGGTAGGTAGATAGATAAATACAGATAGGTAGGTAGGTAGATAGATAGATAGAGATAGGTAGGTAGGTAGATAGATAGATAGAGATAGGTAGGTAGGTAGATAGATAGATACAGATAGGTAGGTAGGTAGATAGATAGATACAGATAGGTAGGTAGCTAGATTGATAGATAGAGATAGGTAGGTAGGTAGGTAGATAGATAGAGATAGGTAGGTCGGTAGATTGATAGATAGAGATATGTAGGTAGATAGATAAATACAGATAGGTAGGTAGGTAGATAGATAGATAGAGATAGGTAGGTAGGTAGATTGATAGATAGAGATAGGTAGGTAGGTAAATAGATAGATAGAGATAGTTAGGTAGGTAGATTGATAGATACAGATAGGTAGGTAGCTAGATAGATAGATACAGATAGGTAGGTAGGTAGATAGATAGATACAGATAGGTAGGTAGGTAGATAGATAGATACAGATAGGTAGGTAGGTAGATTTATAGATAGAGATAGGTAGGTAGGTAGATTGATAGATAGAGATAGGTAGATAGGTAGATAGATAGATAGAGATAGGTAGGTAGGTAGATTGATAGATAGAGATAGGTAGGTAGGTAGATAGATAGATAGAGATACGTAGGTAGGTAGGTAGATAGATACAGATAGGTAAGTAGATAGATAAATACAGATAGGTGGGTAGGTAGATAGATAGATAGAGATAGGTAGGTAGGTAGATTGATAGATAGAGATAGGTAGATAAGTAGATAGATAGATACAGATAGGTAGTTAGGTAGATTGACAGATAGAGATAGGTAGGTAGATAGATAGATAGAGATAGGTAGGTAGGTAGATTGATAGATACAGATAGGTAGGTAGGTAGATAGATAGATACAGATAGGTAGGTAGGTAGATAGATAGATACAGATAGGTAGGTAGGTAGATTGATAGATAGAGATAGGTAGGTAGGTAGATTGATAGATAGAGATAGGTAGATAGGTAGATAGATAGATAGATAGAGATAGGTAGGTAGGTAGATAGATAGATACAGATAGGTAGGTAGGTAGATAGATAGATACAGATAGGTAGGTAGGTAGATTGATAGATAGAGATAGGTAGGTAGGTAGATTGATAGATAGAGATAGATAGGTAGGTAGATAGATAGATAGAGATAGGTAGGTAGGTAGATTGATAGATAGAGATAGGTAGGTAGATAGATAAATACAGATAGGTGGGTAGGTAGATAGATAGATAGAGATAGGTAGGTAGGTAGATTGATAGATAGAGATAGGTAGATAGGTAGATAGATAGATACAGATAGGTAGGTAGGTAGATTGATAGATAGAGATAGGTAGGTAGGTAGATTGATAGATAGAGATAGGTAGGTAGATAGATAGATAGATAGATAGAGATACGTAGGTAGGTAGGTAGATAGATACAGATAGGTAGGTAGATAGATAAATACAGATAGGTAGGTAGGTAGATAGATAGATAGAGATAGGTAGGTAGGTAGATAGATAGATAGAGATAGGTAGGTAGGTAGATAGATAGATAGAGATAGGTAGGTAGGTAGATAGATAGATACAGATAGGTAGGTAGGTAGATAGATAGATACAGATAGGTAGGTAGGTAGATTGATAGATAGAGATAGGTAGGTAGGTAGGTAGGTAGATAGATAGATAGAGATAGGTAGGTAGGTAGATTGATAGATAGAGATATGTAGGTAGATAGATAAATACAGATAGGTGGGTAGGTAGATAGATAGATAGAGATAGGTAGGTAGGTAGATTGATAGATAGAGATAGGTAGATAGGTAGATAGATAGATACAGATAGGTAGGTAGGTAGATTGATAGATAGAGATAGGTAGGTAGGTAAATAGATAGATAGAGATAGGTAGGTAGGTAGATTGATAGATACAGATAGGTAGGTAGGTAGATAGATAGATAGAGATAGGTAGGTAGGTAGATAGATAGATACAGATAGGTAGGTAGGTAGATAGATAGATACAGATAGGTAGGTAGGTAGATTTATAGATAGAGATAGGTAGGTAGGTAGATTGATAGATAGAGATAGGTAGATAGGTAGATAGGTAGATAGATAGATAGAGATAGGTAGGTAGGTAGATTGATAGATAGAGATAGGTAGGTAGGTAGATTGATAGATAGAGATAGGTAGGTAGATAGATAGATAGATAGAGATACGTAGGTAGGTAGGTAGATAGATACAGATAGGTAGGTAGATAGATAAATAAAGATAGGTAGGTAGGTAGATAGATAGATAGAGATAGGTAGGTAGGTAGGTAGATAGATAGATAGATAGAGATAGGTAGGTAGGTAGATAGATAGATAGAGATAGGTAGGTAGGTAGATAGATAGATACAGATAGGTAGGTAGGTAGATAGATAGATACAGATAGGTAGGTAGGTAGATTGATAGATAGAGATAGGTAGGTAGGTAGGTAGATAGATAGAGATAGGTAGGTAGGTAGATTGATAGATAGAGATATGTAGGTAGATAGATAAATACAGATAGGTGGGTAGGTAGATAGATAGAGATAGGTAGGTAGGTAGATTGATAGATAGAGATAGGTAGATAGGTAGATAGATAGATACAGATAGGTAGGTAGGTAGATTGATAGATAGAGATAGGTAGGTAGGTAAATAGATAGATAGAGATAGGTAGGTAGGTAGATAGATAGATACAGATAGGTAGGTAGATAGATAGATAGATACAGATAGGTTGGTAGGTAGATTTATAGATAGAGATAGGTAGGTAGGTAGATTGATAGATAGAGATAGGTAGATAGGTAGATAGATAGATAGAGATAGGTAGGTCGGTAGATTGATAGATAGAGATAGGTAGGTAGGTAGATAGATAGATAGAGATAGGTAGGTAGGTAGGTAGATAGATACAGATAGGTAAGTAGATAGATAAATACAGATAGGTGGGTAGGTAGATAGATAGATAGAGATAGGTAGGTAGGTAGATTGATAGATAGAGATAGGTAGATAGATAGATAGATAGATACAGATAGGTAGTTAGGTAGATTGACAGATAGAGATAGGTAGGTAGATAGATAGATAGATAGAGATAGGTAGGTAGGTAGATTGATAGATACAGATAGGTAGGTAGGTAGATAGATAGATACAGATAGGTAGGTAGGTAGATAGATAGATACAGATAGGTAGGTAGGTAGATTGATAGATAGAGATAGGTAGGTAGGTAGATTGATAGATAGAGATAGGTAGATAGGTAGACAGATAGATAGAGATAGGTAGGTAGGTAGATAGATAGATAGAGATAGATAGGTAGGTAGATAGATAGATACAGATAGGTAGGTAGGTAGATAGATAGATAGATACAGATAGGTAGGTAGGTAGATTGATAGATAGAGATAGGTAGGTAGGTAGGTAGATAGATAGAGATAGGTAGGTAGATTGATAGATAGAGATAGGTAGGTAGATAGATAAATACAGTTAGGTGGGTAGGTAGATAGATAGATAGAGATAGGTAGGTAGATAGATTGATAGATAGAGATAGGTAGATAGGTAGATAGATAGATACAGATGGGTAGGTAGGTAGATTGATAGATAGAGATAGGTAGGTAGGTAAATAGATAGATAGAGATAGGTAGGTAGGTAGATTGATAGATACAGATAGGTAGGTAGGTAGATAGATAGATAGAGATAGGTAGGTAGGTAGATAGATAGATACAGATAGGTAGGTAGGTAGATAGATAGATACAGATAGGTAGGTAGGTAGATAGATAGATACAGATAGGTAGGTAGGTAGATTGATAGATAGAGATAGATAGGTAGGTAGGTAGATAGATAGAGATAGGTAGGTAGGTAGATTGATAGATAGAGATAGGTAGGTAGATAGATAAATACAGATAGGTGGGTAGGTAGATAGATAGATAGAGATAGGTAGGTAGGTAGATTGATAGATAGAGATAGGTAGATAGGTAGATAGATAGATACAGATAGGTAGGTAGGTAGATTGATATATAGAGATAGGTAGGTAGGTAGATTGATAGATAGAGATAGGTAGGTAGATAGATAGATAGATAGAGATACGTAGGTAGGTAGGTAGATAGATACAGATAGGTAGGTAGATAGATAAATACAGATAGGTAGGTAGATAGATAGATAGAGATAGGTAGGTAGGTAGATAGATAGATAGAGATAGGTAGGTAGGTAGATAGATAGATACAGATAGGTAGGTAGGTAGATAGATAGATACAGATAGGTAGGTAGGTAGATTGATAGATAGAGATAGGTAGGTAGGTACGTAGATAGATAGAGATAGGTAGGTAGGTAGATTGATAGATAGAGATATGTAGGTAGATAGATAAATACAGATAGGTGGGTAGGTAGATAGATAGATAGAGATAGGTAGGTAGGTAGATTGATAGATAGAGATAGGTAGATAGGTAGATAGATAGATACAGATAGGTAGGTAGGTAGATTGATAGATAGAGATAGGTAGGTAGGTAAATAGATAGATAGAGATAGTTAGGTAGGTAGATTGATAGATACAGATAGGTAGGTAGGTAGATAGATAGATAGAGATAGGTAGGTAGGTAGATAGATAGATACAGATAGGTAGGTAGGTAGATTTATAGATAGAGATAGGTAGGTAGGTAGATTGATAGATAGAGATAGGTAGATAGGTAGATAGATAGATAGAGATAGGTAGGTAGGTAGATTGATAGATAGAGATAGGTAGGTAGGTAGATAGATAGATAGAGATACGTAGGTAGGTAGGTAGATAGATACAGATAGGTAAGTAGATAGATAAATACAGATAGGTGGGTAGGTAGATAGATAGATAGAGATAGGTAGGTAGGTAGATTGATAGATAGAGATAGGTAGATAGGTAGATAGATAGATACAGATAGGTAGGTAGGTAGATTGATAGATAGAGATAGGTAGGTAGGTAAATAGATAGATAGAGATAGGTAGGTAGGTAGATTGATAGATACAGATAGGTAGGTAGGTAGATAGATAGATAGAGATAGGTAGGTAGGTAGATAGATAGATACAGATAGGTAGGTAGGTAGATTGATAGATAGAGATAGGTAGGTAGGTAGATTGATAGATAGAGATAGGTAGATAGGTAGATACATAGATAGAGATAGGTAGGTAGGTAGATTGATAGATAGAGATAGGTAGGTAGGTAGATAGATAGATAGAGATACGTAGGTAGGTAGGTAGGTAGATACAGATAGGTAAGTAGATAGAGAAATACAGATAGGTGGGTAGGTAGATAGATAGATAGAGATAGGTAGGTAGGTAGATTGATAGATAGAGATAGGTAGATAGGTAGATAGATAGATACAGATAGGTAGGTAGGTAGATTGATAGATAGAGATAGGTAGGTAGATAGATAGATAGAGATAGGTAGGTAGGTAGATTGATAGATACAGATAGGTAGGTAGGTAGATAGATAGATACAGATAGGTAGGTAGGTAGATTGATAGATAGAGATAGGTAGGTAGGTAGATTGATAGATAGAGATAGGTAGATAGGTAGATAGATAGATAGAGATAGGTAGGTAGGTAGATTGATAGATAGAGATAGGTAGGTAGGTAGATAGATAGAGATACGTAGGTAGGTAGGTAGATAGATACAGATAGGTAGGTAGATAGATAAATACAGATAGGTAGGTAGGTAGATTGATAGATACAGATAGGTAGGTAGGTAGATAGATAGATAGAGATAGGTAGGTAGGTACATAGATAGATAGAGATAGGTAGGTAGGTAGATAGATAGATACAGATAGGTAGGTAGGTAGATAGATAGATACAGATAGGTAGGTAGGTAGATTGATAGATAGAGATAGATAGGTAGGTAGGTAGATAGATAGAGATAGGTAGGTAGGTAGATTGATAGATAGAGATAGGTAGGTAGATAGATAAATACAGATAGGTGGGTAGGTAGATAGATAGATAGAGATAGGTAGGTAGGTAGATTGATAGATAGAGATAGGTAGATAGGTAGATAGATAGATACAGATAGGTAGGTAGGTAGATTGATAGATAGAGATAGGTAGGTAGGTAGATTGATAGATAGAGATAGGTAGGTAGATAGATAGATAGATAGATAGATAGAGATACGTAGGTAGGTAGGTAGATGGATACAGATAGGTAGGTAGATAGATAAATACAGATAGGTAGGTAGGTAGATAGATAGATAGAGATACGTAGGTAGGTAGGTAGATAGATACAGATAGGTAAGTAGATAGATAAATACAGATAGGTGGGTAGGTAGATAGATAGATATAGATAGGTAGGTAGGTAGATTGATAGAGATAGGTAGATAGGTAGATAGATAGATACAGATAGGTAGGTAGGTAGATTGACAGATAGAGATAGGTAGGTAGATAGATAGATAGAGATAGGTAGGTAGGTAGATTGATAGATACAGATAGGTAGGTAGGTAGATAGATAGATAGATAGAGATAGGTAGGTAGGTAGATAGATAGATAGAGATAGGTAGGTAGGTAGATAGATAGATACAGATAGGTAGGTAGGTAGATAGATAGATACAGATAGGTAGGTAGATTGATAGATAGAGATAGGTAGGTAGGTAGGTAGATAGATAGAGATAGGTAGGTAGGTAGATTGATAGATAGAGATATGTAGGTAGATAGATAAATACAGATAGGTGGGTAGGTAGATAGATAGATAGAGATAGGTAGGTAGGTAGATTGATAGATAGAGATAGGTAGATAGGTAGATAGATAGATACAGATAGGTAGGTAGGTAGATTGATAGATAGAGATATGTAGGTAGGTAAATAGATAGATAGAGATAGGTAGGTAGGTAGATTGATAGATACAGATAGGTAGGTAGGTAGATAGATAGATAGATAGATAGAGATAGGTAGGTAGGTAGATAGATAGATAGAGATAGGTAGGTAGGTAGATAGATAGATACAGATAGGTAGGTAGGTAGATTGATAGATAGAGATAGGTAGGTAGATAGATAGATAGAGATAGGTAGGTAGGTAGATTGATAGATACAGATAGGTAGGTAGGTAGATAGATAGATACAGATAGGTAGGTAGGTAGATTGATAGATAGAGATAGGTAGGTATGTAGATTGATAGATAGAGATAGGTAGATAGGTGGATAGATAGATAGAGATAGGTAGGTAGGTAGATTGATAGATAGATAGGTAGGTAGGTAGATAGATAGATAGAGATACGTAGGTAGGTAGGTAGATAGATACAGATAGGTAGGTAGATAGATAAATACAGATAGGTAGGTAGGTAGATTGATAGATACAGATAGGTAGGTAGGTAGATAGATAGATAGAGATAGGTAGGTAGGTACATAGATAGATAGAGATAGGTAGGTAGGTAGATAGATAGATACACATAGGTAGGTAGGTAGATAGATAGATACAGATAGGTAGGTAGGTAGATTGATAGATAGAGATAGGTAGATAGGTAGATAGATAGATACAGATAGGTAAGTAGATAGATAAATACAGATAGGTGGGTAGGTAGATAGATAGATAGAGATAGGTAGGTAGGTAGATTGATAGATAGAGATAGGTAGATAGGTAGATAGATAGATACAGATAGGTAGGTAGGTAGATTGATAGATAGAGATAGGTAGGTAGGTAAATAGATAGATAGAGATAGGTAGGTAGGTAGATTGATAGATACAGATAGGTAGGTAGGTAGATAGATAGATAGAGATAGGTAGGTAGGTAGATAGATACAGATAGGTAGGTAGGTAGATTGATAGATAGAGATAGGTAGGTAGGTAGATTGATAGATAGAGATAGGTAGATAGGTAGATACATAGATAGAGATAGGTAGGTAGGTAGATTGATAGATAGAGATAGGTAGGTAGGTAGATAGATAGATAGAGATACGTAGGTAGGTAGGTAGGTAGATACAGATAGGTAAGTAGATAGAGAAATACAGATAGGTGGGTAGATAGATAGATAGATAGAGATAGGTAGGTAGGTAGATTGATAGATAGAGATAGGTAGATAGGTAGATAGATAGATACAGATAGGTAGGTAGGTAGATTGATAGATAGAGATAGGTAGGTAGATAGATAGATAGAGATAGGTAGGTAGGTAGATTGATAGATACAGATAGGTAGGTAGGTAGATAGATAGATACAGATAGGTAGGTAGGTAGATTGATAGATAGAGATAGGTAGGTAGGTAGATTGATAGATAGAGATAGGTAGATAGGTAGATAGATAGATAGAGATAGGTAGGTAGGTAGATTGATAGATAGAGATAGGTAGGTAGGTAGATAGATAGAGATACGTAGGTAGGTAGGTAGATAGATACAGATAGGTAGGTAGATAGATAAATACAGATAGGTAGGTAGGTAGATTGATAGATACAGATAGGTAGGTAGGTAGATAGATAGATAGAGATAGGTAGGTAGGTACATAGATAGATAGAGATAGGTAGGTAGGTAGATAGATAGATACAGATAGGTAGGTAGGTAGATAGATAGATACAGATAGGTAGGTAGGTAGATTGATAGATAGAGATAGATAGGTAGGTAGGTAGATAGATAGAGATAGGTAGGTAGGTAGATTGATAGATAGAGATAGGTAGGTAGATAGATAAATACAGATAGGTGGGTAGGTAGATAGATAGATAGAGATAGGTAGGTAGGTAGATTGATAGATAGAGATAGGTAGATAGGTAGATAGATAGATACAGATAGGTAGGTAGGTAGATTGATAGATAGAGATAGGTAGGTAGGTAGATTGATAGATAGAGATAGGTAGGTAGATAGATAGATAGATAGATAGAGATACGTAGGTAGGTAGGTAGATGGATACAGATAGGTAGGTAGATAGATAAATACAGATAGGTAGGTAGGTAGATAGATAGATAGAGATACGTAGGTAGGTAGGTAGATAGATACAGATAGGTAAGTAGATAGATAAATACAGATAGGTGGGTAGGTAGATAGATAGATATAGATAGGTAGGTAGGTAGATTGATAGAGATAGGTAGATAGGTAGATAGATAGATACAGATAGGTAGGTAGGTAGATTGACAGATAGAGATAGGTAGGTAGATAGATAGATAGAGATAGGTAGGTAGGTAGATTGATAGATACAGATAGGTAGGTAGGTAGATAGATAGATAGATAGAGATAGGTAGGTAGGTAGATAGATAGATACAGATAGGTAGGTAGGTAGATAGATAGATACAGATAGGTAGGTAGGTAGATAGATAGATACAGATAGGTAGGTAGATTGATAGATAGAGATAGGTAGGTAGGTAGGTAGATAGATAGAGATAGGTAGGTAGGTAGATTGATAGATAGAGATATGTAGGTAGATAGATAAATACAGATAGGTGGGTAGGTAGATAGATAGATAGAGATAGGTAGGTAGGTAGATTGATAGATAGAGATAGGTAGATAGGTAGATAGATAGATACAGATAGGTAGGTAGGTAGATTGATAGATAGAGATATGTAGGTAGGTAAATAGATAGATAGAGATAGGTAGGTAGGTAGATTGATAGATACAGATAGGTAGGTAGGTAGATAGATAGATAGATAGAGATAGGTAGGTAGGTAGATAGATAGATAGAGATAGGTAGGTAGGTAGATAGATAGATACAGATAGGTAGGTAGGTAGATAGATAGATACAGATAGGTAGGTAGATAGATAGATAGAGATAGGTAGGTAGGTAGATTGATAGATACAGATAGGTAGGTAGGTAGATAGATAGATACAGATAGGTAGGTAGGTAGATTGATAGATAGAGATAGGTAGGTATGTAGATTGATAGATAGAGATAGGTAGATAGGTGGATAGATAGATAGAGATAGGTAGGTAGGTAGATTGATAGATAGAGATAGGTAGGTAGGTAGATAGATAGATAGAGATACGTAGGTAGGTAGGTAGATAGATACAGATAGGTAGGTAGATAGATAAATACAGATAGGTAGGTAGGTAGATTGATAGATACAGATAGGTAGGTAGGTAGATAGATAGATAGAGATAGGTAGGTAGGTACATAGATAGATAGAGATAGGTAGGTAGGTAGATAGATAGATACACATAGGTAGGTAGGTAGATAGATAGATACAGATAGGTAGGTAGGTAGATTGATAGATAGAGATAGGTAGATAGGTAGATAGATAGATACAGATAGGTAGGTAGGTAGATTGATAGATAGAGATAGGTAGGTAGATAGATAGATACAGATAGGTGGGTAGGTAGATAGATAGATAGAGATAGGTAGGTAGGTAGATTGATAGATAGAGATAGGTAGATAGGTAGATAGATAGATACAGATAGGTAGGTAGGTAGATTGATAGATAGAGATAGGTAGGTAGGTAGATAGATAGATAGAGATAGGTAGGTAGGTAGATTGATAGATACAGATAGGTAGGTAGGTAGATAGATAGATAGAGATAGGTAGGTAGGTAGATAGATAGATACAGATAGGTAGGTAGGTAGATAAATAGATACAGATAGGTAGGTAGGTAGATTGATAGATAGAGATAGGTAGGTAGGTAGATTGATAGATAGAGATAGGTAGATAGGTAGACAGATAGATAGAGATAGGTAGGTAGGTAGATTGATAGATAGAGATAGGTAGGTAGGTAGATAGATAGATACAGATAGGTAGGTAGGTAGATAAATAGATACAGATAGGTAGGTAGGTAGATTGATAGATAGAGATAGGTAGGTAGGTAGGTAGATTGATAGATAGAGATAGGTAGATAGGTAGACAGATAGATAGAGATAGGTAGGTAGGTAGATTGATAGATAGAGATAGGTAGGTAGATAGATAGATAGATAGAGATACGTAGGTAGGTAGGTAGATAGATACAGATAGGTAGGTAGATAGATAAATTCAGATAGGTAGGTAGGTAGATTGATAGATACAGATAGGTAGGTAGATAGATAGATAGATAGAGATAGGTAGGTAGGTAGATAGATAGATAGAGATAGGTAGGTAGGTAGATAGATAGATACAGATAGGTAGGTAGGTAGATAGATAGATACAGATAGGTAGGTAGATTGATAGATAGAGATAGGTAGGTAGGTAGGTAGATAGATAGAGATAGGTAGGTAGGTAGATTGATAGATAGAGATATGTAGGTAGATAGATAAATACAGATAGGTGGGTAGGTAGATAGATAGATAGAGATAGGTAGGTAGGTAGATTGATAGATAGAGATAGGTAGATAGGTAGATAGATAGATACAGATAGGTAGGTAGGTAGATTGATAGATAGAGATAGGTAGGTAGGTAAATAGATAGATAGAGATAGGTAGGTAGGTAGATTGATAGATACAGATAGGTAGGTAGGTAGATAGATAGATAGAGATAGGTAGGTAGGTAGATAGATAGATACAGATAGGTAGGTAGGTAGATAGATAGATACAGATAGGTAGGTAGGTAGATTTATAGATAGAGATAGGTAGGTAGGTAGATTGATTGATAGAGATAGGTAGATAGGTAGGTAGATAGATAGAGATAGGTAGGTAGGTAGATTGATAGATAGAGATAGGTAGGTAGGTAGATAGATAGATAGAGATACGTAGGTAGGTAGGTAGATAGATACAGATAGGTAAGTAGATAGATAAATACAGATAGGTGGGTAGGTAGATAGATAGATATAGATAGGTAGGTAGGTAGATTGATAGAGATAGGTAGATAGGTAGATAGATAGATACAGATAGGTAGGTAGGTAGATTGACAGATAGAGATAGGTAGGTAGATAGATAGATAGAGATAGGTAGGTAGGTAGATTGATAGATACAGATAGGTAGGTAGGTAGATAGATAGATAGAGATAGGTAGGTAGGTAGATAGATAGATAGAGATAGGTAGGTAGGTAGATAGATAGATACAGATAGGTAGGTAGGTAGATAGATAGATACAGATAGGTAGGTAGATTGATAGATAGAGATAGGTAGGTAGGTAGGTAGATAGATAGAGATAGGTAGGTAGGTAGATTGATAGATAGAGATATGTAGGTAGATAGATAAATACAGATAGGTGGGTAGGTAGATAGATAGATAGAGATAGGTAGGTAGGTAGATTGATAGATAGAGATAGGTAGATAGGTAGATAGATAGATACAGATAGGTAGGTAGGTAGATTGATAGATAGAGATAGGTAGGTAGGTAAATAGATAGATAGAGATAGGTAGGTAGGTAGATTGATAGATACAGATAGGTAGGTAGGTAGATAGATAGATAGATAGAGATAGGTAGGTAGGTAGATAGATAGATACAGATAGGTAGGTAGGTAGATAGATAGATACAGATAGGTAGGTAGGTAGATTGATAGATAGAGATAGGTAGGTAGATAGATAGATAGAGATAGGTAGGTAGGTAGATTGATAGATACAGATAGGTAGGTAGGTAGATAGATAGATAGATACAGATAGGTAGGTAGGTAGATTGATAGATAGAGATAGGTAGGTAGGTAGATTGATAGATAGAGATAGGTAGATAGGTAGATAGATAGATAGATAGAGATAGGTAGGTAGGTAGATTGATAGATAGAGATAGGTAGGTAGGTAGATAGATAGATAGAGATACGTAGGTAGGTAGGTAGATAGATACAGATAGGTAGGTAGATAGATAAATACAGATAGGTAGGTAGGTAGATTGATAGATACAGATAGGTAGGTAGGTAGATAGATAGATAGAGATAGGTAGGTAGGTACATAGATAGATAGAGATAGGTAGGTAGGTAGATAGATAGATACAGATAGGTAGGTAGGTAGATAGATAGATACAGATAGGTAGGTAGGTAGATTGATAGATAGAGATAGATAGGTAGGTAGGTAGATAGATAGAGATAGGTAGGTAGGTAGATTGATAGATAGAGATAGGTAGGTAGATAGATAGATACAGATAGGTGGGTAGGTAGATAGATAGATAGAGATAGGTAGGTAGGTAGATTGATAGATAGAGATAGGTAGATAGGTAGATAGATAGATACAGATAGGTAGGTAGGTAGATTGATAGATAGAGATAGGTAGGTAGGTAGATAGATAGATAGAGATAGGTAGGTAGGTAGATTGATAGATACAGATAGGTAGGTAGGTAGATAGATAGATAGAGATAGGTAGGTAGGTAGATAGATAGATACAGATAGGTAGGTAGGTAGATAAATAGATACAGATAGGTAGGTAGGTAGATTGATAGATAGAGATAGGTAGGTAGGTAGATTGATAGATAGAGATAGGTAGATAGGTAGACAGATAGATAGAGATAGGTAGGTAGGTAGATTGATAGATAGAGATAGGTAGGTAGATAGATGGATAGATAGAGATACGTAGGTAGGTAGGTAGATAGATACAGATAGGTAGGTAGATAGATAAATTCAGATAGGTAGGTAGGTAGATTGATAGATACAGATAGGTAGGTAGATAGATAGATAGATAGAGATAGGTAGGTAGGTAGATAGATAGATAGAGATAGGTAGGTAGGTAGATAGATAGATACAGATAGGTAGGTAGGTAGATAGATAGATACAGATAGGTAGGTAGATTGATAGATAGAGATAGGTAGGTAGGTAAATAGATAGATAGAGATAGGTAGGTAGGTAGATTGATAGATACAGATAGGTAGGTAGGTAGATAGATAGATAGATAGAGATAGGTAGGTAGGTAGATTGATAGATACAGATAGGTAGGTAGGTAGATTGATAGATAGAGATAGGTAGATAGGTAGACAGATAGATAGAGATAGGTAGGTAGGTAGATTGATAGATAGAGATAGGTAGGTAGGTAGATAGATAGATACAGATAGGTAGGTAGGTAGATAAATAGATACAGATAGGTAGGTAGGTAGATTGATAGATAGAGATAGGTAGGTAGGTAGGTAGATTGATAGATAGAGATAGGTAGATAGGTAGACAGATAGATAGAGATAGGTAGGTAGGTAGATTGATAGATAGAGATAGGTAGGTAGATAGATAGATAGATAGAGATACGTAGGTAGGTAGGTAGATAGATACAGATAGGTAGGTAGATAGATAAATTCAGATAGGTAGGTAGGTAGATTGATAGATACAGATAGGTAGGTAGATAGATAGATAGATAGAGATAGGTAGGTAGGTAGATAGATAGATAGAGATAGGTAGGTAGGTAGATAGATAGATACAGATAGGTAGGTAGGTAGATAGATAGATACAGATAGGTAGGTAGATTGATAGATAGAGATAGGTAGGTAGGTAGGTAGATAGATAGAGATAGGTAGGTAGGTAGATTGATAGATAGAGATATGTAGGTAGATAGATAAATACAGATAGGTGGGTAGGTAGATAGATAGATAGAGATAGGTAGGTAGGTAGATTGATAGATAGAGATAGGTAGATAGGTAGATAGATAGATACAGATAGGTAGGTAGGTAGATTGATAGATAGAGATAGGTAGGTAGGTAAATAGATAGATAGAGATAGGTAGGTAGGTAGATTGATAGATACAGATAGGTAGGTAGGTAGATAGATAGATAGAGATAGGTAGGTAGGTAGATAGATAGATACAGATAGGTAGGTAGGTAGATAGATAGATACAGATAGGTAGGTAGGTAGATTTATAGATAGAGATAGGTAGGTAGGTAGATTGATTGATAGAGATAGGTAGATAGGTAGGTAGATAGATAGAGATAGGTAGGTAGGTAGATTGATAGATAGAGATAGGTAGGTAGGTAGATAGATAGATAGAGATACGTAGGTAGGTAGGTAGATAGATACAGATAGGTAAGTAGATAGATAAATACAGATAGGTGGGTAGGTAGATAGATAGATATAGATAGGTAGGTAGGTAGATTGATAGAGATAGGTAGATAGGTAGATAGATAGATACAGATAGGTAGGTAGGTAGATTGACAGATAGAGATAGGTAGGTAGATAGATAGATAGAGATAGGTAGGTAGGTAGATTGATAGATACAGATAGGTAGGTAGGTAGATAGATAGATAGAGATAGGTAGTTAGGTAGATAGATAGATAGAGATAGGTAGGTAGGTAGATAGATAGATACAGATAGGTAGGTAGGTAGATAGATAGATACAGATAGGTAGGTAGATTGATAGATAGAGATAGGTAGGTAGGTAGGTAGATAGATAGAGATAGGTAGGTAGGTAGATTGATAGATAGAGATATGTAGGTAGATAGATAAATACAGATAGGTGGGTAGGTAGATAGATAGATAGAGATAGGTAGGTAGGTAGATTGATAGATAGAGATAGGTAGATAGGTAGATAGATAGATACAGATAGGTAGGTAGGTAGATTGATAGATAGAGATAGGTAGGTAGGTAAATAGATAGATAGAGATAGGTAGGTAGGTAGATTGATAGATACAGATAGGTAGGTAGGTAGATAGATAGATAGATAGAGATAGGTAGGTAGGTAGATAGATAGATACAGATAGGTAGGTAGGTAGATAGATAGATACAGATAGGTAGGTAGGTAGATTGATAGATAGAGATAGGTAGGTAGATAGATAGATAGAGATAGGTAGGTAGGTAGATTGATAGATACAGATAGGTAGGTAGGTAGATAGATAGATACAGATAGGTAGGTAGGTAGATTGATAGATAGAGATAGGTAGGTAGGTAGATTGATAGATAGAGATAGGTAGATAGGTAGATAGATAGATAGATAGAGATAGGTAGGTAGGTAGATTGATAGATAGAGATAGGTAGGTAGGTAGATAGATAGATAGAGATACGTAGGTAGGTAGGTAGATAGATACAGATAGGTAGGTAGATAGATAAATACAGATAGGTAGGTAGGTAGATTGATAGATACAGATAGGTAGGTAGGTAGATAGATAGATAGAGATAGGTAGGTAGGTACATAGATAGATAGAGATAGGTAGGTAGGTAGATAGATAGATACAGATAGGTAGGTAGGTAGATAGATAGATACAGATAGGTAGGTAGGTAGATTGATAGATAGAGATAGATAGGTAGGTAGGTAGATAGATAGAGATAGGTAGGTAGGTAGATTGATAGATAGAGATAGGTAGGTAGATAGATAGATACAGATAGGTGGGTAGGTAGATAGATAGATAGAGATAGGTAGGTAGGTAGATTGATAGATAGAGATAGGTAGATAGGTAGATAGATAGATACAGATAGGTAGGTAGGTAGATTGATAGATAGAGATAGGTAGGTAGGTAGATAGATAGATAGAGATAGGTAGGTAGGTAGATTGATAGATACAGATAGGTAGGTAGGTAGATAGATAGATAGAGATAGGTAGGTAGGTAGATAGATAGATACAGATAGGTAGGTAGGTAGATAAATAGATACAGATAGGTAGGTAGGTAGATTGATAGATAGAGATAGGTAGGTAGGTAGATTGATAGATAGAGATAGGTAGATAGGTAGACAGATAGATAGAGATAGGTAGGTAGGTAGATTGATAGATAGAGATAGGTAGGTAGATAGATGGATAGATAGAGATACGTAGGTAGGTAGGTAGATAGATACAGATAGGTAGGTAGATAGATAAATTCAGATAGGTAGGTAGGTAGATTGATAGATACAGATAGGTAGGTAGATAGATAGATAGATAGAGATAGGTAGGTAGGTAGATAGATAGATAGAGATAGGTAGGTAGGTAGATAGATAGATACAGATAGGTAGGTAGGTAGATAGATAGATACAGATAGGTAGGTAGATTGATAGATAGAGATAGGTAGGTAGGTAAATAGATAGATAGAGATAGGTAGGTAGGTAGATTGATAGATACAGATAGGTAGGTAGGTAGATAGATAGATAGATAGAGATAGGTAGGTAGGTAGATTGATAGATACAGATAGGTAGGTAGGTAGATAGATAGATAGATAGATAGAGATAGGTAGGTAGGTAGATAGATAGATACAGATAGGTAGGTAGGTAGATAGATAGATACAGATAGGTAGGTAGGTAGATTTATAGATAGAGATAGGTAGGTAGGTAGATTGATTGATAGAGATAGGTAGATAGGTAGGTAGATAGATAGAGATAGGTAGGTAGGTAGATTGATAGATAGAGATAGGTAGGTAGGTAGATAGATAGATAGAGATACGTAGGTAGGTAGATAGGTAGATAGATACAGATAGGTAAGTAGATAGATAAATACAGATAGGTGGGTAGGTAGATAGATAGATATAGATAGGTAGGTAGGTAGATTGATAGAGATAGGTAGATAGGTAGATAGATGGATACAGATAGGTAGGTAGGTAGATGGACAGATAGAGATAGGTAGGTAGATAGATAGATAGAGATAGGTAGGTAGGTAGATTGATAGATACAGATAGGTAGGTAGGTAGATAGATAGATAGAGATAGGTAGGTAGGTACATAGATAGATAGAGATAGGTAGGTAGGTAGATAGATAGATACAGATAGGTAGGTAGGTAGATAGATAGATACAGATAGGTAGGTAGGTAGATTGATTGTTGTTGTTAATTGCGAAGTCGTGTCCGACCCATCGCGACCCCATGGACAACATTCCTCCAGGTCTTCCTGTCCTCTACCATCTTCTGGAGTCCATTTAAATTCACACCTACTGCTTCAGTGACTCCATCCAGCCATCTCATTCTCTGTCGTCCCCTTCTTCTATTGCCCTCAATCTTTCCCAGCATTAGGCTCTTCTCCAGTGAATCCATCCTTCTCATTAGGTGGCCAAAGTACTTGAGTTTCAACTTCAGGATCTGGCCTTCTAAAGAGCAGTCGGGGTTGATCTCTTCTAGGACTGACCGGTTTGAACGCCTTGCAGTCCAAGGGACTCGCAGGAGTCTTCTCCAGCACCACAGTTCAAAGGCCTCAATTCTTTTGCGCTCAGCCTTTCTTATGGTCCAACTTTCACAGCCATACATTGCAACTGGGAAAATCATGGCCTGGACTATGCGCACTTTTGTTGGCAGGGTGATGTCTCTGCTTTTTAGAATGCTGTCTAGATTTGCCATAGCTTTCCTCCCCAGGAGCAAGCGTCTTTTAATTTCTTGGCTGCAGTCCCCATCTGAGGTGATCTTGGAGCCCAGAAAAATAAAATCTGTCACTACCTCCATTTCTTCCCCATCTATTTGCCAGGAATTGAGAGGGCCGGATGCCATGATTTTGGTTTTCTTAATGTTGAGTTTCAAGCCAACTTTTGCACTCTCCTTCTTCACCCGCATCAAGAGGCTCTTTAGTTCCTCTTCACTTTCTGCCATTAGAGTGGTATCATCTGCATATCTTAGGTTGTTGATATTTCTCCCGGCAATCTTAATTCCAACTTTTGATTCATCTAGCCCTGCCTTTCTCATGATGTGCTCTGCATATAAGTTAAATAGGCAGGGCGACAGTATACAGCCTTGCCGGACTCCTTTTCCAATTTTGAACCAATCAGTGGTTCCGTGTTCGGTTCTCACTGTTGCTTCTTGACCCGCATATAGGTTTCTCAAGAGACAAATGAGATGGTCTGGTACTCCCATCTCTTTAAGAACTTGCCACAATTTGTTGTGATCCACACAATCAAAGGCTTTTGCATAGTCAATGAAGCAGAAGTAGATGTTTTTCTGGAACTCCCTAGCTTTCTCCATGATCCAGCGTATGTTGGCAATTTGATCTCTAGTTCCTCTGCCTCTTCGAAATCCTGCCTGTACTTCTGGTAGTTCTCGATCCACATACTGCTGGAGTCTAGCTTGTAGGATTTTAAGCATAACTTTACTAGCATGTGAAATGAGTGCAATGGTGCGATAGTTTGAACATTCTTTGGCATTGCCTTTCTTTGGAATTGGAATGTAAACTGACCTTTTCCAATCCTGTGGCCACTGTTGAGTTTTCCAAATTTGCTGGCAAATTGAGTGTAGCACTTTTACTGCATCTTCTTTTAAGATTTTGAATAGCTCAGCTGGAATACTGTCACCTCCACTAGCTTTGTTGTTGCTCAGATTTTCTAAGGCCCATTTCACTTCACATTCTAGGATGTCTGGTTCGAGGTCAATGTCCATCTCATTGTGGTTATCTGGGATGTTAAGCTCATTCTTGTATAGTTCTTCTGTGTAGTTTTGCCATCTCTTCTTAATCTCTTCTGCCTCTGTTAGGTCTCTGCCATTTTGGTCCTTTATCATGCCCATCTTTGCATGAAACGTTCCCTTCATATCTCCAATTTTCTTGAAGAGATCTCTGGTCCTCCCTGTTCTGTTGTTTTCTTCTATTTCTTTGCACTGTTCATTTAAGAAGGCACTCTTATCTCTTCTAGCTACTCTCTGGAATTCTGCATTCAATTGGGTGTATCTTTCTCTTTCTCCTTTGCCTTTCGCTTCCCTTCTTTCCTCAGCTATTTGCAAAGCTTCCTGAGACAGCCATTTTGCTTTCTTGCATTTCTTTTTCTTTGGGATGGTTTTAGTTGCTACCTCTTGTACAATGTTGCGAACTTCCATCCATAGTTCTTCAGGCATTCTGTCTATCAGATCCAGTTCCTTAAATCTATTTGTCACCTCTACTGTATATTCATCAGGAATATGATTTAGTTCATACCTGAGTGGCCTAGTGCTTTTCCCTACTTTTTTCAATTTAAGCCTAAATTTTGCAACGAGAAGCTCATGATCTGAGCCACAGTCAGCTCCTGGTCTTGTTTTTACTGACTGTATAGAGCTTCTCCATCTTTGGCTGCAGAGTACATAGTCAATCTGATTTCTATGTTGACCATCTGGTGATGTCCATGTGTAGAGCCGTCTCTTGGGTTGTTGGAAAAGAGTGTTTGTTATGACCATCGTATTCTCTTGACAAAATTCTATTAGCCTGTGCCCTGCTTCATTTTGTTCTCCAAGGCCAAACTTGCCTGTTATTCCGGTTATCTTTTGGCTTCCTACCTTAGCATTCCAATCCCCCATGATGATAAGGACATCATTTTTTGGTGTTAATTCTATAAGGTGCTGTAGGGCTTCATAGAACCGGTCATTTTCATCCTCTTCAGCACCAGTGGTTGGGGCATAGATTTGGACTACTGTGATATTGAATGGTTTGCCTTGGATTCGAATTGAGATCATTCTGTCATTTTGGGGATTATATCCCAGTATTGCTTTTCCTATTCTTTTATTGACTATGAAGGCTACTCCATTTCTTCTGAGGGATTCTTGCCCACAGTAGTATACCTGATGGTCATCTGAGTTAAATTCACCCATTCCTGTCCATTTTAGTTCGCTGATTCCTAAGATGTCGATGTTCATTCTTGTCATCTCTTTTTTGACTACGTCTAGCTTGCCTTGATTCATGGATCTTACATTCCAGGTTCCTATGGAGAAAAAATCTTTACAGCATCGGACTTTCCTTTCACCACCAGATATATCCACAGCTGAGCGTCCTTTCGGCTTTGGCCCAGTCGCTTCATTCTTTCTGGCGCTACTAGTACTAGCCCTCTGCTCTTCCCCAGTAGCATATTGGACACCTTCCGACCTGAGGGGCTCATCTTCCAGCGTCATATCTTTTTTCCTTTTAGTACTGTCCATGGGGTTTTCATGGCAAAGATACTGGAGTGGTTTGCCATTTCCTTCTCCAGTGGATCACATTTTGTCAGAACTCTCTGCTATAACCTGTCCGTCTTGGGTGGCCCTGCACAGCATAGCTTATAGCTTCATTGAGTTACGCAAGCCCCTTCGCCACGACAAGGCAGTAATCCATAAAGATTGATAGATAGAGATAGATAGGTAGGTAGGTAGATAGATAGAGATAGGTAGGTAGGTAGATTGATAGATAGAGATAGGTAGGTAGATAGATAGATACAGATAGGTGGGTAGGTAGATAGATAGATAGAGATAGGTAGGTAGGTAGATTGATAGATAGAGATAGGTAGATAGGTAGATAGATAGATACAGATAGGTAGGTAGGTAGATTGATAGATAGAGATAGGTAGGTAGGTAGATAGATAGATAGAGATAGGTAGGTAGGTAGATTGATAGATACAGATAGGTAGGTAGGTAGATAGATAGATAGAGATAGGTAGGTAGGTAGATAGATAGATACAGATAGGTAGGTAGGTAGATAAATAGATACAGATAGGTAGGTAGGTAGATTGATAGATAGAGATAGGTAGGTAGGTAGATTGATAGATAGAGATAGGTAGATAGGTAGACAGATAGATAGAGATAGGTAGGTAGGTAGATTGATAGATAGAGATAGGTAGGTAGATAGATAGATAGATAGATAGATAGAGATACGTAGGTAGGTAGGTAGATAGATACAGATAGGTAGGTAGATAGATAAATTCAGATAGGTAGGTAGGTAGATTGATAGATACAGATAGGTAGGTAGATAGATAGATAGATAGAGATAGGTAGGTAGGTAGATAGATAGATAGAGATAGGTAGGTAGGTAGATAGATAGATACAGATAGGTAGGTAGGTAGATAGATAGATACAGATAGGTAGGTAGATTGATAGATAGAGATAGGTAGGTAGGTAGGTAGATAGATAGAGATAGGTAGGTAGGTAGATTGATAGATAGAGATATGTAGGTAGATAGATAAATACAGATAGGTGGGTAGGTAGATAGATAGATAGAGATAGGTAGGTAGGTAGATTGATAGATAGAGATAGGTAGATAGGTAGATAGATAGATACAGATAGGTAGGTAGGTAGATTGATAGATAGAGATAGGTAGGTAGGTAAATAGATAGATAGAGATAGGTAGGTAGGTAGATTGATAGATACAGATAGGTAGGTAGGTAGATAGATAGATAGATAGAGATAGGTAGGTAGGTAGATAGATAGATACAGATAGGTAGGTAGGTAGATAGATAGATACAGATAGGTAGGTAGGTAGATTTATAGATAGAGATAGGTAGGTAGGTAGATTGATTGATAGAGATAGGTAGATAGGTAGGTAGATAGATAGAGATAGGTAGGTAGGTAGATTGATAGATAGAGATAGGTAGGTAGGTAGATAGATAGATAGAGATACGTAGGTAGGTAGGTAGATAGATACAGATAGGTAAGTAGATAGATAAATACAGATAGGTGGGTAGGTAGATAGATAGATATAGATAGGTAGGTAGGTAGATTGATAGAGATAGGTAGATAGGTAGATAGATAGATACAGATAGGTAGGTAGGTAGATTGACAGATAGAGATAGGTAGGTAGATAGATAGATAGAGATAGGTAGGTAGGTAGATTGATAGATACAGATAGGTGGGTAGGTAGATAGATAGATAGAGATAGGTAGGTAGGTAGATTGATAGATAGAGATAGGTAGATAGGTAGATAGATAGATACAGATAGGTAGGTAGGTAGATTGATAGATAGAGATAGGTAGGTAGGTAGATTGACAGATAGAGATAGGTAGGTAGATAGATAAATACAGATAGGTAGGTAGGTAGATTGATAGATACAGATAGGTAGGTAGGTAGATAGATAGATAGAGATAGGTAGGTAGGTACATAGATAGATAGAGATAGGTAGGTAGGTAGATAGATAGATACAGATAGGTAGGTAGGTAGATAGATAGATACAGATAGGTAGGTAGGTAGATTGATAGATAGAGATAGATAGGTAGGTAGATAGATAGAGATAGGTAGGTAGGTAGATTGATAGATAGAGATAGGTAGGTAGATAGATAGATACAGATAGGTGGGTAGGTAGATAGATAGATAGAGATAGGTAGGTAGGTAGATTGATAGATAGAGATAGGTAGATAGGTAGATAGATAGATACAGATAGGTAGGTAGGTAGATTGATAGATACAGATAGGTAGGTAGGTAGATAGATAGATAGAGATAGGTAGGTAGGTAGATAGATAGATACAGATAGGTAGGTAGGTAGATAAATAGATACAGATAGGTAGGTAGGTAGATTGATAGATAGAGATAGGTAGGTAGGTAGATAGATAGATAGAGATAGGTAGGTAGGTAGATTGATAGATAGAGATAGGTAGGTAGGTAGATAGATAGATACAGATAGGTAGGTAGGTAGATAAATAGATACAGATAGGTAGGTAGGTAGATTGATAGATAGAGATAGGTAGGTAGGTAGATTGATAGATAGAGATAGGTAGATAGGTAGACAGATAGATAGAGATAGGTAGGTAGGTAGATTGATAGATAGAGATAGGTAGGTAGATAGATAGATAGATAGAGATACGTAGGTAGGTAGGTAGATAGATACAGATAGGTAGGTAGATAGATAAATTCAGATAGGTAGGTAGGTAGATTGATAGATACAGATAGGTAGGTAGATAGATAGATAGATAGATAGAGATAGGTAGGTAGGTAGATAGATAGATAGAGATAGGTAGGTAGGTAGATAGATAGATACAGATAGGTAGGTAGGTAGATAGATAGATACAGATAGGTAGGTAGATTGATAGATAGAGATAGGTAGGTAGGTAGGTAGATAGATAGAGATAGGTAGGTAGGTAGATTGATAGATAGAGATATGTAGGTAGATAGATAAATACAGATAGGTGGGTAGGTAGATAGATAGATAGAGATAGGTAGGTAGGTAGATTGATAGATAGAGATAGGTAGATAGGTAGATAGATAGATACAGATAGGTAGGTAGGTAGATTGATAGATAGAGATAGGTAGGTAGGTAAATAGATAGATAGAGATAGGTAGGTAGGTAGATTGATAGATACAGATAGGTAGGTAGGTAGATAGATAGATAGATAGAGATAGGTAGGTAGGTAGATAGATAGATACAGATAGGTAGGTAGGTAGATAGATAGATACAGATAGGTAGGTAGGTAGATTTATAGATAGAGATAGGTAGGTAGGTAGATTGATTGATAGAGATAGGTAGATAGGTAGGTAGATAGATAGAGATAGGTAGGTAGGTAGATTGATAGATAGAGATAGGTAGGTAGGTAGATAGATAGATAGAGATACGTAGGTAGGTAGGTAGATAGATACAGATAGGTAAGTAGATAGATAAATACAGATAGGTGGGTAGGTAGATAGATAGATATAGATAGGTAGGTAGGTAGATTGATAGAGATAGGTAGATAGGTAGATAGATAGATACAGATAGGTAGGTAGGTAGATTGACAGATAGAGATAGGTAGGTAGATAGATAGATAGAGATAGGTAGGTAGGTAGATTGATAGATACAGATAGGTAGGTAGATAGATAGATAGAGATAGGTAGGTAGGTAGATAGATAGATACAGATAGGTAGGTAGGTAGATAGATAGATACAGATAGGTAGGTAGATTGATAGATAGAGATAGGTAGGTAGGTTGGTAGATAGATAGAGATAGGTAGGTAGGTAGATTGATAGATAGAGATATGTAGGTAGATAGATAAATACAGATAGGTGGGTAGGTAGATAGATAGATAGAGATAGGTAGGTAGGTAGATTGATAGATAGAGATAGGTAGATAGGTAGATAGATAGATACAGATAGGTAGGTAGGTAGATTGATAGATAGAGATAGGTAGGTAGGTAAATAGATAGATAGAGATAGGTAGGTAGGTAGATTGATAGATACAGATAGGTAGGTAGGTAGATAGATAGATAGATAGATAGATAGAGATAGGTAGGTAGGTAGATAGATAGATACAGATAGGTAGGTAGGTAGATAGATAGATACAGATAGGTAGGTAGGTAGATTGATAGATAGAGATAGGTAGGTAGATAGATAGATAGAGATAGGTAGGTAGGTAGATTGATAGATACAGATAGGTAGGTAGGTAGATAGATAGATACAGATAGGTAGGTAGGTAGATTGATAGATAGAGATAGGTAGGTAGGTAGATTGATAGATAGAGATAGGTAGATAGGTAGATAGATAGATAGAGATAGGTAGGTAGGTAGATTGATAGATAGAGATAGGTAGGTAGGTAGGTAGATAGATACAGATACGTAGGTAGGTAGGTAGATAGATACAGATAGGTAGGTAGATAGATAAATACAGATAGGTAGGTAGGTAGATTGATAGATACAGATAGGTAGGTAGGTAGATAGATAGATAGAGATAGGTAGGTAGGTACATAGATAGATAGAGATAGGTAGGTAGGTAGATAGATAGATACAGATAGGTAGGTAGGTAGATAGATAGATACAGATAGGTAGGTAGGTAGATTGATAGATAGAGATAGATAGGTAGGTAGGTAGATAGATAGAGATAGGTAGGTAGGTAGATTGATAGATAGAGATAGGTAGGTAGATAGATAGATACAGATAGGTGGGTAGGTAGATAGATAGATAGAGATAGGTAGGTAGGTAGATTGATAGATAGAGATAGGTAGATAGGTAGATAGATAGATACAGATAGGTAGGTAGGTAGATTGATAGATACAGATAGGTAGGTAGGTAGATAGATAGATAGAGATAGGTAGGTAGGTAGATTGATAGATACAGATAGGTAGGTAGGTAGATAGATAGATAGAGATAGGTAGGTAGGTAGATAGATAGATACAGATAGGTAGGTAGGTAGATAAATAGATACAGATAGGTAGGTAGGTAGATTGATAGATAGAGATAGGTAGGTAGGTAGATTGATAGATAGAGATAGGTAGATAGGTAGACAGATAGATAGAGATAGGTAGGTAGGTAGATTGATAGATAGAGATAGGTAGGTAGATAGATGGATAGATAGAGATACGTAGGTAGGTAGGTAGATAGATACAGATAGGTAGGTAGATAGATAAATTCAGATAGGTAGGTAGGTAGATTGATAGATACAGATAGGTAGGTAGATAGATAGATAGATAGAGATAGGTAGGTAGGTAGATAGATAGATAGAGATAGGTAGGTAGGTAGATAGATAGATACAGATAGGTAGGTAGGTAGATAGATAGATACAGATAGGTAGGTAGATTGATAGATAGAGATAGGTAGGTAGGTAGGTAGATAGATAGAGATAGGTAGGTAGGTAGATTGATAGATAGAGATATGTAGGTAGATAGATAAATACAGATAGGTGGGTAGGTAGATAGATAGATAGAGATAGGTAGGTAGGTAGATTGATAGATAGAGATAGGTAGATAGGTAGATAGATAGATACAGATAGGTAGGTAGGTAGATTGATAGATAGAGATAGGTAGGTAGGTAAATAGATAGATAGAGATAGGTAGGTAGGTAGATTGATAGATACAGATAGGTAGGTAGGTAGATTGATAGATAGAGATAGGTAGGTAGGTAAATAGATAGATAGAGATAGGTAGGTAGGTAGATTGATAGATACAGATAGGTAGGTAGGTAGATAGATAGATAGATAGATAGATAGAGATAGGTAGGTAGGTAGATAGATAGATACAGATAGGTAGGTAGGTAGATAGATAGATACAGATAGGTAGGTAGGTAGATTTATAGATAGAGATAGGTAGGTAGGTAGATTGATTGATAGAGATAGGTAGATAGGTAGGTAGATAGATAGAGATAGGTAGGTAGGTAGATTGATAGATAGAGATAGGTAGGTAGGTAGATAGATAGATAGAGATACGTAGGTAGGTAGGTAGATAGATACAGATAGGTAAGTAGATAGATAAATACAGATAGGTGGGTAGGTAGATAGATAGATATAGATAGGTAGGTAGGTAGATTGATAGAGATAGGTAGATAGGTAGATAGATAGATACAGATAGGTAGGTAGGTAGATTGACAGATAGAGATAGGTAGGTAGATAGATAGATAGAGATAGGTAGGTAGGTAGATTGATAGATACAGATAGGTAGGTAGGTAGATAGATAGATAGATAGAGATAGGTAGGTAGGTAGATAGATAGATAGAGATAGGTAGGTAGGTAGATAGATAGATACAGATAGGTAGGTAGGTAGATAGATAGATACAGATAGGTAGGTAGATTGATAGATAGAGATAGGTAGGTAGGTAGGTAGGTAGATAGATAGAGATAGGTAGGTAGGTAGATTGATAGATAGAGATATGTAGGTAGATAGATAAATACAGATAGGTGGGTAGGTAGATAGATAGATAGAGATAGGTAGGTAGGTAGATTGATAGATAGAGATAGGTAGATAGGTAGATAGATAGATACAGATAGGTAGGTAGGTAGATTGATAGATAGAGATAGGTAGGTAGGTAGATAGATAGATAGAGATAGGTAGGTAGGTAGATTGATAGATACAGATAGGTAGGTAGGTAGATAGATAGATAGAGATAGGTAGGTAGGTAGATAGATAGATACAGATAGGTAGGTAGGTAGATAAATAGATACAGATAGGTAGGTAGGTAGATTGATAGATAGAGATAGGTAGGTAGGTAGATTGATAGATAGAGATAGGTAGATAGGTAGACAGATAGAAAGAGATAGGTAGGTAGGTAGATTGATAGATAGAGATAGGTAGGTAGATAGATAGATAGAGATACGTAGGTAGGTAGGTAGATAGATACAGATAGGTAGGTAGATAGATAAATTCAGATAGGTAGGTAGGTAGATTGATAGATAGAGATAGGTAGGTAGGTAGATAGATAGATAGAGATAGGTAGGTAGGTAGATAGATAGATACAGATAGGTAGGTAGGTAGATAGATAGATACAGATAGGTAGGTAGATTGATAGATAGAGATAGGTAGGTAGGTAGGTAGATAGATAGAGAAAGGTAGGTAGGTAGATTGATAGATAGAGATATGTAGGTAGATAGATAAATACAGATAGGTGGGTAGGTAGATAGATAGATAGAGATAGGTAGGTAGGTAGATTGATAGATAGAGATAGGTAGATAGGTAGATAGATAGATACAGATAGGTAGGTAGGTAGATTGATAGATAGAGATAGGTAGGTAGGTAAATAGATAGATAGAGATAGGTAGGTAGGTAGATTGATAGATACAGATAGGTAGGTAGGTAGATAGATAGATAGATAGAGATAGGTAGGTAGGTAGATAGATAGATACAGATAGGTAGGTAGGTAGATAGATAGATACAGATAGGTAGGTAGGTAGATTTATAGATAGAGATAGGTAGGTAGGTAGATTGATTGATAGAGATAGGTAGATAGGTAGGTAGATAGATAGAGATAGGTAGGTAGGTAGATTGATAGATAGAGATAGGTAGGTAGGTAGATAGATAGATAGAGATACGTAGGTAGGTAGGTAGATAGATACAGATAGGTAAGTAGATAGATAAATACAGATAGGTGGGTAGGTAGATAGATAGATATAGATAGATAGGTAGGTAGATTGATAGAGATAGGTAGATAGGTAGATAGATAGATACAGATAGGTAGGTAGGTAGATTGACAGATAGAGATAGGTAGGTAGATAGATAGATAGAGATAGGTAGGTAGGTAGATTGATAGATACAGATAGGTAGGTAGGTAGATAGATAGATAGAGATAGGTAGGTAGGTAGATAGATAGATACAGATAGGTAGGTAGGTAGATAGATAGATACAGATAGGTAGGTAGGTAGATAGATAGATACAGATAGGTAGGTAGATTGATAGATAGAGATAGGTAGGTAGGTAGGTAGATAGATAGAGATAGGTAGGTAGGTAGATTGATAGATAGAGATATGTAGGTAGATAGATAAATACAGATAGGTGGGTAGGTAGATAGATAGATAGAGATAGGTAGGTAGGTAGATTGATAGATAGAGATAGGTAGATAGGTAGATAGATAGATACAGATAGGTAGGTAGGTAGATTGATAGATAGAGATAGGTAGGTAGGTAAATAGATAGATAGAGATAGGTAGGTAGGTAGATTGATAGATACAGATAGGTAGGTAGGTAGATAGATAGATAGATAGATAGAGATAGGTAGGTAGGTAGATAGATAGATACAGATAGGTAGGTAGGTAGATAGATAGATACAGATAGGTAGGTAGGTAGATTTATAGATAGAGATAGGTAGGTAGGTAGATTGATTGATAGAGATAGGTAGATAGGTATGTAGATAGATAGAGATAGGTAGGTAGGTAGATTGATAGAGATAGGTAGATAGGTAGATAGATAGATACAGATAGGTAGGTAGGTAGATTGACAGATAGAGATAGGTAGGTAGATAGATAGATAGAGATAGGTAGGTAGGTAGATTGATAGATACAGATAGGTAGGTAGGTAGATAGATAGATAGAGATAGGTAGGTAGGTAGGTAGATAGATAGAGATAGGTAGGTAGGTAGATAGATAGAGATAGGTAGGTAGGTAGATTGATAGATAGAGATAGGTAGGTAGGTAGGTAGATAGATAGAGATAGGTAGGTAGGTAGATTGATAGATAGAGATAGGTAGGTAGGTAGATTGATAGATACAGATAGGTAGGTAGGTAGATAGATAGATACAGGTAGGTAGGTAGGTAGATTGATAGATAGAGATAGGTAGGTAGGTAGATAGATAGATACAGATAGGTAGGTAGGTAGATTGATAGATAGAGATAGGTAGGTAGGTAGATTGATAGATACAGATAGGTAGATAGGTAGATAGATAGATACAGATAGGTAGGTAGGTAGATTGATAGATAGAGATAGGTAGGTAGGTAGATTGATAGATACAGATAGGTAGATAGGTAGATAGATAGATACAGATAGGTAGGTAGGTAGATTGATAGATAGAGATAGGTAGGTAGGTAGATAGATAGATAGAGATACGTAGGTAGGTAGGTAGATAGATACAGATAGGTAGGTAGATAGATAAATACAGATAGGTAGGTAGGTAGATTGATAGATACAGATAGGTAGGTAGGTAGATAGATAGATAGAGATAGGTAGGTAGGTAGATAGATAGATAGAGATAGGTAGGTAGGTAGATAGATAGATAGTGATAGGTAGGTAGGTAGATAGATAGATACAGATAGGTAGGTAGGTAGATAGATAGATACAGATAGGTAGGTAGGTAGATTGATAGATAGAGATAGATAGGTAGGTAGGTAAATAGATAGAGATAGGTAGGTAGGTAGATTGATAGATAGAGATAGGTAGGTAGATAGATAAATACAGATAGGTGGGTAGGTAGATAGATAGATACAGATAGGTAGGTCGGTAGATTGATAGATAGAGATAGGTAGGTAGGTAGATAGATAGATAGAGATAGGTAGGTAGGTAGATTGATAGATACAGATAGGTAGGTAGGTAGATAGATAGATAGATAGATAGAGATAGGTAGGTAGGTAGATAGATAGATACAGATAGGTAGGTAGGTAGATAGATAGATACAGATAGGTAGGTAGGTAGATTGATAGATAGATATAGGTAGGTAGGTAGATTGATAGATAGAGATAGGTAGATAGGTAGACAGATAGATAGAGATAGGTAGGTAGGTAGATTGATAGAGATAGGTAGGTAGATAGATAGATAGAGATACGTAGGTAGGTAGGTAGATAGATACAGATAGGTAGGTAGATAGATAAATACAGATAGGTAGGTAGGTAGATTGATAGATAAGATAGGTAGGTAGGTAGATAGATAGATAGAGATAGGTAGGTAGGTAGATAGATAGATAGAGATAGGTAGGTAGGTAGATAGATAGATAGAGATAGGTAGGTAGATAGATAGATAGAGATAGGTAGGTAGGTAGATTGATAGATACAGATAGGTAGGTAGGTAGATAGATAGATAGAGATAGGTAGGTAGGTAGATAGATAGATAGAGATAGGTAGGTAGGTAGATTGATAGATAGAGATAGGTAGGTAGGTAGGTAGATAGATAGAGATAGGTAGGTAGGTAGATTGATAGATAGAGATAGGTAGGTAGGTAGGTAGATAGATACAGATAGGTAGGTAGGTAGATTGATAGATAGACATAGGTAGGTAGGTAGATAGATAGATATAGATAGGTAGGTAGGTAGATAGATAGATAGAGATAGGTAGGTAGGTAGATTGATAGATAGAGATAGGTAGATAGGTAGATATATAGAAACAGATAGGTAGGTAGGTAGATTGATAGATAGAGATAGGTAGGTAGATAGATAGAAAGAGATAGGTAGGTAGGTAGATTGATAGATACAGATAGGTTGGTAGATAGATAGATAGAGATAGGTAGGTAGGTGGATAGATAGATAGAGATAGGTAGGTAGGTAGATAGATAGATAGAGATAGGTAGGTAGGTAGATTGATAGATAGAGATAGGTAGGTAGGTAGGTAGATAGATAGAGATAGGTAGGTAGGTAGATTGATAGATAGAGATAGGTAGGTAGGTAGGTAGATAGATACAGATAGGTAGGTAGGTAGATTGATAGATAGAGATAGGTAGGTAGGTAGATAGATAGATAGAGATAGGTAGGTAGGTAGATAGATAGATAGAGATAGGTAGGTAGGTAGATTGATAGATAGAGATAGGTAGGTAGGTAGGTAGATAGATAGAGATAGGTAGGTAGGTAGATAGATAGATAGAGATAGTTAGGTAGGTAGATAGATAGATAGAGATAGGTAGGTAGGTAGATTGATAGATAGAGATAGGTAGGTAGGTAGATAGATAGAGATAGGTAGGTTGGTAGATTGATAGATAGAGATTGGTAGGTAGGTAGATTGATAGATACAGATAGGTAGGTAGGTAGATAGATAGATAGAGATAGGTAGGTAGGTAGATAGATAGATACAGATAGGTAGGTAGGTAGATATATAGATACAGATAGGTAGGTAGGTAGATTGATAGATAGAGATAGGTAGATAGGTAGATATATAGATACAGATAGGTAGGTAGGTAGATTGATAGATAGAGATATGTAGGTAGGTAGATAGATAGATAGAGATAGGTAGGTAGGTAGATAGATAGATAGAGATAGGTAGGTAGGTAGATAGATAGATAGAGATAGGTAGGTAGGTAGATTGATAGATAGAGATAGGTAGATAGATAGATACAGATAGGTAGGTAGGTAGATTGATAGATAGAGATAGGTAGGTAGGTAGATAGATAGATAGAGATAGGTAGGTAGGTAGATTGATAGATACAGATAGGTAGGTAGGTAGATAGATAGATAGAGATAGGTAGGTAGGTAGGTAGATAGATACAGATAGGTAGGTAGGTAGATAAATAGATACAGATAGGTAGGTAGGTAGATTGATAGATAGAGATAGGTAGGTAGGTAGATTGATAGATAGAGATAGGTAGATAGGTAGACAGATAGATAGAGATAGGTAGGTAGGTAGATTGATAGATAGAGATAGGTAGGTAGATAGATAGATAGATAGAGATACGTAGGTAGGTAGGTAGATAGATACAGATAGGTAGGTAGATAGATAAATTCAGATAGGTAGGTAGGTAGATTGATAGATACAGATAGGTAGGTAGGTAGATAGATAGATAGAGATAGGTAGGTAGGTAGATAGATAGATAGAGATAGGTAGGTAGGTAGATAGATAGATACAGATAGGTAGGTAGGTAGATAGATAGATACAGATAGGTAGGTAGATTGATAGATAGAGATAGGTAGGTAGGTAGGTAGATAGATAGAGATAGGTAGGTAGGTAGATTGATAGATAGAGATATGTAGGTAGATAGATAAATACAGATAGGTGGGTAGGTAGATAGATAGATAGAGATAGGTAGGTAGGTAGATTGATAAATAGAGATAGGTAGATAGGTAGATATATAGATACAGATAGGTAGGTAGGTAGATTGATAGATAGAGATAGGTAGGTAGGTAAATAGATAGATAGAGATAGGTAGGTAGGTAGATTGATAGATACAGATAGGTAGGTAGGTAGATAGATAGATACAGATAGGTAGGTAGGTAGATTTATAGATAGAGATAGGTAGGTAGGTAGATTGATTGATAGAGATAGGTAGATAGGTAGGTAGATAGATAGAGATAGGTAGGTAGGTAGATTGATAGATAGAGATAGGTAGGTAGGTAGATAGATAGATAGAGATAGGTAGGTAGGTAGATAGATAGAGATAGGTAGGTAGGTAGGTAGATTGATAGATAGAGATAGGTAGATAGGTAGATAGATAGATACAGATAGGTAGGTAGGTAGATTGATAGATAGAGATAGGTAGGTAGGTAGATAGATAGATAGAGATAGGTAGGTAGGTAGATTGATAGATACAGATAGGTAGGTAGGTAGATAGATAGATAGAGATAGGTAGGTAGGTAGATAGATAGATACAGATAGGTAGGTAGGTAGATAAATAGATACAGATAGGTAGGTAGGTAGATTGATAGATAGAGATAGGTAGGTAGGTAGATTGATAGATAGAGATAGGTAGATAGGTAGACAGATAGATAGAGATAGGTAGGTAGGTAGATTGATAGATAGAGATAGGTAGGTAGATAGATAGATAGATAGAGATACGTAGGTAGGTAGGTAGATAGATACAGATAGGTAGGTAGATAGATAAATTCAGATAGGTAGGTAGGTAGATTGATAGATACAGATAGGTAGGTAGGTAGATAGATAGATAGAGATAGGTAGGTAGGTAGATAGATAGATAGAGATAGGTAGGTAGGTAGATAGATAGATACAGATAGGTAGGTAGATTGATAGATAGAGATAGGTAGGTAGGTAGGTAGATAGATAGAGATAGGTAGGTAGGTAGATTGATAGATAGAGATATGTAGGTAGATAGATAAATACAGATAGGTGGGTAGGTAGATAGATAGATAGAGATAGGTAGGTAGGTAGATTGATAGATAGAGATAGGTAGATAGGTAGATAGATAGATACAGATAGGTAGGTAGGTAGATTGATAGATAGAGATAGGTAGGTAGGTAGATTGATAGATACAGATAGGTAGGTAGGTAGATAGATAGATACAGATAGGTAGGTAGGTAGATTGATAGATAGAGATAGGTAGGTAGGTAAATAGATAGATAGAGATAGGTAGGTAGGTAGATTGATAGATAGAGATAGGTAGGTAGGTAGATTGATAGATAGAGATAGGTAGGTAGGTAGATTGATAGATACAGATAGGTAGATAGGTAGATAGATAGATACAGATAGGTAGGTAGGTAGATTGATAGATAGAGATAGGTAGGTAGGTAGATTGATAGATAGAGATAGGTAGATAGGTAGATAGATAGATAGAGATAGGTAGGTAGGTAGATTGATAGATAGAGATAGGTAGGTAGGTAGATAGATAGATAGAGATACGTAGGTAGGTAGGTAGATAGATACAGATAGGTAGGTAGATAGATAAATACAGATAGGTAGGTAGGTAGATTGATAGATACAGATAGGTAGGTAGGTAGATAGATAGATAGAGATAGGTAGGTAGGTAGATAGATAGATAGAGATAGGTAGGTAGGTAGATAGATTGATAGTGATAGGTAGGTAGGTAGATAGATAGATACAGATAGGTAGGTAGGTAGATAGATAGATACAGATAGGTAGGTAGGTAGATTGATAGATAGAGATAGATAGGTAGGTAGGTAGATAGATAGAGATAGGTAGGTAGGTAGATTGATAGATAGAGATAGGTAGGTAGGTATATAGATAGATAGAGATAGGTAGGTAGGTAGATTGATAGATACAGATAGGTAGGTAGGTAGATAGATAAATAGATAGAGATAGGTAGGTAGGTAGATAGATAGATACAGATAGGTAGGTAGGTAGGTAGATAGATAGATACAGATAGGAAGGTAGGTAGATTGATAGATAGAGATAGGTAGATAGGTAGACAGATAGATACAGATAGGTAGGTAGGTAGATAGATAGATACAGATAGGTAGGTAGGTAGACTGATAGATAGAGATAGGTAGGTAGGTAGATAGATAGATAGAGATAGGTAGGTAGGTAGATAGATAGATAGAGATAGGTAGGTAGGTAGATAGATAGATAGATAGAGATAGGTAGGTAGGTAGATTGATAGATAGAGATAAGTAGGTAGGTAGGTAGATAGATAGAGATAGGTCCGTAGGTAGATAGATAGATAGAGATAGGTAGGTAGGTAGATAGATAGATAGAGATAGGTAGGTAGGTAGATTGATAGAGACAGGTAGGTAGGTAGGTAGATAGATAGAGATAGGTAGGTAGATTTATAGATAGAGATAGGTAGGTAGGTAGATTGATAGATACAGATAGGTAGGTAGGTAGATAGATAGATACAGATAGGTAGGTAGGTAGATTGATAGATAGAGATAGGTAGGTAGGTAGATTGATAGATAGAGCTAGGTAGATAGGTAGATAGATAGATACAGATAGGTAGGTAGGTAGATATATAGATACAGATATGTAGGTAGGTAGATAGATAGATAGAGATAGGTAGGTAGGTAGATTGATAGATACAGATAGGTAGGTAGGTAGATAGATAGATACAGATAGGTCGGTAGGTAGATTGATAGATAGAGATAGGTAGGTAGGTAGATTGATAGATAGAGATAGGTAGGTAGGTAGATAGATAGATAGAGATAGGTAGGTAGGTAGGTAGATAGATAGAGATAGGTAGGTAGGTAGATAGATAGAGATAGGTAGGTGGGTAGATAGATAGATAGAGATAGGTAGGTAGGTAGATTGATAGAGATAGGTAGGTAGGTAGGTAGATAGATAGAGATACGTAGGTAGGTAGGTAGATAGATACAGATAGGTAAGTAGATAGATAAATACAGATAGGTGGGTAGGTAGATAGATAGATATAGATAGGTAGGTAGGTAGATTGATAGAGATAGGTAGATAGGTAGATAGATAGATACAGATAGGTAGGTAGGTAGATTGACAGATAGAGATAGGTAGGTAGATAGATAGATAGAGATAGGTAGGTAGGTAGATTGATAGATACAGATAGGTAGGTAGGTAGATAGATAGATAGAGATAGGTAGGTAGGTAGATAGATAGATAGAGATAGGTAGGTAGGTAGATAGATAGATACAGATAGGTAGGTAGGTAGATAGATAGATACAGATAGGTAGGTAGATTGATAGATAGAGATAGGTAGGTAGGTAGGTAGATAGATAGATACAGATAGGTAGGTAGGTAGATTGATAGATAGAGATATGTAGGTAGATAGATAAATACAGATAGGTGGGTAGGTAGATAGATAGATAGAGATAGGTAGGTAGGTAGATTGATAGATAGAGATAGGTAGGTAGGTAGATTGATAGATACAGATAGGTAGATAGGTAGATAGATAGATACAGATAGGTAGGTAGGTAGATTGATAGATAGAGATAGGTAGGTAGGTAGATTGATAGATAGAGATAGGTAGGTAGATAGATAGAAAGAGATAGGTAGGTAGGTAGATTGATAGATACAGATAGGTTGGTAGATAGATAGATAGAGATAGGTAGGTAGGTGGATAGATAGATAGAGATAGGTAGGTAGGTAGATAGATAGATAGAGATAGGTAGATAGGTAGACAGATAGATAGAGATAGGTAGGTAGGTAGATTGATAGATAGAGATAGGTAGGTAGATAGATAGATAGATAGAGATACGTAGGTAGGTAGGTAGATAGATACAGATAGGTAGGTAGGTAGATAGATAGATAGAGATAGGTAGGTAGGTAGATAGATAGATAGAGATAGGTAGGTAGGTAGATAGATAGATACAGATAGGTAGGTAGGTAGATTGATAGATAGAGATAGATAGGTAGGTAGGTAGATAGATAGAGATAGGTAGGTAGGTAGATTGATAGATAGAGATAGGTAGGTAGGTATATAGATAGATAGAGATAGGTAGGTAGGTAGATTGATAGATACAGATAGGTAGGTAGGTAGATAGATAAATAGATAGAGATAGGTAGGTAGGTAGATAGATAGATACAGATAGGTAGGTAGGTAGATAGATAGATACAGATAGGAAGGTAGGTAGATTGATAGATAGAGATAGGTAGATAGGTAGACAGATAGATACAGATAGGTAGGTAGGTAGATAGATAGATACAGATAGGTAGGTAGGTAGATTGATAGATAGAGATAGGTAGGTAGGTAGATAGATAGATAGAGATAGGTAGGTAGGTAGATAGATAGATAGAGATAGGTAGGTAGGTAGATAGATAGATAGAGATAGGTAGGTAGGTAGATTGATAGATAGAGATAAGTAGGTAGGTAGGTAGATAGATAGAGATAGGTACGTAGGTAGATAGATAGATAGAGATAGGTAGGTAGGTAGATAGATAGATAGAGATAGGTAGGTAGGTAGATTGATAGAGACAGGTAGGTAGGTAGGTAGGTAGATAGATAGAGATAGGTAGGTAGGTAGATTTATAGATAGAGATAGGTAGGTAGGTAGATTGATAGATACAGATAGGTAGGTAGGTAGATAGATAGATACAGATAGGTAGGTAGGTAGATTGATAGATAGAGATAGGTAGGTAGGTAGATTGATAGATAGAGCTAGGTAGATAGGTAGATAGATAGATACAGATAGGTAGGTAGGTAGATATATAGATACAGATATGTAGGTAGGTAGATAGATAGATAGAGATAGGTAGGTAGGTAGATTGATAGATACAGATAGGTAGGTAGGTAGATAGATAGATACAGATAGGTCGGTAGGTAGAATGATAGATAGAGATAGGTAGGTAGGTAGATTGATAGATAGAGATAGGTAGGTAGGTAGACAGATAGATAGATAGAGATAGGTAGGTAGGTAGGTAGATAGATAGAGATAGGTAGGTAGGTAGATAGATAGAGATAGGTAGGTAGGTAGATAGATAGATAGAGATAGGTAGGTAGGTAGATAGATAGATAGATAGAGATAGGTAGGTAGGTAGATATATAGATACAGATATGTAGGTAGGTAGATAGATAGATAGAGATAGGTAGGTAGGTAGATTGATAGATACAGATAGGTAGGTAGGTAGATAGATAGATACAGATAGGTAGGTAGGTAGATTGATAGATAGAGATAGGTAGGTAGGTAGATTGATAGATACAGATAGGTAGGTAGGTAGATAGATAGATACAGATATGTAGGTAGGTAGATTGATAGATAGAGATAGGTAGGTAGGTAGATTGATAGATACAGATGGGTAGGTAGGTAGATTGATAGATAGAGATAGGTAGGTAGGTAGATTGATAAATACAGATAGGTAGGTAGGTAGATAGATAGATACAGATAGGTAGGTAGGTAGATTGATAGATAGAGATAGGTAGGTAGGTAGGTAGATAGATAGAGATAGGTAGGTAGGTAGGTAGATAGATAGAGATAGGAAGGTAGGTAGATTGATAGATACAGATAGGTAGGTAGGTAGATATATAGATACAGATAGGTAGGTAGGTAGATTGATAGATAGAGATAGGTAGGTAGGTAGATAGATAGAGATAGGTAGGTAGGTAGATTGATAGATAGAGATAGGTAGGTAGGTAGGTAGGTAGGTAGATAGATAGAGATAGGTAGGTAGCTAGATAGATAGATACAGATAGGTAGGTAGGTAGGTAGATAGATAGAGATAGGTAGATAGGTAGATAGATAGATACAGATAGGTTGGTAGGTAGATAGACAGATAGAGATAGGTGGGTAGGTAGATAGATAGATAGAGATAGGTAGGTAGGTAGATAGATAGATAGAGATATATAGGTAGGTAGATAGATAGATACAGATAGGTAGGTAGGTAGATAGATACAGATAGGTAGGTAGGTAGATTGATAGATAGAGATAGGTAGGTAGGTAGGTAGATAGATACAGATAGGTAGGTAGGTAGATAGATAGATACAGATAGGTAGGTAGGTAGATTGATAGATAGAGATAGTTAGGTAGGTAGGTAGATAGATACAGATAGGTAGGTAGGTAGATAGATAGATACAGATATGTAGGTAGGTAGGTAGATAGATAGAGATAGGTAGGTAGGTAGATTGATAGAGATAGGTAGGTAGGTAGATAGATAGAGATAGGTAGGTAGGTAGATTGATAGATACAGATAGGTAGGTAGGTAGGTAGATAGATACAGATAGGTAGGTAGATTGATAGATAGAGATAGGTGGGTAGGTAGATTGATAGATAGAGATAGGTAGATAGGCAGATAGATAGATACAGATAGGTAGGTAGGTAGATATATAGATACAGATATGTAGGTAGGTAGATAGATAGATAGAGATAGGTAGGTAGGTAGATTGATAGATAGAGATAGGTAGGTAGGTAGATAGATAGATAGAGATAGGTAGGTAGGTAGATAGATAGATACAGATAGGTAGGTAGGTAGATAGATAGATACAGATAGGTAGGTAGGTAGATAGATAGAGATAGGTAGGTAGGTAGATTGATAGAGATAGGTAGGTATGTAGGTAGATAGATAGATAGAGATAGGTAGGTAGGTAGATAGATAGATAGAGATAGGTAGGTAGGTAGATAGATAGATACAGATAGGTAGGTAGGTAGATAGATAGATAGAGATAGGTAGGTAGGTAGATAGATAGATAGAGATAGGTAGGTAGGTAGATAGATAGATACAGATAGGTAGGTAGGTAGATAGATAGATACAGATAGGTAGGTAGGTAGATATATAGATACAGATATGTAGGTAGGTAGATAGATAGATAGAGATAGGTAGGTAGGTAGGTAGGTAGGTAGATAGATAGAGATAGGTAGGTAGCTAGATAGATAGATACAGATAGGTAGGTAGGTAGATAGATAGATAGAGATAGGTAGATAGGTAGATAGATAGATACAGATAGGTTGGTAGGTAGATAGATAGATAGAGATAGGTGGGTAGGTAGGTAGATAGATACAGATAGGTAGGTAGGTAGATAGATAGATACAGATAGGTAGGTAGGTAGATTGATAGATAGAGATAGTTAGGTAGGTAGGTAGATAGATACAGATAGGTAGGTAGGTAGATAGATAGATACAGATATGTAGGTAGGTAGGTAGATAGATAGAGATAGGTAGGTAGGTAGATTGATAGAGATAGGTAGGTAGGTAGATAGATACAGATAGGTAGGTAGGTAGATAGATAGATACAGATATGTAGGTAGGTAGGTAGATAGATAGAGATAGCTAGGTAGGTAGATTGATAGAGATAGGTAGGTAGGTAGATAGATAGAGATAGGTAGGTAGGTAGATTGATAGATACAGATAGGTAGGTAGGTAGGTAGATAGATACAGATAGGTAGGTAGATTGATAGATAGAGATAGGTGGGTAGGTAGATTGATAGATAGAGATAGGTAGGTAGGTAAATAGATAGATAGAGATAGGTAGGTAGATAGATAGATACAGATAGGTAGGTAGGTAGATAGATAGATACAGATAGGTAGGTAGTTATGTAGATAGATAGAGATAGGTAGGTAGGTAGATTGATAGAGATAGGTAGGTAGGTAGGTAGATAGATAGATAGAGATAGGTAGGTAGGTAGATAGATAGATAGAAATAGGTAGGTAGGTAGATAGATAGATACAGATAGGTAGGTAGGTAGATAGATAGATAGAGATAGGTAGGTAGGTAGGTAGATAGATAGATAGAGATAGGTAGGTAGGTAGATAGATAGATACAGATAGTTAGGTAGGTAGATAGATAGATACAGATAGGTAGGTAGGTAGATATATAGATACAGATATGTAGGTAGGTAGATAGATAGATAGATAGAGATAGGTAGGTAGGTAGATTGATAGATACACATAGGTAGGTAGGTAGATAGATAGATACAGATAGGTAGGTAGGTAGATTGATAGATAGAGATAGGTAGGTAGGTAGATAGATAGATAGAGATAGGTAGGTAGGTAGATAGATAGATAGAGATAGGTAGGTAGGTAGGTAGATAGAGATAGGTAGGTAGGTAGATAGATAGATAGAGATAGGTAGGTAGGTAGATAGATAGATAGATAGAGATAGGTAGGTAGGTAGATAGATAGATAGATAGAGATAGGTAGGTAGGTAGATATATAGATACAGATATGTAGGTAGGTAGATAGATAGATAGAGATAGGTAGGTAGGTAGATTGATAGATACAGATAGGTAGGTAGGTAGATAGATAGATACAGATAGGTAGGTAGGTAGATTGATAGATAGAGATAGGTAGGTAGGTAGATTGATAGATACAGATAGGTAGGTAGTTAGATAGATAGATACAGATATGTAGGTAGGTAGATTGATAGATAGAGATAGGTAGGTAGGTAGATTGATAGATACAGATAGGTAGGTAGGTAGATTGATAGATAGAGATAGGTAGGTAGGTAGATTGATAAATACAGATAGGTAGGTAGGTAGATAGATAGATACAGATAGGTAGGTAGGTAGATTGATAGATAGAGATAGGTAGGTAGGTAGGTAGATAGATAGAGATAGGTAGGTAGGTAGGTAGATAGATAGAGATAGGTAGGTAGGTAGATTGATGGATACAGATAGGTAGGTAGGTAGATATATAGATACAGATAGGTAGGTAGGTAGATTGATAGATACAGATAGGTAGGTAGGTAGATAGATACAGATAGGTGTGTAGGTAGATTGATAGATAGAGATAGGTAGGTAGGTAGATAGATAGAGATAGGTAGGTAGGTAGGTAGATAGATAGATAGATAGAGATAGGTAGGTAGGTAGGTAGGTAGATAGATAGAGATAGGTAGGTAGCTAGATAGATAGATACAGATAGGTAGGTAGGTAGATAGATAGATAGAGATAGGTAGATAGGTAGATAGATAGATACAGATAGGTTGGTAGGTAGATAGATAGATAGAGATAGGTGTGTAGGTAGAAAGATAGATAGAGATAGGTAGGTAGGTAGATAGATAGATAGAGATAGATAGGTAGGTAGATAGATAGATACAGATAGGTAGGTAGGTAGATAGATAGATACAGATAGGTAGGTAGGTAGATTGATAGATAGAGATAGGTAGGTAGGTAGGTAGATAGATAGAGATAGGTAGGTAGGTAGATATATAGATACAGATATGTAGGTAGATAGATAAATACAGATAGGTGGGTAGGTAGATAGATAGATAGAGATAGGTAGGTAGGTAGATTGATAGATAGAAATAGGTAGATAGATAGATACAGATAGGTAGGTAGGTAGATAAATAGATACAGATATGTAGGTAGGTAGATAGATAGATACAGATAGGTAGGTAGGTAGATTGATAGATAGAGATAGGTAGGTAGGTAGATTGATAGATAGAGATAGGTAGGTAGGTAGATTGATAGATAGAGATAGTTATGTAGGTAGATAGATAGATACAGATAGGTAGGTAGGTAGATTGATAGATAGAGATAGGTAGATAGGTAGATAGATACAGATAGGTAGGTAGGTAGATTGATAGATAGAGATAGGTAGGTAGATAGATAAATACAGATAGGTGGGTAGGTGGATAGATAGATAGAGATAGGTAGGTAGGTAGATTGATAGATAGAGATAGGTAGATAGGTAGATAGATAGATACAGATAGGTAGGTAGATAGATATATAGATACAGATATGTAGGTAGGTAGATAGATAGATAGAGATAGGTAGGTAGGTAGATAGATAGATAGAGATAGGTAGGTAGGTAGATAGATAGATACAGATAGGTAGGTAGATTGATAGATAGAGATAGGTAGGTAGGTAGATAGATAGATATAGGTAGGTAGGTAGATAGATAGATAGAGATACGTAGGTAGGTAGGTAGGTAGATACAGATATGTAGGTAGATAGATAAATACAGATAGGTAGGTAGGTAGATTGATAGATACAGATAGGTAGGTAGGTAGATAGATAGATAGAGATAGGTAGGTAGGTAGATAGATAGAGATAGGTATGTAGGTAGATAGATAGATACAGATAGGTAGGTAGGTAGATTGATAGATAGAGATAGGTAGATAGGTAGATAGATAGATACATAGGTAGGTAGGTAGATTGATAGATACAGATAGGTAGGTAGATAGATAAATACAGATACGTGGGTAGGTAGATAGATAGATAGAGATAGGTAGGTAGGTAGATTGATAGATACAGATAGGTAGGTAGGTAGATAGATAGATACAGATAGGTAGGTAGGTAGATTGATAGATAGAGATAGGTAGGTAGGTAGATTGATAGATACAGATAGGTAGGTAGGTAGATATATAGATACAGATATGTAGGTAGGTAGATTGATAGATAGAGATAGGTAGGTAGGTAGATTGATAGATACAGATAGGTAGGTAGGTAGATAGATAGATACAGATAGGTAGGTAGGTAGATTGATAGATAGAGATAGGTAGGTAGGTAGATTGATAGATACAGATAGGTAGGTAGGTAGATAGATACAGATAGGTAGGTTGGTAGATTGATAGATAGAGATAGGTAGGTAGGTAGGTAGATAGATAGAAATAGGTAGGTAGGTAGATTGATAGATACAGATAGGTAGGTAGGTAGATATATAGATACAGATAGGTAGGTAGGTAGATTGATAGATAGAGATAGGTAGGTAGGTAGATAGATACAGATAGGTGGGTAGGTAGATTGATAGATAGAGATAAGTAGGTAGGTAGATAGATAGAGATAGGTAAGTAGGTAGGTAGATAGATAGATAGAGATAGGTAGATTAATAGAGACAGATAGGTAGGTAGGTAGATAGATAGATAGAGATAGGTAGATTAATAGAGACAGATAGGTAGGTAGGTAGATAGATAGATAGAGATAGGTAGGTAGGTAGATAGATAGAGATAGGTAGGTAGGTAGATTGATAGATAGAGATAGGTAGGTAGGTAGGTAGATAGATAGAGATAGGTAGGTAGCTAGATAGATAGATACAGATAGGTAGGTAGGTAGATTGATAGATAGAGGTAGGTAGATAGGTAGATAGATAGATACAGATAGGTAGGTAGGTAGATATATAGATACAGATATGTAGATAGGTAGATAGATAGAGATAGGTAGATAGGTAGATAGATAGATAGATACAGATAGGTAGGAAGGTAGATAGATAGATAGAGATAGGTGGGTAGGTAGATAGATAGATAGAGATAGGTAGGTAGGTAGATAGATAGATAGAGATAGATAGGTAGGTAGATAGATAGATACAGATAGGTAGGTAGGTAGATAGGTAGATACAGATAGGTAGGTAGCTAGATTGATAGATAGAGATAGGTAGGTAGGTAGGTAGATAGATAGAGATAGGTAGGTAGGTAGGTAGTTATATAGATACAGATATGTAGGTAGATAGATAAATACAGATAGGTGGGTAGGTAGATAGATAGATAGAGATAGGTAGGTAGGTAGATTGATAGATAGAGATAGGTAGGTAGGTAGATAGATAGATAGAGATACGTAGGTAGGTAGGTAGATAGATACAGATATGTAGTTAGATAGATAAATACAGATAGGTAGGTAGGTAGATTGATAGATAGAGATAGGTAGGTAGGTAGATAGATAGATAGAGATAGGTGGGTAGGTAGATAGATAGATAGAGATAGGTAGGTAGGTAGATTCATAGATACAGATAGGTAGGTAGGTAGATAGATACAGATAGGTAGGTAGATTGATAGATAGAGATAGGTAGGTAGGTAGATAGATAGATAGAGATAGGTAGGTAGGTAGATAGATAGATACAGATAGGTAGGTAGGTAGACAGATAGATAGAGATAGGTAGGTAGGTAGATAGATACAGATAGGTAGGTAGGTTGATAGATAGATACAGATAGGTAGATAGGTAGATTGATAGATAGAGATAGGTAGGTAGGTAGGTAGATAGATAGAGATAGGTAGGTAGATTGATAGAAATAGGTAGGTAGGTAGGTAGATAGATACAGATAGGTAGGTAGGTAGGTAGGTAGATAGATACAGATAGGTAGGTAGATTGATAGATAGAGATAGGTGGGTAGGTAGATTGATAGATAGATAGAGATAGGTAGGTAGGTAGGTAGGTAGGTAGATACAGATAGGTAGGTAGATTGATAGATAGAGATAGGTGGGTAGTAGATTGATAGATAGAGATAGGTAGGTAGGTAGGTAGATAGATAGAGATAGGTAGGTAGGTAGATTGATAGAGATAGGTAGGTAGGTAGGTAGGTAGATAGATAGATAGAGATAGGTAGGTAGGTAGATAGATAGATAGAGATAGGTAGGTAGGTAGGTAGGTAGATAGATAGAGATAGGTAGGTAGGTAGATTGATAGAGATAGGTAGGTAGGTAGGTAAATTGATAGAGATAGGTAGATAGGTAGATAGATAGATAGATAGAGATAGGTAGGTAGGTAGATTGATAGATAGAGATAGGTAGGTAGGTAGATAGATAGATAGAGATAGGTAGGTAGGTAGATTGATAGATACAGATAGGTAGGTAGGTAGATAGATAGATAGAGATAGGTAGGTAGGTAGATAGATAGATACAGATAGGTAGGTAGGTAGATTGATAGATAGAGATAGGTAGGTAGGTAGATTGATAGATAGAGATAGGTAGATAGGTAGACAGATAGATAGAGATAGGTAGGTAGGTAGATTGATAGAGATAGGTAGGTAGATAGATAGATAGATAGATAGATAGATAGATAGATAGATAGATAGATAGATAGATAGATAGATAGATAGATAGAGATACGTAGGTAGGTAGGTAGATAGATACAGATAGGTAGGTAGATAGATAAATACAGATAGGTAGGTAGGTAGATTGATAGATACAGATAGGTAGGTAGGTAGATAGATAGATAGATAGAGATAGGTAGGTAGGTAGATAGATAGATAGAGATAAGTAGGTAGGTAGATAGATAGATAGAGATAGGTAGGTTGGTAGATAGATAGATACAGATAGGTAGGTAGGTAGATAGATAGATACAGATAGGTAGGTAGGTAGATTGATAGATAGAGATAGGTAGGTAGGTAGGTAGATAGAGATAGGTAGGTAGGTAGATTGATAGATAGAGATAGGTAGATAGGTAGATAGATAGATACAGATAGGTAGGTAGGTAGATTGATAGATAGAGATAGGTAGGTAGGTAAATAGATAGATAGAGATAGGTAGGTAGGTAGATTGATAGATACAGATAGGTAGGTAGGTAGATAGATAGATAGAGATAGGTAGGTAGGTAGATAGATAGATACAGATAGGTAGGTAGGTTGATAGATAGAGATAGGTAGGTAGGTAGGTAGATAGAGATAGGTAGGTAGGTAGATTGATAGATAGAGATAGGTAGATAGGTAGATAGATAGATACAGATAGGTAGGTAGGTAGATTGATAGATAGAGATAGGTAGGTAGGTAAATAGATAGATAGAGATAGGTAGGTAGGTAGATTGATAGATACAGATAGGTAGGTAGGTAGATAGATAGATAGAGATAGGTAGGTAGGTAGATAGATAGATACAGATAGGTAGGTAGGTAGATAGATACAGATAGGTAGGTAGGTAGATTGATAGATAGAGATAGGTAGGTAGGTAGATTGATAGATAGAGATAGGTAGATAGGTAGATAGATAGATAGAGATAGGTAGGTAGGTAGATTGATAGATAGAGATAGGTAGGTAGGTAGATAGATAGATAGAGATACGTAGGTAGGTAGATAGATAAATACAGATAGGTGGGTAGGTAGATAGATAGATAGAGATAGGTAGGTAGGTAGATTGATAGATAGAAATAGGTAGATAGATAGATACAGATAGGTAGGTAGGTAGATAAATAGATACAGATATGTAGGTAGGTAGATAGATAGATACAGATAGGTAGGTAGGTAGATTGATAGATAGAGATAGGTAGGTAGGTAGATTGATAGATAGAGATAGGTAGGTAGGTAGATTGATAGATAGAGATAGGTATGTAGGTAGATAGATAGATACAGATAGGTAGGTAGGTAGATTGATAGATAGAGATAGGTAGATAGGTAGATAGATACAGATAGGTAGGTAGGTAGATTGATAGATAGAGATAGGGAGGTAGATAGATAAATACAGATAGGTGGGTAGGTGGATAGATAGATAGAGATAGGTAGGTAGGTAGATTGATAGATAGAGATAGGTAGATAGGTAGATAGATAGATACAGATAGGTAGGTAGGTAGATAAATAGATACAGATATGTAGGTAGGTAGATAGATAGATACAGATAGGTAGGTAGGTAGATATATAGATACAGATATGTAGGTAGGTAGATAGATAGATAGAGATAGGTAGGTAGGTAGATAGATAGATAGAGATAGGTAGGTAGGTAGATAGATAGATACAGATAGGTAGGTAGGTAGATTGATAGATAGAGATAGGTAGGTAGGTAGATAGATAGATATAGGTAGGTAGGTAGATAGATAGATAGAGATACGTAGGTAGGTAGGTAGGTAGATACAGATACGTAGGTAGATAGATAAATACAGATAGGTAGGTAGGTAGATTGATAGATACAGATAGGTAGGTAGGTAGATAGATAGATAGAGATAGGTAGGTAGGTAGATAGATAGAGATAGGTATGTAGGTAGATAGATAGATACAGATAGGTAGGTAGGTAGATTGATAGATAGAGATAGGTAGATAGGTAGATAGATAGATACAGATAGGTAGGTAGGTAGATTGATAGATACAGATAGGTAGGTAGATAGATAAATACAGATACGTGGGTAGGTAGATAGATAGAGATAGGTAGGTAGGTAGATTGATAGATACAGATAGGTAGGTAGGTAGATAGATAGATACAGACAGGTAGGTAGGTAGATTGATAGATAGAGATAGGTAGGTAGGTAGATTGATAGATACAGATAGGTAGGTAGGTAGATATATAGATACAGATATGTAGGTAGGTAGATTGATAGATAGAGATAGGTAGGTAGGTAGATTGATAGATACAGATAGGTAGGTAGGTAGATAGATAGATACAGATAGGTAGGTAGGTAGATTGATAGATAGAGATAGGTAGGTAGGTAGATTGATAGATACAGATAGGTAGGTAGGTAGATAGATACAGATAGGTAGGTTGGTAGATTGATAGATAGAGATAGGTAGGTAGGTAGGTAGATAGATAGAAATAGGTAGGTAGGTAGATTGATAGATACAGATAGGTAGGTAGGTAGATATATAGATACAGATAGGTAGGTAGGTAGATTGATAGATACAGATAGGTAGGTAGGTAGATAGATACAGATAGGTGGGTAGGTAGATTGATAGATAGAGATAGGTAGGTAGGTAGATAGATAGAGATAGGTAAGTAGGTAGGTAGATAGATAGATAGAGATAGATAGGTAGGTAGGTAGATTGATAGAGACAGATAGGTAGGTAGGTAGATAGATAGATAGAGATAGGTAGGTAGGTAGATAGATAGAGATAGGTAGGTAGGTAGATTGATAGATAGAGATAGGTAGGTAGGTAGGTAGATAGATAGAGATAGGTAGGTAGCTAGATAGATAGATACAGATAGGTAGGTAGGTAGATTGATAGATAGAGGTAGGTAGATAGGTAGATAGATAGATACAGATAGGTAGGTAGGTAGATATATAGATACAGATATGTAGATAGGTAGATAGATAGAGATAGGTAGATAGGTAGATAGATAGATAGATACAGATAGGTAGGAAGGTAGATAGATAGATAGAGATAGGTGGGTAGGTAGATAGATAGATAGAGATAGGTAGGTAGGTAGATAGATAGATAGAGATAGATAGGTAGGTAGATAGATAGATACAGATAGGTAGGTAGGTAGATAGGTAGATACAGATAGGTAGGTAGCTAGATTGATAGATAGAGATAGGTAGGTAGGTAGGTAGATAGAGATAGGTAGGTAGGTAGGTAGTTATATAGATACAGATATGTAGGTAGATAGATAAATACAGATAGGTGGGTAGGTAGATAGATAGATAGAGATAGGTAGGTAGGTAGATTGATAGATAGAGATAGGTAGGTAGGTAGATAGATAGATAGAGATACGTAGGTAGGTAGGTAGATAGATACAGATATGTAGTTAGATAGATAAATACAGATAGGTAGGTAGGTAGATTGATAGATAGAGATAGGTAGGTAGGTAGATAGATAGATAGAGATAGGTAGGTAGGTAGATAGATAGATAGAGATAGGTGGGTAGGTAGATAGATAGATAGAGATAGGTAGGTAGGTAGATTCATAGATACAGATAGGTAGGTAGGTAGATAGATACAGATAGGTAGGTAGGTAGATTGATAGATAGAGATAGGTAGGTAGGTAGATAGATAGATAGAGATAGGTAGGTAGGTAGATAGATAGAGATAGGTAGGTAGTTAGATTGATAGATACAGATAGGTAGGTAGGTAGACAGATAGATAGAGATAGGTAGGTAGGTAGATAGATAGATACAGATAGGTAGGTAGGTTGATAGATAGATACAGATAGGTAGGTAGGTAGATTGATAGATAGAGATAGGTAGGTAGGTAGGTAGATAGATAGAGATAGGTAGGTAGATTGATAGAAATAGGTAGGTAGGTAGGTAGATAGATACAGATAGGTAGGTAGGTAGGTAGGTAGATAGATACAGATAGGTAGGTAGATTGATAGATAGAGATAGGTGGGTAGGTAGATTGATAGATAGATAGAGATAGGTAGGTAGGTAGGTAGGTAGATACAGATAGGTAGGTAGATTGATAGATAGAGATAGGTGGGTAGTAGATTGATAGATAGAGATAGGTAGGTAGGTAGGTAGATAGATAGAGATAGGTAGGTAGGTAGATTGATAGAGATAGGTAGGTAGGTAGGTAGGTAGATAGATAGATAGAGATAGGTAGGTAGGTAGATAGATAGATAGAGATAGGTAGGTAGGTAGGTAGGTAGATAGATAGAGATAGGTAGGTAGGTAGATTGATAGAGATAGGTAGGTAGGTAGGTAAATTGATAGAGATAGGTAGATAGGTAGATAGATAGATAGAGATAGGTAGGTAGGTAGATTGATAGATAGAGATAGGTAGGTAGGTAGATAGATAGATAGAGATAGGTAGGTAGGTAGATTGATAGATACAGATAGGTAGGTAGGTAGATAGATAGATAGAGATAGGTAGGTAGGTAGATAGATAGATACAGATAGGTAGGTAGGTAGATTGATAGATAGAGATAGGTAGGTAGGTAGATTGATAGATAGAGATAGGTAGATAGGTAGACAGATAGATAGAGATATGTAGGTAGGTAGATTGATAGAGATAGGTAGGTAGATAGATAGATAGATAGATAGATAGATAGATAGATAGATAGATAGATAGATAGATAGATAGATAGATAGAGATACGTAGGTAGGTAGGTAGATAGATACAGATAGGTAGGTAGATAGATAAATACAGATAGGTAGGTAGGTAGATTGATAGATACAGATAGGTAGGTAGGTAGATAGATAGATAGATAGAGATAGGTAGGTAGGTAGATAGATAGATAGAGATAAGTAGGTAGGTAGATAGATAGATAGAGATAGGTAGGTTGGTAGATAGATAGATACAGATAGGTAGGTAGGTAGATAGATAGATACAGATAGGTAGGTAGGTAGATTGATAGATAGAGATAGGTAGGTAGGTAGGTAGATAGAGATAGGTAGGTAGGTAGATTGATAGATAGAGAGGTAGATAGGTAGATAGATAGATACAGATAGGTAGGTAGGTAGATTGATAGATAGAGATAGGTAGGTAGGTAAATAGATAGATAGAGATAGGTAGGTAGGTAGATTGATAGATACAGATAGGTAGGTAGGTAGATAGATAGATAGAGATAGGTAGGTAGGTAGATAGATAGATACAGATAGGTAGGTAGGTTGATAGATAGAGATAGGTAGGTAGGTAGGTAGATAGAGATAGGTAGGTAGGTAGATTGATAGATAGAGATAGGTAGATAGGTAGATAGATAGATACAGATAGGTAGGTAGGTAGATTGATAGATAGAGATAGGTAGGTAGGTAAATAGATAGATAGAGATAGGTAGGTAGGTAGATTGATAGATACAGATAGGTAGGTAGGTAGATAGATAGATAGAGATAGGTAGGTAGGTAGATAGATAGATACAGATAGGTAGGTAGGTAGATAGATACAGATAGGTAGGTAGGTAGATTGATAGATAGAGATAGGTAGGTAGGTAGATTGATAGATAGAGATAGGTAGATAGGTAGATAGATAGATAGAGATAGGTAGGTAGGTAGATTGATAGATAGAGATAGGTAGGTAGGTAGATAGATAGATAGAGATACGTAGGTAGGTAGGTAGATAGATACAGATAGGTAAGTAGATAGATAAATACAGATATGTGGGTAGGTAGATAGATAGATAGAGATAGGTAGGTAGGTAGATTGATAGATAGAGATAGGTAGATAGGTAGATATATAGATACAGATAGGAAGGTAGGTAGATTGATAGATAGATATAGGTAGGTAGATAGATAGATAGAGATAGGTAGGTAGGTAGATTGATAGATACAGATAGGTAGGTAGGTAGATAGATAGATACAGATAGGTAGGTAGGTAGATAGATAGATAGATAGAGATAGGTAGGTAGGTAGATAGATTGATAGAGATAGGTAGGTAGGTAGATAGATAGATAGAGATAGGTAGGTAGGTAGATTGATAGATAGAGATAGGTAGGTAGGTAAGTAGACAGATAGAGATAGGTAGGTAGGTAGATTGATAGATAGAGATAGGTAGGTGGGTAGATAGATAGATACAGATAGGTAGGTAGGTAGATTGATAGATAGAGATAGGTAGGTAGGTAGATAGATAGATAGAGATAGGTAGGTAGGTAGATAGATAGATAGAGATAGGTAGGTAGGTAGATTGATAGATAGAGATAGGTAGGTAGGTAGATAGATAGAGATAGGTAGGTAGGTAGATAGATAGATAGAGATAGGTAGGTAGGTAGATAGATAGATAGAAATAGGTAGGTAGGTAGGTAGATAGATAGAGATAGGTAGGTAGGTAGATTGATAGATAGAGATAGGTAGGTAGGTAGATTGATAGATACAGATAGGTAGGTAGGTAGATAGATAGATACAGATAGGTAGGTAGGTAGATTGATAGATAGAGATAGGTAGGTAGGTAGATTGATAGATACAGATAGGTAGGTAGTTAGATAGATAGATACAGATATGTAGGTAGGTAGATTGATAGATAGAGATAGGTAGGTAGGTAGATTGATAGATACAGATAGGTAGGTAGGTAGATTGATAGATAGAGATAGGTAGGTAGGTAGATTGATAAATACAGATAGGTAGGTAGGTAGATAGATAGATACAGATAGGTAGGTAGGTAGATTGATAGATAGAGATAGGTAGGTAGGTAGGTAGATAGATAGAGATAGGTAGGTAGGTAGGTAGATAGATAGAGATAGGTAGGTAGGTAGATTGATGGATACAGATAGGTAGGTAGGTAGATATATAGATACAGATAGGTAGGTAGGTAGATTGATAGATACAGATAGGTAGGTAGGGAGATAGATACAGATAGGTGGGTAGGTAGATTGATAGATAGAGATAGGTGGGTAGGTAGATAGATAGATAGAGATAGGTAGGTAGGTAGATAGATAGAGATAGGTAGGTAGGTAGGTAGATAGATAGGTAGAGATAGATAGGTAGGTAGGTAGATAGATAGATAGAGATAGGTAGGTAGGTAGATTGATAGATAGAGATAGGTAGGTAGGTAGATAGATAGATAGAGATAGGTAGGTAGGTAGATTGATAGATACAGATAGGTAGGTAGGTAGATAGATAGATAGAGATAGGTAGGTAGGTAGATAGATAGATACAGATAGGTAGGTAGGTAGATTGATAGATAGAGATAGGTAGGTAGGTAGATTGATAGATAGAGATAGGTAGATAGGTAGACAGATAGATAGAGATAGGTAGGTAGGTAGATTGATAGAGATAGGTAGGTAGATAGATAGATAGATAGATAGATAGATAGATAGATAGATAGATAGATAGATAGATAGATAGATAGATAGATAGAGATACGTAGGTAGGTAGGTAGATAGATACAGATAGGTAGGTAGATAGATAAATACAGATAGGTAGGTAGGTAGATTGATAGATACAGATAGGTAGGTAGGTAGATAGATAGATAGATAGAGATAGGTAGGTAGGTAGATAGATAGATAGAGATAAGTAGGTAGGTAGATAGATAGATAGAGATAGGTAGGTTGGTAGATAGATAGATACAGATAGGTAGGTAGGTAGATAGATAGATACAGATAGGTAGGTAGGTAGATTGATAGATAGAGATAGGTAGGTAGGTAGGTAGATAGAGATAGGTAGGTAGGTAGATTGATAGATAGAGATAGGTAGATAGGTAGATAGATAGATACAGATAGGTAGGTAGGTAGATTGATAGATAGAGATAGGTAGGTAGGTAAATAGATAGATAGAGATAGGTAGGTAGGTAGATTGATAGATACAGATAGGTAGGTAGGTAGATAGATAGATAGAGATAGGTAGGTAGGTAGATAGATAGATACAGATAGGTAGGTAGGTTGATAGATAGAGATAGGTAGGTAGGTAGGTAGATAGAGATAGGTAGGTAGGTAGATTGATAGATAGAGATAGGTAGATAGGTAGATAGATAGATACAGATAGGTAGGTAGGTAGATTGATAGATAGAGATAGGTAGGTAGGTAAATAGATAGATAGAGATAGGTAGGTAGGTAGATTGATAGATACAGATAGGTAGGTAGGTAGATAGATAGATAGAGATAGGTCGGTAGGTAGATAGATAGATACAGATAGGTAGGTAGGTAGATAGATACAGATAGGTAGGTAGGTAGATTGATAGATAGAGATAGGTAGGTAGGTAGATTGATAGATAGAGATAGGTAGATAGGTAGATAGATAGATAGAGATAGGTAGGTAGGTAGATTGATAGATAGAGATAGGTAGGTAGGAAGATAGATAGATACAGATATGTAGGTAGGTAGATTGATAGATAGAGATAGGTAGGTAGGTAGATTGATAGATACAGATAGGTAGGTAGGTAGATTGATAGATAGAGATAGGTAGGTAGGTAGATTGATAAATACAGATAGGTAGGTAGGTAGATAGATAGATACAGATAGGTAGGTAGGTAGATTGATAGATAGAGATAGGTAGGTAGGTAGGTAGATAGATAGAGATAGGTAGGTAGGTAGGTAGATAGATAGAGATAGGTAGGTAGGTAGATTGATGGATACAGATAGGTAGGTAGGTAGATATATAGATACAGATAGGTAGGTAGGTAGATTGATAGATACAGATAGGTAGGTAGGGAGATAGATACAGATAGGTGGGTAGGTAGATTGATAGATAGAGATAGGTGGGTAGGTAGATAGATAGATAGAGATAGGTAGGTAGGTAGATAGATAGAGATAGGTAGGTAGGTAGGTAGATAGATAGATAGAGATAGATAGGTAGGTAGGTAGATAGATAGATAGAGATAGGTAGGTAGGTAGATTGATAGATAGAGATAGGTAGGTAGGTAGATAGATAGATAGAGATAGGTAGGTAGGTAGATTGATAGATACAGATAGGTAGGTAGGTAGATAGATAGATAGAGATAGGTAGGTAGGTAGATAGATAGAGATAGGTAGGTAGGTAGGTAGATAGATAGATAGAGATAGATAGGTAGGTAGGTAGATAGATAGATAGAGATAGGTAGGTAGGAAGGTAGATAGATAGAGATAGGTAGGTAGGTAGATTGATAGATAGAGATAGGTAGGTAGGTAGGTAGGTAGATAGATAGATAGAGATAGGTAGGTAGCTAGATAGATAGATACAGATAGGTAGGTAGGTAGATAGATAGATAGAGATAGGTAGATAGGTAGATAGATAGATACAGATAGGTTGGTAGGTAGATAGATAGATAGAGATAGGTGGGTAGGTAGATAGATAGATAGAGATAGGTAGGTAGGTAGATAGATAGATAGAGATAGATAGGTAGGTAGATAGATAGATACAGATAGGTAGGTAGGTAGATAGATAGATACAGATAGGTAGGTAGGTAGATTGATAGATAGAGATAGGTAGGTAGGTAGATAGATAGAGATAGGTAGGTAGGTAGATATATAGATACAGATATGTAGGTAGATAGATAAATACAGATAGGTGGGTCGGTAGATAGATAGATAGAGATAGGTAGGTAGGTAGATTGATAGAAATAGGTAGATAGATAGATACAGATAGGTAGGTAGGTAGATAAATAGATACAGATATGTAGGTAGGTAGATAGATAGATACAGATAGGTAGGTAGGTAGATTGATAGATAGAGATAGGTAGGTAGGTAGATTGATAGATAGAGATAGGTAGGTAGGTAGATTGATAGATAGAGATAGGTAGGTAGGTAGATTGATAGATAGAGATAGGTAGATAGGTAGATAGATACAGATAGGTAGGTAGGTTGATAGATAGAGATAGGTAGGTAGATAGATAAATACAGATAGGTGGGTAGGTGGATAGATAGATAGAGATAGGTAGGTAGGTAGATTGATAGATAGAGATAGGTAGATAGGTAGATAGATAGATACAGATAGGTAGGTAGGTAGATATATAGATACAGATATGTAGGTAGGTAGATAGATAGATAGAGATAGGTAGGTAGGTAGATAGATAGATAGAGATAGGTAGGTAGGTAGATAGATAGATACAGATAGGTAGGTAGGTAGATTGATAGATAGAGATAGGTAGGTAGGTAGATAGATAGATATAGGTAGGTAGGTAGATAGATAGATATAGGTAGGTAGGTAGATAGATAGATAGAGATACGTAGGTAGGTAGGTAGATAGATACAGATACGTAGGTAGATTGATAAATACAGATAGGTAGGTAGGTAGATTGATAGATACAGATAGGTAGGTAGGTAGATTGATAGATAGAGATAGGTAGGTAGGTAGGTAGATAGATAGAGATAGGTAGGTAGGTAGGTAGATAGATAGAGATAGGTAGGTAGGTAGATTGATGGATACAGATAGGTAGGTAGGTAGATATATAGATACAGATAGGTAGGTAGGTAGATTGATAGATACAGATAGGTAGGTAGGGAGATAGATACAGATAGGTGGGTAGGTAGATTGATAGATAGAGATAGGTGGGTAGGTAGATAGATAGATAGAGATAGGTAGGTAGGTAGATAGATAGAGATAGGTAGGTAGGTAGGTAGATAGATAGATAGAGATAGATAGGTAGGTAGGTAGATAGATAGATAGAGATAGGTAGGTAGGTAGATTGATAGATAGAGATAGGTAGGTAGGTAGATAGATAGATAGAGATAGGTAGGTAGGTAGATTGATAGATACAGATAGGTAGGTAGGTAGATAGATAGATAGAGATAGGTAGGTAGGTAGATAGATAGAGATAGGTAGGTAGGTAGGTAGATAGATAGATAGAGATAGATAGGTAGGTAGGTAGATAGATAGATAGAGATAGGTAGGTAGGAAGGTAGATAGATAGAGATAGGTAGGTAGGTAGATTGATAGATAGAGATAGGTAGGTAGGTAGGTAGGTAGGTAGATAGATAGATAGAGATAGGTAGGTAGCTAGATAGATAGATACAGATAGGTAGGTAGGTAGATAGATAGATAGAGATAGGTAGATAGGTAGATAGATAGATACAGATAGGTTGGTAGGTAGATAGATAGATAGAGATAGGTGGGTAGGTAGATAGATAGATAGAGATAGGTAGGTAGGTAGATAGATAGATAGAGATAGATAGGTAGGTAGATAGATAGATACAGATAGGTAGGTAGGTAGATAGATAGATACAGATAGGTAGGTAGGTAGATTGATAGATAGAGATAGGTAGGTAGGTAGATAGATAGAGATAGGTAGGTAGGTAGATATATAGATACAGATATGTAGGTAGATAGATAAATACAGATAGGTGGGTCGGTAGATAGATAGATAGAGATAGGTAGGTAGGTAGATTGATAGAAATAGGTAGATAGATAGATACAGATAGGTAGGTAGGTAGATAAATAGATACAGATATGTAGGTAGGTAGATAGATAGATACAGATAGGTAGGTAGGTAGATTGATAGATAGAGATAGGTAGGTAGGTAGATTGATAGATAGAGATAGGTAGGTAGGTAGATTGATAGATAGAGATAGGTAGGTAGGTAGATTGATAGATAGAGATAGGTAGATAGGTAGATAGATACAGATAGGTAGGTAGGTTGATAGATAGAGATAGGTAGGTAGATAGATAAATACAGATAGGTGGGTAGGTGGATAGATAGATAGAGATAGGTAGGTAGGTAGATTGATAGATAGAGATAGGTAGATAGGTAGATAGATAGATACAGATAGGTAGGTAGGTAGATATATAGATACAGATATGTAGGTAGGTAGATAGATAGATAGAGATAGGTAGGTAGGTAGATAGATAGATAGAGATAGGTAGGTAGGTAGATAGATAGATACAGATAGGTAGGTAGGTAGATTGATAGATAGAGATAGGTAGGTAGGTAGATAGATAGATATAGGTAGGTAGGTAGATAGATAGATATAGGTAGGTAGGTAGATAGATAGATAGAGATACGTAGGTAGGTAGGTAGATAGATACAGATACGTAGGTAGATAGATAAATACAGATAGGTAGGTAGGTAGATTGATAGATACAGATAGGTAGGTAGGTAGATAGATAGAGATAGGTAGGTAGGTAGATAGATAGAGATATGTATGTAGGTAGATAGATAGATACAGATAGGTAGGTAGGTAGATTGATAGATAGAGATAGGTAGATAGGTAGATAGATAGATACAGATAGGTAGGTAGGTAGATTGATAGATACAGATAGGTAGGTAGATAGATAAATACAGATACGTGGGTAGGTAGATAGATAGATAGAGATAGGTAGGTAGGTAGATTGATAGATACAGATAGGTAGGTAGGTAGATAGATAGATACAGATAGGTAGGTAGGTAGATTGATAGATAGAGATAGGTAGGTAGGTAGATTGATAGATACAGATAGGTAGGTAGGTAGATTGATAGATAGAGATAGGTAGGTAGGTAGATTGATAGATACAGATAGGTAGGTAGGTAGATAGATACAGATAGGTAGGTAGGTAGATTGATAGATAGAGATAGATAGGTAGGTAGGTAGATAGATAGAAATAGGTAGGTAGGTAGATTGATAGATTCAGATAGGTAGGTAGGTAGATATATAGATACAGATAGGTAGGTAGGTAGATTGATAGATACAGATAGGTAGGTAGGTAGATAGATACAGATAGGTGGGTAGGTAGATTGATAGATAGAGATAGGTAGGTAGGTAGATAGATAGAGATAGGTAAGTAGGTAGGTAGATAGATAGATAGAGATAGATAGGTAGGTAGGTAGATTGATAGAGACAGATAGGTAGGTAGGTAGATAGATAGATAGAGATAGGTAGGTAGGTAGATAGATAGAGATAGGTAGGTAGGTAGATTGATAGATAGAGATAGGTAGGTAGGTAGGTAGATAGATAGAGATAGGTAGGTAGCTAGATAGATAGATACAGATAGGTAGGTAGGTAGATTGATAGATAGAGATAGGTAGATAGGTAGATAGATAGATACAGATAGGTAGGTAGGTAGATATATAGATACAGATATGTAGATAGGTAGATAGATAGAGATAGGTAGATAGGTAGATAGATAGATAGATACAGATAGGTAGGAAGGTAGATAGATAGATAGAGATAGGTGGGTAGGTAGATAGATAGATAGAGATAGGTAGGTAGGTAGATAGATAGATAGAGATAGATAGGTAGGTAGATAGATAGATACAGATAGGTAGGTAGGTAGATAGGTAGATACAGATAGGTAGGTAGCTAGATTGATAGATAGAGATAGGTAGGAAGGTAGGTAGATAGATAGAGATAGGTAGGTATGTAGGTAGTTATATAGATACAGATATATAGGTAGATAGATAAATACAGATAGGTGGGTAGGTAGATAGATAGATAGAGATAGGTAGGTAGGTAGATTGATAGATAGAGATAGGTAGATAGGTAGATAGATAGATACAGATAGGTAGGTAGGTAGATAGATAGATAGATATAGGTAGGTAGGTAGATTGATAGATAGAGATAGGTAGGTAGGTAGATAGATAGATAGAGATACGTAGGTAGGTAGGTAGGTAGATACAGATATGTAGGTAGATAGATAAATACAGATAGGTAGGTAGGTAGATTGATAGATAGAGATAGGTAGGTAGGTAGATAGATAGATAGAGATAGGTAGGTAGGTAGATAGATAGATAGAGATAGGTGGGTAGGTAGATAGATAGATAGAGATAGGTAGGTAGGTAGATTGATAGATACAGATAGGTAGGTAGGTAGATAGATACAGATAGGTAGGTAGGTAGATTGATAGATAGAGATAGGTAGGTAGGTAGATAGATAGATAGAGATAGGTAGGTAGGTAGATAGATAGAGATAGGTAGGTAGTTAGATTGATAGATACAGATAGGTAGGTAGGTAGACAGATAGATAGAGATAGGTAGGTAGGTCGATAGATAGATACAGATAGGTAGGTAGGTTGATAGATAGATACAGATAGGTAGGTAGGTAGATTGATAGATAGAGATAGGTAGGTAGGTAGGTAGATAGATAGAGATAGGTAGGTAGGTAGATTGATAGAAATAGGTAGGTAGGTAGGTAGATAGATACAGATAGGTAGGTAGGTAGGTAGATAGATACAGATAGGTAGGTAGATTGATAGATAGAGATAGGTGGGTAGGTAGATTGATAGATAGAGATAGGTAGGTAGGTAGGTAGATAGATACAGATAGGTAGGTAGATTGATAGATAGAGATAGGTGGGTAGTAGATTGATAGATAGAGATAGGTAGGTAGGTAGGTAGATAGATAGAGATAGGTAGGTAGGTAGATTGATAGAGATTGGTAGGTAGGTAGGTAGATAGATAGATAGAGATAGGTAGGTAGGTAGATAGATAGATAGAGATAGGTAGGTAGGTAGGTAGGTAGATAGATAGAGATAGGTAGGTAGGTAGATTGATAGAGATAGGTAGGTAGGTAGGTAAATTGATAGAGATAGGTAGATAGGTAGATAGATAGATAGAGATAGGTAGGTAGGTAGATTGATAGATAGAGATAGGTAGGTAGGTAGATAGATAGATAGAGATAGGTAGGTAGGTAGATTGATAGATACAGATAGGTAGGTAGGTAGATAGATAGATAGAGATAGGTAGGTAGGTAGATAGATAGATACAGATAGGTAGGTCGGTAGATTGATAGATAGAGATAGGTAGGTAGGTAGATTGATAGATAGAGATAGGTAGATAGGTAGACAGATAGATAGAGATAGGTAGGTAGGTAGATTGATAGAGATAGGTAGATATAGATAGATAGATAGATAGATAGATAGATAGATAGATAGATAGATAGATAGAGATACGTAGGTAGGTAGGTAGATAGATACAGATAGGTAGGTAGATAGATAAATACAGATAGGTAGGTAGGTAGATTGATAGATACAGATAGGTAGGTAGGTAGATAGATAGATAGATAGAGATAGGTAGGTAAGGTAGATAGATAGATAGAGATAAGTAGGTAGGTAGATAGATAGATAGAGATAGGTAGGTTGGTAGATAGATAGATACAGATAGGTAGGTAGGTAGATAGATAGATACAGATAGGTAGGTAGGTAGATTGATAGATAGAGATAGGTAGGTAGGTAGGTAGATAGAGATAGGTAGGTAGGTAGATTGATAGATAGAGATAGGTAGGTAGATAGATAAATACAGATAGGTGGGTAGGTAGATAGATAGATAGAGATAGGTAGGTAGGTAGATTGATAGATAGAGATAGGTAGATAGGTAGATAGATAGATACAGATAGGTAGGTAGGTAGATTGATAGATAGAGATAGGTAGGTAGGTAAATAGATAGATAGAGATAGGTAGGTAGGTAGATTGATAGATACAGATAGGTAGGTAGGTAGATAGATAGATAGAGATAGGTAGGTAGGTAGATAGATAGATACAGATAGGTAGGTAGGTAGGTAGATACAGATAGGTAGGTAGGTAGATTGATAGATAGAGATAGGTAGGTAGGTAGATTGATAGATAGAGATAGGTAGATAGGTAGATAGATAGATAGAGATAGGTAGGTAGGTAGATTGATAGATAGAGATAGGTAGGTAGGTAGATAGATAGATAGAGATACGTAGGTAGGTAGGTAGATAGATACAGATAGGTAAGTAGATAGATAAATACAGATATGTGGGTAGGTAGATAGATAGATAGAGATAGGTAGGTAGGTAGATTGATAGATAGAGATAGGTAGATAGGTAGATATATAGATACAGATAGGGAAGGTAGGTAGATTGATAGATAGATATAGGTAGGTAGATAGATAGATAGAGATAGGTAGGTAGGTAGATTGATAGATACAGATAGGTAGGTAGGTAGATAGATAGATACAGATAGGTAGGTAGGTAGATAGATAGATAGAGATAGGTATGTAGGTAGATAGATTGATAGAGATAGGTAGGTAGGTAGATAGATAGATAGAGATAGGTAGGTAGGTAGATTGATAGATAGAGATCGGTAGGTAGGTAAGTAGACAGATAGAGATAGGTAGGTAGGTAGATTGATAGATAGAGATAGGTAGGTAGGTAGATAGATAGATACAGATAGGTAGGTAGGTAGATTGATAGATAGAGATAGGTAGGTAGATAGATAGATAGATAGAGATAGGTAGGTAGGTAGATAGATAGATAGAGATAGGTAGGTAGGTAGATAGATAGATAGAGATAGGTAGGTAGGTAGGTAGATAGATAGAGATAGGTAGGTAGGTAGATTGATAGATAGAGATAGGTAGGTAGGTAGGTAGATAGATAGAGATAGGTAGGTAGGTAGATTGATAGAGAGATAGGTAGGTAGGTAGATTGATAGATACAGATAGGTAGGTAGGTAGATAGATAGATACAGATAGGTAGGTAGGTAGATTGATAGATAGAGATAGGTAGGTAGGTAGATTGATAGATAGAGCTAGGTAGATAGGTAGATAGATAGATACAGATAGCTAGGTAGGTAGATATATAGATACAGATATGTAGGTAGGTAGATAGATAGATAGAGATAGGTAGGTAGGTAGATTGATAGATACAGATAGTAGGTAGGTAGATAGATAGATACAGATAGGTAAGTAGGTAGATTGATAGATAGAGATAGGTAGGTAGGTAGATTGATAGATAGAGATAGGTAGGTAGGTAGATAGATAGAGATAGGTAGGTAGGTAGGTAGATAGATAGAGATAGGTAGGTAGGTAGATAGATAGATAGAGATAGGTAGGTAGGTAGATAGATAGATAGAGATAGGTAGGTAGGTAGATAGATAGAGATAGGTAGGTAGGTAGATAGATAGATACAGATATCTAGGTAGGTAGATTGATAGATAGAGATAGGTAGGTAGGTAGATTGATAGATAGAGATAGGTAGGTAGGTAGATTGATAGATAGAGGTAGGTAGGTAGGTAGCTTGATAAATACAGATAGGTAGGTAGGTAGATAGATAGATACAGATTGGTAGGTAGCTAGATTGATAGATAGAGATAGGTAGGTAGGTAGGTTGATAGATAGAGATAGGTAGGTAGGTAGATAGATAGATAGAGATAGGTAGGTAGGTAGGTAGATAGATAGAGATAGGTAGGTAGGTAGACAGATAGATAGAGATAGGTAGGTAGATAGATAGATAGATAGAGATAGGTAGGTAGGTAGATAGATAGATAGATAGATAGATAGATAGATAGATAGAGATAGGTAGGTAGGTAGATATATAGATACAGATAGGTAGGTAGGTAGATAGATAGATAGAGATAGGTAGGTAGGTAGATTTATAGATATAGATAGGTAGGTAGGTAGATAGATAGATACAGATAGGTAGGTAGGTAGATTGATAGATAGAGATAGGTAGGTAGGTAGATTGATAGATACAGATAGGTAGGTAGGTAGATAGATAGATACAGATATGTAGGTAGGTAGATTGATAGATTGAGATAGGTAGGTAGGTAGATTGATAGATAGAGATAGGTAGGTAGGTAGATTGATAGATAGAGGTAGGTAGGTAGGTAGCTTGATAAATACAGATAGGTAGGTAGGTAGATAGATAGATACAGATAGGTAGGTAGGTAGATTGATAGATAGAGATAGGTAGGTAGGTAGATAGATAGATAGAGATAGGTAGGTAGGTAGATAGATAGATAGAGATAGGTAGGTAGGTAGATAGACAGATACAGATATGTAGGTAGGTAGATTGATAGATAGAGATAGGTAGGTAGGTAGATTGATAGATAGAGATAGGTAGGTAGGTAGACTGATAGATAGAGGTAGGTAGGTAGGTAGCTTGATAAATACAGATAGGTAGGTAGGTAGATAGATAGATACAGATTGGTAGGTAGCTAGATTGATAGATAGAGATAGGTAGGTAGGTAGGTAGATAGATAGAGATAGGTAGGTAGGTAGATAGATAGATAGAGATAGGTAGGTAGGTAGGTAGATAGATAGAGATAGGTAGGTAGGTAGATAGATAGGTAGAGATAGGTAGGTAGGTAGATAGATAGATAGAGATAGGTAGGTAGGTAGATAGATAGATAGATAGAGATATGTAGGTAGGTAGATATATAGATACAGATAGGTAGGTAGGTAGATAGATAGATAGAGATAGGTAGGTAGGTAGATTTATAGATATAGATAGGTAGGTAGGTAGGTAGATAGATAGATACAGATAGGTAGGTAGGTAGATTGATAGATAGAGATAGGTAGGTAGGTAGATTGATAGATACAGATAGGTAGGTAGGTAGATAGATAGATACAGATATGTAGGTAGGTAGATTGATAGATAGAGATAGGTAGGTAGGTAGATTGATAGATAGAGATAGGTAGGTAGGTAGATTGATAGATAGAGGTAGGTAGGTAGGTAGCTTGATAAATACAGATAGGTAGGTAGGTAGATAGATAGATACAGATAGGTAGGTAGGTAGATTGATAGATAGAGATATGTAGGTAGGTAGATAGATAGATAGAGATAGGTAGGTAGGTAGGTAGATAGATAGAGATAGGTAGGTAGGTAGATTGATAGATACAGATAGGTAGGTAGGTAGATATATAGAAACAGATAGGTAGGTAGGTAGATTGATAGATACAGATAGGTAGGTAGGTAGATAGATACAGATAGGTGGGTAGGTAGATTGATAGATAGAGATAGGTAGGTAGGTAGATAGATAGAGATAGGTAGGTAGGTAGGTAGATAGATAGATAGAGATAGATAGGTAGGTAGGTAGGTAGATAGATAGATAAAGATAGGTAGGTAGGTAGATAGATAGAGATAGGTAGGTAGGTAGGTAGGTAGATAGATATAGATAGGTAGGTAGCTAGATAGATAGATACAGATAGGTAGGTAGGTAGATAGATAGATAGAGATAGGTGGGTAGGTAGATAGATAGATAGAGATAGGTAGGTAGGTAGATAGATAGATAGAGATAGATAGGTAGGTAGATAGATAGATACAGATAGGTAGGTAGGTAGATAGATAGATACAGATAGGTAGGTAGGTAGATTGATAGAGATAGGTAGGTAGGTAGGTAGATAGATAGAGATAGGTAGGTAGGTAGATATATAGATACAGATATGTAGGTAGATAGATAAATACAGATAGGTGGGTAGGTAGATAGATAGATAGAGATAGGTAGGTAGGTAGATTGATAGAAAGAGATAGGTAGATAGATAGATACAGATAGGTAGGTAGGTAGATAAATAGATACAGATATGTAGGTAGGTAGATAGATAGATACAGATAGGTAGGTAGGTAGATTGATAGATAGAGATAGGTAGGTATGTAGATTGATAGATAGAGATAGGTATGTAGGTAGATAGATAGATACAGATAGGTAGGTAGGTAGATTGATAGATAGAGATAGGTAGGTAGATAGATAAATACAGATAGATCGGTAGGTAGATAGATAGAGATAGGTAGGTAGGTAGATTGATAGATAGAGATAGGTAGATAGGTAGATAGATAGATACAGATAGGTAGGTAGGTAGATATATAGATACAGATATGTAGGTAGGTATATAGATAGATAGAGATAGGTAGGTAGGTAGATAGATAGATAGAGATAGGTAGGTAGGTAGATAGATAGATACAGATAGGTAGGTAGGTAGATTGATAGATAGAGATAGGTAGGTAGGTAGATAGATAGATAGAGATAGGTAGGTAGGTAGATTGATAGATAGAGATAGGTAGGTAGGTAGGTAGATAGATACAGATAGGTAGGTAGGTAGATAGATAGAGATAGGTATGTAGGTAGATAGATAGATACAGATAGGGAGGTAGGTAGATTGATAGATAGAGATAGGTAGATAGGTAGATAGATAGATACAGATAGGTAGGTAGGTAGATTGATAGATAGAGATAGGTAGGTAGATAGATAAATACAGATAGGTGGGTAGGTAGATAGATAGATAGATAGATAGAGATAGGTAGGTAGGTAGATTGATAGATACAGATAGGTAGGTAGGTAGATAGATACAGATAGGTAGGTAGGTAGATTGATAGATAGAGATAGGTAGGTAGGTAGATTGATAGATACAGATAGGTAGGTAGGTAGATATATAGATACAGATATGTAGGTAGGTAGATTGATAGATAGAGATAGGTAGGTAGGTAGTTTGATAGATACAGATAGGTAGGTAGATAGATAGATAGATACAGATAGGTAGGTAGGTAGATTGATAGATAGAGATAGGTAGGTAGGTAGATTGATAGATACAGATAGGTAGGTAGGTAGATAGATACAGATAGGTAGGTAGGTAGATTGATAGATAGAGATAGGTAGGTAGGTAGATAGATAGAAATAGGTAGGTAGGTAGATTGATAGATACAGATAGGTAGGTAGGTAGATATATAGATACAGATAGGTAGGTAGGTAGATTGATAGATACAGATATGTAGGTAGGTAGATAGATACAGATAGGTGGGTAGGTAGATTGATAGATAGAGCTAGGTAGGTAGGTAGATAGATAGAGATAGGTAGGTAGGTAGGTAGGTAGATAGATAGATAGAGATAGATAGGTAGGTAGATTGATAGATAGAGATAGGTAGGTAGGTAGATAGATAGATAGAGATAGGTAGGTAGGTAGGTAGATAGATAGAGATAGGTAGGTAGGTAGATTGATAGATAGAGATAGGTAGGTAGGTAGGTAGATAGATAGAGATAGGTAGGTAGGTAGATTGATAGAGAGATAGGTAGGTAGGTAGATTGATAGATACAGATAGGTAGGTAGGTAGATAGATAGATACAGATAGGTAGGTAGGTAGATTGATAGATAGAGATAGGTAGGTAGGTAGATTGATAGATAGAGCTAGGTAGATAGGTAGATAGATAGATACAGATAGCTAGGTAGGTAGATATATAGATACAGATATGTAGGTAGGTAGATAGATAGATAGAGATAGGTAGGTAGGTAGATTGATAGATACAGATAGGTAGGTAGGTAGATAGATAGATACAGATAGGTAAGTAGGTAGATTGATAGATAGAGATTGGTAGGTAGGTAGATTGATAGATAGAGATAGGTAGGTAGGTAGATAGATAGATAGAGATAGGTAGGTAGGTAGGTAGATAGATAGAGATAGGTAGGTAGGTAGATAGATAGATAGAGATAGGTAGGTAGGTAGATAGATAGATAGATAGAGATAGGTAGGTAGGTAGATAGATAGAGATAGGTAGGTAGGTAGATAGATAGATACAGATATGTAGGTAGGTAGATTGATAGATAGAGATAGGTAGGTAGGTAGATTGATAGATAGAGATAGGTAGGTAGGTAGATTGATAGATAGAGGTAGGTAGGTAGGTAGCTTGATAAATACAGATAGGTAGGTAGGTAGATAGATAGATACAGATTGGTAGGTAGCTAGATTGATAGATAGAGATAGGTAGGTAGGTAGGTAGATAGATAGAGATAGGTAGGTAGGTAGATAGATAGATAGAGATAGGTAGGTAGGTAGGTAGATAGATAGAGATAGGTAGGTAGGTAGGTAGATAGATAGATAGAGATAGGTAGGTAGATAGATAGATAGATAGAGATAGGTAGGTAGGTAGATAGATAGATAGATAGAGATAGGTAGGTAGGTAGATATATAGATACAGATAGGTAGGTAGGTAGATAGATAGATAGAGATAGGTAGGTAGGTAGATTTATAGATATAGATAGGTAGGTAGGTAGATAGATAGATACAGATAGGTAGATAGGTAGATTGATAGATAGAGATAGGTATGTAGGTAGATTGATAGATACAGATAGGTAGGTAGGTAGATAGATAGATACAGATATGTAGGTAGGTAGATTGATAGATTGAGATAGGTAGGTAGGTAGATTGATAGATAGAGATAGGTAGGTAGGTAGATTGATAGATAGAGGTAGGTAGGTAGGTAGCTTGATAAATACAGATAGGTAGGTAGGTAGATAGATAGATACAGATAGGTAGGTAGGTAGATTGATAGATAGAGATAGGTAGGTAGGTAGACTGATAGATAGAGGTAGGTAGGTAGGTAGCTTGATAAATACAGATAGGTAGGTAGGTAGATAGATAGATACAGATTGGTAGGTAGCTAGATTGATAGATAGAAATAGGTAGGTAGGTAGGTAGATAGATAGAGATAGGTAGGTAGGTAGATAGATAGATAGAGATAGGTAGGTAGGTAGGTAGATAGATAGAGATAGGTAGGTAGGTAGATAGATAGATAGAGATAGGTAGGTAGGTAGATAGATAGATAGAGATAGGTAGGTAGGTAGATAGATAGATAGATAGAGATAGGTAGGTAGGTAGATATATAGATACAGATAGGTAGGTAGGTAGATAGATAGATAGAGATAGGTAGGTAGGTAGATTTATAGATATAGATAGGTAGGTAGGTAGATAGATAGATACAGATAGGTAGGTAGGTAGATTGATAGATAGAGATAGGTAGGTAGGTAGATTGATAGATACAGATAGGTAGGTAGGTAGATAGATAGATACAGATAGGTAGGTAGGTAGATAGATAGATACAGATAGGTAGGTAGGTAGATTGATAGATAGAGATAGGTAGGTAGGTAGGTAGATAGATAGAGATAGGTAGGTAGGTAGATATATAGATACAGATATGTAGGTAGATAGATAAATACAGATAGGTGGGTAGGTAGATAGATAGATAGAGATAGGTAGGTAGGTAGATTGATAGAAAGAGATAGGTAGATAGATAGATACAGATAGGTAGGTAGGTAGATAAATAGATACAGATATGTAGGTAGGTAGATAGATAGATACAGATAGGTAGGTAGGTAGATTGATAGATAGAGATAGGTAGGTATGTAGATTGATAGATAGAGATAGGTATGTAGGTAGATAGATAGATACAGATAGGTAGGTAGGTAGATTGATAGATAGAGATAGGTAGGTAGATAGATAAATACAGATAGGTCGGTAGGTAGATAGATAGAGATAGGTAGGTAGGTAGATTGATAGATAGAGATAGGTAGATAGGTAGATAGATAGATACAGATAGGTAGGTAGGTAGATATATAGATACAGATATGTAGGTAGGTATATAGATAGATAGAGATAGGTAGGTAGGTAGATAGATAGATAGAGATAGGTAGGTAGGTAGGTAGATAGATAGAGATATGTAGGTAGGTAGATATATAGATACAGATAGGTAGGTAGGTAGATAGATAGATAGAGATAGGTAGGTAGGTAGATTTATAGATATAGATAGGTAGGTAGGTAGATAGATAGATAAAGATAGGTAGGTAGGTAGATAGATAGAGATAGGTAGGTAGGTAGATTGATAGATAGAGATAGGTAGGTAGGTAGGTAGGTAGATAGATATAGATAGGTAGGTAGCTAGATAGATAGATACAGATAGGTAGGTAGGTAGATAGATAGATAGAGATAGGTGGGTAGGTAGATAGATAGATAGAGATAGGTAGGTAGGTAGATAGATAGATAGAGATAGATAGGTAGGTAGATAGATAGATACAGATAGGTAGGTAGGTAGATAGATAGATACAGATAGGTAGGTAGGTAGATTGATAGAGATAGGTAGGTAGGTAGGTAGATAGATAGAGATAGGTAGGTAGGTAGATATATAGATACAGATATGTAGGTAGATAGATAAATACAGATAGGTGGGTAGGTAGATAGATAGATAGAGATAGGTAGGTAGGTAGATTGATAGAAAGAGATAGGTAGATAGATAGATACAGATAGGTAGGTAGGTAGATAAATAGATACAGATATGTAGGTAGGTAGATAGATAGATACAGATAGGTAGGTAGGTAGATTGATAGATAGAGATAGGTAGGTATGTAGATTGATAGATAGAGATAGGTATGTAGGTAGATAGATAGATACAGATAGGTAGGTAGGTAGATTGATAGATAGAGATAGGTAGGTAGATAGATAAATACAGATAGGTCGGTAGGTAGATAGATAGAGATAGGTAGGTAGGTAGATTGATAGATAGAGATAGGTAGATAGGTAGATAGATAGATACAGATAGGTAGGTAGGTAGATAGATAGATACAGATTGGTAGGTAGCTAGATTGATAGATAGAGATAGGTAGGTAGGTAGGTAGATAGATAGAGATAGGTAGGTAGGTAGATAGATAGATAGAGATAGGTAGGTAGGTAGGTAGATAGATAGAGATAGGTAGGTAGGTAGATAGATAGATAGAGATAGGTAGGTAGATAGATAGATAGATAGAGATAGGTAGGTAGCTAGATAGATAGATAGATAGATAGATAGAGATAGGTAGGTAGGTAGATATATAGATACAGATAGGTAGGTAGGTAGATAGATAGATAGAGATAGGTAGGTAGGTAGATTTATAGATATAGATAGGTAGGTAGGTAGATAGATAGATACAGATAGGTAGGTAGGTAGATTGATAGATAGAGATAGGTAGGTAGGTAGATTGATAAATACAGATAGGTAGGTAGGTAGATAGATAGATACAGATAGGTAGGTAGGTAGATTGATAGATAGAGATAGGTAGGTAGGTAGACTGATAGATAGAGGTAGGTAGGTAGGTAGCTTGATAAATACAGATAGGTAGGTAGGTAGATAGATAGATACAGATTGGTAGGTAGCTAGATTGATAGATAGAGATAGGTAGGTAGGTAGGTAGATAGATAGAGATAGGTAGGTAGGTAGATAGATAGATAGAGATAGGTAGGTAGGTAGGTAGATAGATAGAGATAGGTAGGTAGGTAGATAGATAGATAGAGATAGGTAGGTAGGTAGATAGATAGATAGAGATAGGTAGGTAGGTAGATAGATAGATAGATAGAGATAGGTAGGTAGGTAGATATATAGATACAGATAGGTAGGTAGGTAGATAGATAGATAGAGATAGGTAGGTAGGTAGATTTATAGATATAGATAGGTAGGTAGGTAGATAGATAGATACAGATAGGTAGGTAGGTAGATTGATAGATAGAGATAGGTAGGTAGGTAGATTGATAGATACAGATAGGTAGGTAGGTAGATAGATAGATACAGATATGTAGGTAGGTAGATTGATAGATAGAGATAGGTAGGTAGGTAGATTGATAGATAGAGATAGGTAGGTAGGTAGATTGATAGATAGAGGTAGGTAGGTAGGTAGCTTGATAAATACAGATAGGTAGGTAGGTAGATAGATAGATACAGATAGGTAGGTAGGTAGATTGATAGATAGAGATATGTAGGTAGGTAGATAGATAGATAGAGATAGGTAGGTAGGTAGGTAGATAGATAGAGATAGGTAGGTAGGTATATTGATAGATACAGATAGGTAGGTAGGTAGATATATAGAAACAGATAGGTAGGTAGGTAGATTGATAGATACAGATAGGTAGGTAGGTAGATAGATACAGATAGGTGGGTAGGTAGATTGATAGATAGAGATAGGTAGGTAGGTAGATAGATAGAGATAGGTAGGTAGGTAGGTAGATAGATAGATAGAGATAGATAGGTAGGTAGGTAGGTAGATAGATAGATAAAGATAGGTAGGTAGGTAGATAGATAGAGATAGGTAGGTAGGTAGATTGATAGATAGAGATAGGTAGGTAGGTAGGTAGGTAGATAGATATAGATAGGTAGGTAGCTAGATAGATAGATACAGATAGGTAGGTAGGTAGATAGATAGATAGAGATAGGTAGATAGGTAGATAGATAGATACAGATAGGTAGGTAGGTAGATAGATAGATAGAGATAGGTGGGTAGGTAGATAGATAGATAGAGATAGGTAGGTAGGTAGATAGATAGATAGAGATAGATAGGTAGGTAGATAGATAGATACAGATAGGTAGGTAGGTAGATAGATAGATACAGATAGGTAGGTAGGTAGATTGATAGATAGAGATAGGTAGGTAGGTAGGTAGATAGATAGAGATAGGTAGGTAGGTAGATATATAGATACAGATATGTAGGTAGATAGATAAATACAGATAGGTGGGTAGGTAGATAGATAGATAGAGATAGGTAGGTAGGTAGATTGATAGAAAGAGATAGGTAGATAGATAGATACAGATAGGTAGGTAGGTAGATAAATAGATACAGATATGTAGGTAGGTAGATAGATAGATACAGATAGGTAGGTAGGTAGATTGATAGATAGAGATAGGTAGGTATGTAGATTGATAGATAGAGATAGGTATGTAGGTAGATAGATAGATACAGATAGGTAGGTAGGTAGATTGATAGATAGAGATAGGTAGGTAGATAGATAAATACAGATAGGTCGGTAGGTAGATAGATAGAGATAGGTAGGTAGGTAGATTGATAGATAGAGATAGGTAGATAGGTAGATAGGTAGATACAGATAGGTAGGTAGGTAGATATATAGATACAGATATGTAGGTAGGTATATAGATAGATAGAGATAGGTAGGTAGGTAGATAGATAGATAGAGATAGGTAGGTAGGTAGATAGATAAATACAGATAGGTGGGTAGGTAGATAGATAGATAGATAGAGATAGGTAGGTAGGTAGATTGATAGATACAGATAGGTAGGTAGGTAGATTGATAGATAGAGATAGGTAGGTAGGTAGATTGATAGATACAGATAGGTAGGTAGGTAGATATATAGATACAGATATGTAGGTAGGTAGATTGATAGATAGAGATAGGTAGGTAGGTAGATTGATAGATACAGATAGGTAGGTAGATAGATAGATAGATACAGATAGGTAGGTAGGTAGATTGATAGATAGAGATAGGTAGGTAGGTAGATTGATAGATACAGATAGGTAGGTAGGTAGATAGATACAGATAGGTAGGTAGGTAGATTGATAGATAGAGATAGGTAGGTAGGTAGATAGATAGAAATAGGTAGGTAGGTAGATTGATAGATACAGATAGGTAGGTAGGTAGATATATAGATACAGATAGGTAGGTAGGTAGATTGATAGATACAGATATGTAGGTAGGTAGATAGATACAGATAGGTGGGTAGGTAGATTGATAGATAGAGATAGGTAGGTAGGTAGATAGATAGAGATAGGTAGGTAGGTAGGTAGATAGATAGATAGAGATAGATAGGTAGGTAGGTAGATTGATAGAGACAGATAGGTAGGTAGGTAGATAGATAGATAGAGATAGGTAGGTAGGTAGATAGATAGAGATAGGTAGGTAGGTAGATTGATAGATAGAGATAGGTAGGTAGGTAGGTAGATAGATAGAGATAGGTAGGTAGATAGATAGATAGATACAGATAGGTAGGTAGGTAGATTGATAGATAGAGATAGGTAGATAGGTAGATAGATAGATAGATACAGATAGGTAGGTAGGTAGATATATAGATACAGATATGTAGATAGGTAGATAGATAGATAGAGATAGGTAGATAGGTAGATTGATAGATACAGATAGGTAGGTAGGTAGATAGATAGATAGAGATAGGTAGGTAGGTAGGTAGGTAGATAGATAGAGATAGGTAGGTAGGTAGATATATAGATACAGATATGTAGGTAGATAGATAAATACAGATAGGTGGGTAGGTAGATAGATAGATAGAGATAGGTAGGTAGGTAGATTGATAGATAGAGATAGGTAGATAGGTAGATAGATAGATACAGATAGGTAGGTAGGTAGATAGATAGATACAGATATGTAGGTAGGTAGATAGATAGATACAGATAGGTAGGTAGGTAGATTGATAGATAGAGATAGGTAGGTAGGTAGATTGATAGATAGAGATAGGTAGGTAGGTAGATTGATAGATAGAGATAGGTATGTTGGTAGATAGATAGATACAGATAGGTAGGTAGGTAGATTGATAGATAGAGATAGGTAGATAGGTAGATAGATAGATACAGATAGGTAGGTAGGTAGATTGATAGAGAGAGATAGGTAGGTAGATAGATAAATAGAGATTGGTGGGTAGGTAGATAGATAGATAGAGATAGGTAGGTAGGTAGATTGATAGATAGAGATAGGTAGATAGGTAGATAGATAGATACAGATAGGTAGGTAGGTAGATTGATAGATACAGATAGGTAGGTAGGTAGATAGATAGATAGAGATAGGTAGGTAGGTAGATTGATAGATAGAGATAGGTAGGTAGGTAGATAGATAGATAGAGATAGGTAGGTAGGTAGATAGATAGATACAGATAGGTAGGTAGGTAGATAGATAGATAGAGATAGGTAGGTAGGTAGATTGATAGATAGAGATAGGTAGGTAGGTAGATTGATAGATAGAGATAGGTAGATAGGTAGATAGATAGATAGAGATAGGTAGGTAGGTAGATTGATAGATACAGATAGGTAGGTAGGTAGGTAGATACAGATAGGTGGGTAGGTAGATTGATAGATAGAGATAGGTAGGTAGGTAGATAGATAGAGATAGGTAGGTAGGTAGGTAGATAGATAGATAGAGATAGATAGGTAGGTAGGTAGGTAGATAGATAGATAAAGATAGGTAGGTAGGTAGATAGATAGAGATAGGTAGGTAGGTAGATTGATAGATAGAGATAGGTAGGTAGGTAGGTAGGTAGATAGATAGAGATAGGTAGGTAGCTAGATAGATAGATACAGATAGGTAGGTAGGTAGATAGATAGATAGAGATAGGTAGATAGGTAGATAGATAGATACAGATAGGTAGGTAGGTAGATAGATAGATAGAGATAGGTGGGTAGGTAGATAGATAGATAGAGATAGGTAGGTAGGTAGATAGATAGATAGAGATAGATAGGTAGGTAGATAGATAGATACAGATAGGTAGGTAGGTAGATTGATAGATAGAGATATGTAGGTAGGTAGATTGATAGATAGAGATAGGTATGTAGGTAGATAGATAGATACAGATAGGTAGGTAGGTAGATTGATAGAGATAGGTAGGTAGATAGGTAGATAGATAGATACAGATAGGTAGGTAGGTAGATAGATAGATAGAGATAGGTGGGTAGGTAGATAGATAGATAGAGATAGGTAGGTAGGTAGATAGATAGATAGAGATAGATAGGTAGGTAGATAGATAGATACAGATAGGTAGGTAGGTAGATTGATAGATAGAGATAGGTAGGTAGGTAGATTGATAGATAGAGATAGGTAGATAGGTAGATAGATAGATACAGATAGGTAGGTAGGTAGATATATAGATACAGATATGTAGGTAGGTATATAGATAGATAGAGATAGGTAGGTAGGTAGGTAGATAGATAGAGATAGGTAGGTAGGTAGATAGATAGATACAGATAGGTAGGTAGGTAGATTGATAGATAGAGATACGTAGGTAGGTAGATAGATAGATAGAGATAGGTAGGTAGGTAGATTGATAGATAGAGATAGGTAGGTAGGTAGATAGATAGATAGAGATACGTAGGTAGGTAGGTAGATAGATACAGATAGGTAGGTAGATAGATAAATACAGATAGGTAGGTAGGTAGATTGATAGATACAGATAGGTAGGTAGGTAGATAGATAGATAGAGATAGGTAGGTAGGTAGATAGATAGAGATAGGTATGTAGGTAGATAGATAGATACAGATAGGTAGGTAGGTAGATTGATAGATAGAGATAGGTAGATAGGTAGATAGATAGATATAGATAGGTAGGTAGGTAGATTGATAGATAGAGATAGGTAGGTAGATAGATAAATACAGATAGGTGGGTAGGTAGATAGATAGATAGATAGAGATAGGTAGGTAGGTAGATTGATAGATACAGATAGGTAGGTAGGTAGATAGATAGATACAGATAGGTAGGTAGGTAGATTGATAGATAGAGATAGGTAGGTAGGTAGATTGATAGATACAGATAGGTAGGTAGGTAGATATATAGACACAGATATGTAGGTAGGTAGATTGATAGATAGAGATAGGTAGGTAGGTAGATTGATAGATACAGATAGGTAGGTAGATAGATAGATAGATACAGATAGGTAGGTAGGTAGATTGATAGATAGAGATAGGTAGGTAGGTAGATTGATAGATACAGATAGGTAGGTAGGTAGATAGATACAGATAGGTAGGTAGGTAGATTGATAGATAGAGATAGGTAGGTAGGTAGATAGATAGAAATAGGTAGGTAGGTAGATTGATAGATACAGATAGGTAGGTAGGTAGATATATAGATACAGATAGGTAGGTAGGTAGATTGATAGATACAGATATGTAGGTAGGTAGATAGATACAGATAGGTGGGTAGGTAGATTGATAGATAGAGATAGGTAGGTAGGTAGATAGATAGAGATAGGTAGGTAGGTAGGTAGATAGATAGATAGAGATAGATAGGTAGGTAGGTAGATTGATAGAGACAGATAGGTAGGTAGGTAGATAGATAGATAGAGATAGGTAGGTAGGTAGATAGATAGAGATATGTAGGTAGGTAGATTGATAGATAGAGATAGGTAGGTAGGTAGGTAGATAGATAGAGATAGGTAGGTAGCTAGATAGATAGATACAGATAGGTAGGTAGGTAGATTGATAGATAGAGATAGGTAGATAGGTAGATAGATAGATAGATACAGATAGGTAGGTAGGTAGATATATAGATACAGATATGTAGATAGGTAGATAGATAGATAGAGATAGGTAGATAGGTAGATTGATAGATACAGATAGGTAGGTAGGTAGATAGATAGATAGAGATAGGTAGGTAGGTAGGTAGGTAGATAGATAGAGATAGGTAGGTAGGTAGATATATAGATACAGATATGTAGGTAGATAGATAAATACAGATAGGTGGGTAGGTAGATAGATAGATAGAGATAGGTAGGTAGGTAGATTGATAGATAGAGATAGGTAGATAGGTAGATAGATAGATACAGATAGGTAGGTACGTAGATAGATAGATACAGATATGTAGGTAGGTAGATAGATAGATACAGATAGGTAGGTAGGTAGATTGATAGATAGAGATAGGTAGGTAGGTAGATTGATAGATAGAGATAGGTAGGTAGGTAGATTGATAGATAGAGATAGGTATGTAGGTAGATAGATAGATACAGCTAGGTAGGTAGGTAGATTGATAGATAGAGATAGGTAGATAGGTAGATAGATAGATACAGATAGGTAGGTAGGTAGATTGATAGAGAGAGATAGGTAGGTAGATAGATAAATACAGATAGGTGGGTAGGTAGATAGATAGATAGAGATAGGTAGGTAGGTAGATTGATAGATAGAGATAGGTAGATAGGTAGATAGATAGATACAGATAGGTAGGTAGGTAGATTGATAGATACAGATAGGTAGGTAGGTAGATAGATAGATAGAGATAGGTAGGTAGGTAGATTGATAGATAGAGATAGGTAGGTAGGTAGATAGATAGATAGAGATAGGTAGGTAGGTAGATAGATAGATACAGATAGGTAGGTAGGTAGATAGATAGATACAGATAGGTAGGTAGGTAGATTGATAGATAGAGATAGGTAGGTAGGTAGATTGATAGATAGAGATAGGTAGATAGGTAGATAGATAGATACAGATAGGTAGGTAGGTAGATTGATAGATAGAGATAGGTAGGTAGGTAGATTGATAGATAGAGATAGGTAGATAGGTAGATAGATAGATAGAGATAGGTAGGTAGGTAGATTGATAGATAGAGATAGGTAGGTAGGTAGATAGATAGATAGAGATACGTAGGTAGGTAGGTAGGTAGATACAGATAGGTGGGTAGGTAGATTGATAGATAGAGATAGGTAGGTAGGTAGATAGATAGAGATAGGTAGGTAGGTAGGTAGATAGATAGATAGAGATAGATAGGTAGGTAGGTAGGTAGATAGATAGATAAAGATAGGTAGGTAGGTAGATAGATAGAGATAGGTAGGTAGGTAGATTGATAGATAGAGATAGGTAGGTAGGTAGGTAGGTAGATAGATAGAGATAGGTAGGTAGCTAGATAGATAGATACAGATAGGTAGGTAGGTAGATAGATAGATAGAGATAGGTAGATAGGTAGATAGATAGATACAGATAGGTAGGTAGGTAGATAGATAGATAGAGACAGGTGGGTAGGTAGATAGATAGATAGAGATAGATAGGTAGGTAGATAGATACAGATAGGTAGGTAGGTAGATAGATAGATACAGATAGGTAGGTAGGTAGATTGATAGATAGAGATAGGTAGGTAGGTAGGTAGATAGATAGAGATAGGTAGGTAGGTAGATATATAGATACAGATATGTAGGTAGATAGATAAATACAGATAGGTGGGTAGGTAGATAGATAGATAGAGATAGGTAGGTAGGTAGATTGATAGATAGAGATAGGTAGATAGATAGATACAGATAGGTAGGTAGGTAGATTGATAGATAGAGATAGGTAGGTAGGTAGATTGATAGATAGAGATAGGTATGTAGGTAGATAGATAGATACAGATAGGTAGGTAGGTAGATTGACAGAGATAGGTAGATAGGTAGATAGATAGATACAGATAGGTAGGTAGGTAGATTGATAGATAGAGATAGGTAGGTAGATAGATAAATACAGATAGGTGGGTAGGTAGATAGATAGATAGAGATAGGTAGGTAGGTAGATTGATAGATAGAGATAGGTAGATAGGTAGATAGATAGATACAGATAGGTAGGTAGGTAGATATATAGATACAAATAGGTAGGTAGGTATATAGATAGATAGAGATAGGTAGGTAGGTAGATAGATAGAGATAGGTAGGTAGGTAGATAGATAGATACAGATAGGTAGGTAGGTAGATTGATAGATAGAGATAGGTAGGTAGGTAGATAGATAGATAGAGATAGGTAGGTAGGTAGATTGATAGATAGAGATAGGTAGGTAGGTAGATAGATAGATAGAGATACGTAGGTAGGTAGGTAGATAGATACAGATAGGTAGGTAGATAGATAAATACAGATAGGTAGGTAGGTAGATTGATAGATACAGATAGGTAGGTAGGTAGATAGATAGATAGAGATAGGTAGGTAGGTAGATAGATAGAGATAGGTATGTAGGTAGATAGATAGATACAGATAGGTAGGTAGGTAGATTGATAGATAGAGATAGGTAGATAGGTAGATAGATAGATACAGATAGGTAGGTAGGTAGATTGATAGATAGAGATAGGTAGGTAGATAGATAAATACAGATAGGTGGGTAGGTAGATAGATAGATAGAGATAGGTAGGTAGGTAGATTGATAGATACAGATAGGTAGGTAGGTAGATAGATAGATACAGATAGGTAGGTAGGTAGATTGATAGATAGAGATGGTAGGTAGGTAGATTGATAGATACAGATAGGTAGGTAGGTAGATATATAGATACAGATATGTAGGTAGGTAGATTGATAGATAGAGATAGTAGGTAGGTAGATTGATAGATACAGATAGGTAGGTAGATAGATAGATAGAAACAGATAGGTAGGTAGGTAGGTAGATTGATAGATAGAGATAGGTAGGTAGGTAGATTGATAGATACAGATAGGTAGGTAGGTAGATTGATAGATACAGATAGGTAGGTAGGTAGATATATAGATACAGATATGTAGGTAGGTAGATTGATAGATAGAGATAGGTAGGTAGGTAGATTGATAGATACAGATAGGTAGGTAGATAGATAGATAGATACAGATAGGTAGGTAGGTAGATTGATAGATAGAGATAGGTAGGTAGATAGATAAATACAGATAGGTCGGTAGGTAGATAGATAGATAGAGATAGGTAGGTAGGTAGATTGATAGATAGAGATAGGTAGATAGGTAGATAGATAGATACAGATAGGTAGGTAGGTAGATATATAGATACAGATATGTAGGTAGGTATATAGATAGATAGAGATAGGTAGGTAGGTAGATAGATAGATAGAGATAGGTAGGTAGGTAGATAGATAGATACAGATAGGTAGGTAGGTAGATTGATAGATAGAGATAGGTAGGTAGGTAGATAGATAGATAGATAGATAGATAGAGATAGGTAGGTAGGTAGATAGATAGAGATAGGTATGTAGGTAGATAGATAGATACAGATAGGTAGGTAGGTAGATTGATAGATAGAGATAGGTAGGTAGATAGATAAATACAGATAGGTCGGTAGGTAGATAGATAGATAGAGATAGGTAGGTAGGTAGATTGATAGATAGAGATAGGTAGATAGGTAGATAGATAGATACAGATAGGTAGGTAGGTAGATATATAGATACAGATATATAGGTAGGTATATAGATAGATAGAGATAGGTAGGTAGGTAGATAGATAGATAGAGATAGGTAGGTAGGTAGATAGATAGATACAGATAGGTAGGTAGGTAGATTGATAGATAGAGATAGGTAGGTAGGTAGATAGATAGATAGAGATAGGTAGGTAGGTAGATTGATAGATAGAGATAGGTAGGTAGGTAGATAGATAGATAGAGATACGTAGGTAGGTAGGTAGATAGATACAGATAGGTAGGTAGATAGATAAATACAGATAGGTAGGTAGGTAGATTGATAGATACAGATAGGTAGGTAGGTAGATAGATAGATAGAGATAGGTAGGTAGGTAGATAGATAGAGATAGGTAGGTAGATAGATAGATACAGATAGGTAGGTAGGTAGATTGATAGATAGAGATAGGTAGATAGGTAGATAGATAGATACAAATAGGTAGGTAGGTAGATTGATAGATAGAGATAGGTAGGTAGATAGATAAATACAGATAGGTGGGTAGGTAGATAGATAGATAGATAGATAGAGATAGGTAGGTAGGTAGATTGATAGATACAGATAGGTAGGTAGGTAGATAGATAGATACAGATAGGTAGGTAGGTAGATTGATAGATAGAGATAGGTAGGTAGGTAGATTGATAGATACAGATAGGTAGGTAGGTAGATATATAGATACAGATATGTAGGTAGGTAGATTGATAGATAGAGATAGGTAGGTAGGTAGATTGATAGATACAGATAGGTAGGTAGATAAATAGATAGATACAGATAGGTAGGTAGGTAGATTGATAGATAGAGATAGGTAGGTAGGTAGATTGATAGATACAGATAGGTAGGTAGGTAGATAGATACAGATAGGTAGGTAGGTAGATTGATAGATAGAGATAGGTAGGTAGGTAGATAGATAGAAATAGGTAGGTAGGTAGATTGATAGATACAGATAGGTAGGTAGGTAGATATATAGATACAGATAGGTAGGTAGGTAGATTGATAGATACAGATATGTAGGTAGGTAGATAGATACAGATAGGTGGGTAGGTAGATTGATAGATAGAGATAGGTAGGTAGGTAGATAGATAGAGATAGGTAGGTAGGTAGGTAGATAGATAGATAGAGATAGATAGGTAGGTAGGTAGATTGATAGAGACAGATAGGTAGGTAGGTAGATAGATAGATAGAGATAGGTAGGTAGGTAGATAGATAGAGATAGGTAGGTAGGTAGATTGATAGATAGAGATAGGTAGGTAGGTAGGTAGATAGATAGAGATAGGTAGGTAGCTAGATAGATAGATACAGATAGGTAGGTAGGTAGATTGATAGATAGAGATAGGTAGATAGGTAGATAGATAGATAGATACAGATAGGTAGGTAGGTAGATATATAGATACAGATATGTAGATAGGTAGATAGATAGATAGAGATAGGTAGATAGGTAGATTGATAGATACAGATAGGTATGTAGGTAGATAGATAGATAGAGATAGGTAGGTAGGTAGGTAGGTAGATAGATAGAGATAGGTAGGTAGGTAGATATATAGATACAGATATGTAGGTAGATAGATAAATACAGATAGGTGGGTAGGTAGATAGATAGATAGAGATAGGTAGGTAGGTAGATTGATAGATAGAGATAGGTAGATAGGTAGATAGATAGATACAGATAGGTAGGTAGGTAGATAGATAGATACAGATATGTAGGTAGGTAGATAGATAGATACAGATAGGTAGGTAGGTAGATTGATAGATAGAGATAGGTAGGTAGGTAGATTGATAGATAGAGATAGGTATGTAGGTAGATAGATAGATACAGATAGGTAGGTAGGTAGATTGATAGATAGAGATAGGTAGATAGGTAGATAGATAGATACAGATAGGTAGGTAGGTAGATTGATAGAGAGAGATAGGTAGGTAGATAGATAAATACAGATAGGTGGGTAGGTAGATAGATAGATAGAGATAGGTAGGTAGGTAGATTGATAGATAGAGATAGGTAGATAGGTAGATAGATAGATACAGATAGGTAGGTAGGTAGATTGATAGATACAGATAGGTAGGTAGGTAGATAGATAGATAGAGATAGGTAGGTAGGTAGATTGATAGATAGAGATAGGTAGGTAGGTAGATAGATAGATACAGATAGGTAGGTAGGTAGATAGATAGATACAGATAGGTAGGTAGGTAGATAGATAGATACAGATAGGTAGGTAGGTAGATTGATAGATAGAGATAGGTAGGTAGGTAGATTGATAGATAGAGATAGGTAGATAGGTAGATAGATAGATAGAGATAGGTAGGTAGGTAGATTGATAGATACAGATAGGTAGGTAGGTAGGTAGATACAGATAGGTGGGTAGGTAGATTGATAGATAGAGATAGGTAGGTAGGTAGATAGATAGAGATAGGTAGGTTGGTAGGTAGATAGATAGATAGAGATAGATAGGTAGGTAGGTAGGTAGATAGATAGATAAAGATAGGTAGGTAGGTAGATAGATAGAGATAGGTAGGTAGGTAGATTGATAGATAGAGATAGGTAGGTAGGTAGGTAGGTAGATAGATAGAGATAGGTAGATAGGTAGATAGATAGATACAGATAGGTAGGTAGGTAGATAGATAGATAGAGATAGGTGGGTAGGTAGATAGATAGATAGAGATAGGTAGGTAGGTAGATAGATAGATAGAGATAGATAGGTAGGTAGATAGATAGATACAGATAGGTAGGTAGGTAGATAGATAGATACAGATAGGTAGGTAGGTAGATTGATAGATAGAGATAGGTAGGTAGGTAGGTAGATAGATAGAGATAGGTAGGTAGGTAGATATATAGATACAGATATGTAGGTAGATAGATAAATACAGATAGGTGGGTAGGTAGATAGATAGATAGAGATAGGTAGGTAGGTAGATTGATAGATAGAGATAGGTAGATAGATAGATACAGATAGGTAGGTAGGTAGATAAATAGATACAGATATGTAGGTAGGTAGATAGATAGATACAGATAGGTAGGTAGGTAGATTGATAGATAGAGATAGGTAGGTAGGTAGATTGATAGATAGAGATAGGTATGTAGGTAGATAGATAGATACAGATAGGTAGGTAGGTAGATTGATAGATAGAGATAGGTAGATAGGTAGATAGATAGATACAGATAGGTAGGTAGGTAGATTGATAGATAGAGATAGGTAGGTAGATAGATAAATACAGATAGGTGGGTAGGTAGATAGATAGATAGAGATAGGTAGGTAGGTAGATTGATAGAAAGAGATAGGTAGATAGGTAGATAGATAGATACAGATAGGTAGGTAGGTAGATATATAGATACAAATATGTAGGTAGGTATATAGATAGATAGAGATAGGTAGGTAGGTAGATAGATAGAGATAGGTAGGTAGGTAGATAGATAGATACAGATAGGTAGGTAGGTAGATTGATAGATAGAGATAGGTAGGTAGGTAGATAGATAGATAGAGATAGGTAGGTAGGTAGATTGATAGATAGAGATAGGTAGGTAGGTAGATAGATAGATAGAGATACGTAGGTAGGTAGGTAGATAGATACAGATAGGTAGGTAGATAGATAAATACAGATAGGTAGGTAGGTAGATTGATAGATACAGATAGGTAGGTAGGTAGATAGATAGATAGAGATAGGTAGGTAGGTAGATAGATAGAGATAGGTATGTAGGTAGATAGATAGATACAGATAGGTAGGTAGGTAGATTGATAGATAGAGATAGGTAGATAGGTAGATAGATAGATACAGATAGGTAGGTAGGTAGATTGATAGATAGAGATAGGTAGGTAGATAGATAAATACAGATAGGTGGGTAGGTAGATAGATAGATAGAGATAGGTAGGTAGGTAGATTGATAGATACAGATAGGTAGGTAGGTAGATAGATAGATACAGATAGGTAGGTAGGTAGATTGATAGATAGAGATGGTAGGTAGGTAGATTGATAGATACAGATAGGTAGGTAGGTAGATATATAGATACAGATATGTAGGTAGGTAGATTGATAGATAGAGATAGGTAGGTAGGTAGATTGATAGATACAGATAGGTAGGTAGATAGATAGATAGAAACAGATAGGTAGGTAGGTAGATTGATAGATAGAGATAGGTAGGTAGGTAGATTGATAGATACAGATAGGTAGGTAGGTAGATAGATACAGATAGGTAGGTAGGTAGATTGATAGATACAGATATGTAGGTAGGTAGATAGATACAGATAGGTGGGTAGGTAGATTGATAGATAGAGATAGGTAGGTAGGTAGATAGATAGAGATAGGTAGGTAGGTAGGTAGATAGATAGATAGAGATAGATAGGTAGGTAGGTAGATTGATAGAGACAGATAGGTAGGTAGGTAGATAGATAGATAGAGATAGGTAGGTAGGTAGATTGATAGAGATAGGTAGGTAGGTAGATTGATAGATAGAGATAGGTAGGTAGGTAGGTAGGTAGATAGAGATAGGTAGGTAGCTAGATAGATAGATACAGATAGGTAGGTAGGTAGATTGATAGATAGAGATAGGTAGATAGGTAGATAGATAGATAGATACAGATAGGTAGGTAGGTAGATATATAGATACAGATATGTAGATAGGTAGATAGATAGATAGAGATAGGTAGATAGGTAGATAGATAGATACAGATAGGTAGGTAGGTAGATAGATAGATAGAGATAGGTAGGTAGGTAGGTAGGTAGATAGATAGAGATAGGTAGGTAGGTAGATATATAGATACAGATATGTAGGTAGATAGATAAATACAGATAGGTGGGTAGGTAGATAGATAGATAGAGATAGGTAGGTAGGTAGATTGATAGATAGAGATAGGTAGATAGGTAGATACATAGATACAGATAGGTAGGTAGGTAGATAGATAGATACAGATATGTAGGTAGGTAGATAGATAGATACAGATAGGTAGGTAGGTAGATTGATAGATAGAGATAGGTAGGTAGGTAGATTGATAGATAGAGATAGGTATGTAGGTAGATAGATAGATACAGATAGGTAGGTAGGTAGATTGATAGATAGAGATAGGTAGATAGGTAGATACATAGATACAGATAGGTAGGTAGGTAGATAGATAGATAGAGATAGGTAGGTAGTTAGGTAGATAGATAGAGATAGGTAGGTAGGTAGATAGATAGATAGAGATAGGTAGGTAGGTAGATAGATAGAGATAGGTAGATAGGTAGATAGATAGATACAGATAGGTAGGTAGGTAGATATATAGATACAGATATGTAGATAGGTAGATAGATAGATAGAGATAGGTAGATAGGTAGATAGATAGATACAGATAGGTAGGTAGGTAGATAGATAGATAGAGATAGGTAGGTAAGTAGATAGATAGATAGAGATAGGTAGGTAGGTAGATTGATAGATACAGATAGGTAGGTAGGTAGGTAGGTAGGTAGGTAGATACAGATAGGTAGGTAGGTAGATAGATAGAGATAGGTAGGTAGGTAGGTAGATAGATAGAGATAGGTAGGTAGGTAGATAGATAGATAGAGATAGGTAGGTAGGTAGATAGATAGAGATAGGTAGGTAGGTAGATAGATAGATACAGATAGGTAGGTAGGTAGATAGATAGATAGAGATAGGTAGGTAGGTAGATAGATAGAGATAGGTAGGTAGGTAGATAGATAGATACAGATAGGTAGGTAGGTAGATAGATAGATAGAGATAGGTAGGTAGGTAGATAGATAGATACAGATAGGTAGGTAGGTAGATTGATAGATAGAGATAGGTAGATAGGTAAATAGATAGATAGAGATAGGTAGGTAGGTAGATTGATAGATACAGATAGGTAGGTAGGTAGGTAGATACAGATAGGTGGGTAGGTAGATTGATAGATAGAGATAGGTAGGTAGGTAGATAGATAGAGATAGGTAGGTAGGTAGGTAGATAGATAGATAGATAGAGATAGATAGGTAGGTAGGTAGGTAGATAGATAGATAAAGATAGGTAGGTAGGTAGATAGATAGAGATAGGTAGGTAGGTAGATTGATAGATAGAGATAGGTAGGTAGGTAGGTAGATAGATAGAGATAGGTAGGTAGGTAGATATATAGATACAGATATGTAGGTAGATAGATAAATACAGATAGGTGGGTAGGTAGGTAGATAGATAGAGATAGGTAGGTAGCTAGATAGATAGATACAGATAGGTAGGTAGATAGATAGATAGAGATAGGTAGATAGGTAGATAGATAGATACAGATAGGTAGGTAGGTAGATAGATAGATAGAGATAGGTGGGTAGGTAGATAGATAGATAGAGATAGGTAGGTAGGTAGATAGATAGATAGAGATAGATAGGTAGGTAGATAGATAGATACAGATAGGTAGGTAGGTAGATAGATAGATACAGATAGGTAGGTAGGTAGATTGATAGATAGAGATAGGTAGGTAGGTAGATAGATAGAGATAGGTAGGTAGGTAGATATATAGATACAGATATGTAGGTAGATAGATAAATACAGATAGGTGGGTAGGTAGATAGATAGATAGAGATAGGTAGGTAGGTAGATTGATAGATAGAGATAGGTAGATAGATAGATACAGATAGGTAGGTAGGTAGATAAATAGATACAGATATGTAGGTAGGTAGATAGATAGATACAGATAGGTAGGTAGGTAGATTGATAGATAGAGATAGGTAGGTAGGTAGATTGATAGATAGAGATAGGTATGTAGGTAGATAGATAGATACAGATAGGTAGGTAGGTAGATTGATAGATAGAGATAGGTAGATAGGTAGATAGATAGATACAGATAGGTAGGTAGGTAGAATGATAGATAGAGATAGGTAGGTAGATAGATAAATACAGATAGGTGGGTAGGTAGATAGATAGATAGAGATAGGTAGGTAGGTAGATTGATAGATAGAGATAGGTAGGTAGGTAGATAGATAGATAGAGATAGGTAGGTAGGTAGATAGATAGATACAGATAGGTAGGTAGGTAGATTGATAGATAGAGATAGGTAGGTAGGTAGATAGATAGATAGAGATAGGTAGGTAGGTAGATTGATAGATAGAGATAGGTAGGTAGGTAGATAGATAGATAGAGATACGTAGGTAGGTAGGTAGATAGATACAGATAGGTAGGTAGATAGATAAATACAGATAGGTAGGTAGGTAGATTGATAGATACAGATAGGTAGGTAGGTAGATAGATAGATAGAGATAGGTAGGTAGGTAGATAGAGATAGGTAGGGAGGTAGATAGATAGATACAGATAGGTAGGTAGGTAGATTGATAGATAGAGATAGGTAGATAGGTAGATAGATAGATACAGATAGGTAGGTAGGTAGATTGATAGATAGAGATAGGTAGGTAGATAGATAAATACAGATAGGTGGGTAGGTAGATAGATAGATAGATAGAGATAGGTAGGTAGGTAGATTGATAGATACAGATAGGTAGGTAGGTAGATAGATAGATACAGATAGGTAGGTAGGTAGATTGATAGATAGAGATGGTAGGTAGGTAGATTGATAGATACAGATAGGTAGGTAGGTAGATATATAGATACAGATATGTAGGTAGGTAGATTGATAGATAGAGATAGGTAGGTAGGTAGATTGATAGATACAGATAGGTAGGTAGATAGATAGATAGAAACAGATAGGTAGGTAGGTAGATTGATAGATAGAGATAGGTAGGTAGGTAGATTGATAGATACAGATAGGTAGGTAGGTAGATAGATACAGATAGGTAGGTAGGTAGATTGATAGATAGAGATAGGTAGGTAGGTAGATAGATAGAAATAGGTAGGTAGGTAGATTGATAGATACAGATAGGTAGGTAGGTAGATATATAGATACAGATAGGTAGGTAGGTAGATTGATAGATACAGATATGTAGGTAGGTAGATAGATACAGATAGGTGGGTAGGTAGATTGATAGATAGAGATAGGTAGGTAGGTAGATAGATAGAGATAGGTAGGTAGGTAGATAGATAGATAGATAGAGATAGATAGGTAGGTAGGTAGATTGATAGAGACAGATAGGTAGGTAGGTAGATAGATAGATAGAGATAGGTAGGTAGGTAGATAGATAGAGATAGGTAGGTAGGTAGATTGATAGATAGAGATAGGTAGGTAGGTAGGTAGATAGATAGAGATAGGTAGGTAGCTAGATAGATAGATACAGATATGTAGGTAGGTAGATAGATAGATACAGATAGGTAGGTAGGTAGATTGATAGATAGAGATAGGTAGGTAGGTAGATTGATAGATAGAGATAGGTATGTAGGTAGATAGATAGATACAGATAGGTAGGTAGGTAGATTGATAGAGATAGGTAGATAGGTAGATACATAGATACAGATAGGTAGGTAGGTAGATAGATAGATAGAGATAGGTAGGTAGTTAGGTAGATAGATAGAGATAGGTAGGTAGGTAGATAGATAGATAGAGATAGGTAGGTAGGTAGATACATAGAGATAGGTAGATAGGTAGATAGATAGATAGATACAGATAGGTAGGTAGGTAGATATATAGATACAGATATGTAGATGGGTAGATAGATAGATAGAGATAGGTAGATAGGTAGATAGATAGATACAGATAGGTAGGTAGGTAGATAGATAGATAGAGATAGGTAGGTAGTTAGGTAGATAGATAGAGATAGGTAGGTAAGTAGATAGATAGATAGAGATAGGTAGGTAGGTAGATTGATAGATACAGATAGGTAGGTAGGTAGGTAGGTAGGTAGGTAGATAGATACAGATAGGTAGGTAGGTAGATAGATAGAGATAGGGAGGTAGGTAGGTAGATAGATAGAGATAGGTAGGTAGGTAGATAGATAGATAGAGATAGGTAGGTAGGTAGATAGATAGAGATAGGTAGGTAGGTAGATAGATAGATACAGATAGGTAGGTAGGTAGATAGATAGATAGAGATAGGTAGGTAGGTAGATAGATAGAGATAGGTAGGTAGGTAGATAGATAGATACAGATAGGTAGGTAGGTAGATTGATAGATAGAGATAGGTAGATAGGTAGATAGATAGATAGAGATAGGTAGGTAGGTAGATTGATAGATACAGATAGGTAGGTAGGTAGGTAGATACAGATAGGTGGGTAGGTAGATTGATAGATAGAGATAGGTAGGTAGGTAGATAGATAGAGATAGGTAGGTAGGTAGGTAGATAGATAGATAGAGATAGATAGGTAGGTAGGTAGGTAGATAGATAGATAAAGATAGGTAGGTAGGTAGATAGATAGAGATAGGTAGGTAGGTAGATTGATAGATAGAGATAGGTAGGTAGGTAGGTAGGTAGATAGATAGAGATAGGTAGGTAGCTAGATAGATAGATACAGATAGGTAGGTAGGTAGATAGATAGATAGAGATAGGTAGATAGGTAGATAGATAGATACAGATAGGTAGGTAGATAGATAGATAGAGATAGGTGGGTAGGTAGATAGATAGATAGAGATAGGTAGGTAGGTAGATAGATAGATAGAGATAGATAGGTAGGTAGATAGATAGATACAGATAGGTAGGTAGGTAGATAGATAGATACAGATAGGTAGGTAGGTAGATTGATAGATAGAGATAGGTAGGTAGGTAGGTAGATAGATAGAGATAGGTAGGTAGGTAGATATATAGATACAGATATGTAGGTAGATAGATAAATACAGATAGGTGGGTAGGTAGATAGATAGATAGAGATAGGTAGGTAGGTAGATTGATAGATAGAGATAGGTAGATAGATAGATACAGATAGGTAGGTAGGTAGATAAATAGATACAGATATGTAGGTAGGTAGATAGATAGATACAGATAGGTAGGTAGGTAGATTGATAGATAGAGATAGGTAGGTAGGTAGAATGATAGATAGAGATAGGTATGTAGGTAGATAGATAGATACAGATAGGTAGGTAGGTAGATTGATAGATAGAGATAGGTAGATAGGTAGATAGATAGATACAGATAGGTAGGTAGGTAGAATGATAGATAGAGATAGGTAGGTAGATAGATAAATACAGATAGGTGGGTAGGTAGATAGATAGATAGAGATAGGTAGGTAGGTAGGTTGATAGATAGAGATAGGTAGATAGGTAGATAGATAGATACAGATAGGTAGGTAGGTAGATATATAGATACAAATATGTAGGTAGGTATATAGATAGATAGAGATAGGTAGGTAGGTAGATAGATAGATAGAGATAGGTAGGTAGGTAGATAGATAGATACAGATAGGTAGGTAGGTAGATTGATAGATAGAGATAGGTAGGTAGGTAGATAGATAGATAGAGATAGGTAGGTAGGTAGATTGATAGATAGAGATAGGTAGGTAGGTAGATAGATAGATAGAGATACGTAGGTAGGTAGGTAGATAGATACAGATAGGTAGGTAGATAGATAAATACAGATAGGTAGGTAGGTAGATTGATAGATACAGATAGGTAGGTAGGTAGATAGATAGATAGAGATAGGTAGGTAGGTAGATAGAGATAGGTAGGTAGGTAGATAGATAGATACAGATAGGTAGGTAGGTAGATTGATAGATAGAGATAGGTAGATAGGTAGATAGATAGATACAGATAGGTAGGTAGGTAGATTGATAGATAGAGATAGGTAGGTAGATAGATAAATACAGATAGGTGGGTAGGTAGATAGATAGATAGAGATAGGTAGGTAGGTAGATTGATAGATACAGATAGGTAGGTAGGTAGATAGATAGATACAGATAGGTAGGTAGGTAGATTGATAGATAGAGATGGTAGGTAGGTAGATTGATAGATACAGATAGGTAGGTAGGTAGATATATAGATACAGATATGTAGGTAGGTAGATTGATAGATAGAGATAGGTAGGTAGGTAGATTGATAGATACAGATAGGTAGGTAGATAGATAGATAGAAACAGATAGGTAGGTAGGTAGATTGATAGATAGAGATAGGTAGGTAGGTAGATTGATAGATACAGATAGGTAGGTAGGTAGATAGATACAGATAGGTAGGTAGGTAGATTGATAGATAGAGATAGGTAGGTATGTAGATAGATAGAAATAGGTAGGTAGGTAGATTGATAGATACAGATAGGTAGGTAGGTAGATATATAGATACAGATAGGTAGGTAGGTAGATTGATAGATACAGATATGTAGGTAGGTAGATAGATACAGATAGGTGGGTAGGTAGATTGATAGATAGAGATAGGTAGGTAGGTAGATAGATAGAGATAGGTAGGTAGGTAGGTAGATAGATAGATAGAGATAGATAGGTAGGTAGGTAGATTGATAGAGACAGATAGGTAGGTAGGTAGATAGATAGATAGAGATAGGTAGGTAGGTAGATAGATAGAGATAGGTAGGTAGGTAGATTGATAGATAGAGATAGGTAGGTAGGTAGGTAGATAGATAGAGATAGGTAGGTAGCTAGATAGAGAGATACAGATAGGTAGGTAGGTAGATTGATATATAGAGATAGGTAGATAGGTAGATAGATAGATAGATACAGATAGGTAGGTAGGTAGATATATAGATACAGATATGTAGATAGGTAGATAGATAGATAGAGATAGGTAGATAGGTAGATAGATAGATACAGATAGGTAGGTAGGTAGATAGATAGATAGAGATAGGTAGGTAGGTAGGTAGGTAGATAGATAGAGATAGGTAGGTAGGTAGATATATAGATACAGATATGTAGGTAGATAGATAAATACAGATAGGTGGGTAGGTAGATAGATAGATAGAGATATGTAGGTAGGTAGATTGATAGATAGAGATAGGTAGGTAGGTAGGTAGGTAGATAGATAGAGATAGGTAGGTAGCTAGATAGATAGATACAGATATGTAGGTAGGTAGATAGATAGATACAGATAGGTAGGTAGGTAGATTGATAGATAGAGATAGGTAGGTAGGTAGATTGATAGATAGAGATAGGTAGGTAGGTAGATTGATAGATAGAGATAGGTATGTAGGTAGATAGATAGATACAGATAGGTAGGTAGGTAGATTGATAGATAGAGATAGGTAGATAGGTAGATAGATAGATACAGATAGGTAGGTAGGTAGATTGATAGATAGAGATCGGTAGGTAGATAGATAAATACAGATAGGTGGGTAGGTAGATAGATAGATAGAGATAGGTAGGTAGGTAGATTGATAGATAGAGATAGGTAGATAGGTAGATAGATAGATACAGATAGGTAGGTAGGTAGATTGATAGATACAGATAGGTAGGTAGGTAGATAGATAGATAGAGATAGGTAGGTAGGTAGATTGATAGATAGAGATAGGTAGGTAGGTAGATAGATAGATAGAGATAGGTAGGTAGGTAGATAGATAGATACAGATAGGTAGGTAGGTAGATAGATAGATACAGATAGGTAGGTAGGTAGATTGATAGATAGAGATAGGTAGGTAGGTAGATTGATAGATAGAGATAGGTAGATAGGTAGATAGATAGATAGAGATAGGTAGGTAGGTAGATTGATAGATAGAGATAGGTAGGTAGGTAGATAGATAGATACAGATAGGTAGGTAGATAGATAGAGATAGGTAGGTAGGTTGATCGATACAGATATGTAGGTAGGTAGATAGATAGATAGAGATAGGTAGGTAGGTAGATAGATAGATAGAGATAGGTAGGTAGGTAGATAGATAGATACAGATAGGTAGGAAGGTAGATTGATAGATAGAGATAGGTAGGTAGGTAGATTGATAGATAGAGATAGGTAGGTAGGTAGATAGATAGATACAGATAGGTAGGTAGGTAGATAGATAGATACAGATAGGTAGGTAGGTAGATTGATAGATAGAGATAGGTAGGTAGGTAGATTGATAGATAGAGATAGGTAGATAGGTAGATAGATAGATAGAGATAGGTAGGTAGGTAGATTGATAGATAGAGATAGGTAGGTAGGTAGATAGATAGATACAGATAGGTAGGTAGATAGATAGAGATAGGTAGGTAGGTAGATAGATAGATAGAGATAGGTAGGTAGGTAGATAGATAGATAGAGATAGGTAGGTAGGTAGATAGATAGAGATAGGTAGGTAGGTAGATAGATAGATACAGATAGGTAGGAAGGTAGATTGATAGATAGAGATAGGTAGGTAGGTAGATAGATAGAGATAGGTAGGTAGGTAGATTGATAGAGATAGGTAGGTAGGTAGGTAGGTAGATAGATAGAGATAGGTAGGTAGGTAGATTGATAGATACAGATAGGTAGGTAGGTAGATTGATAGATAGAGATAGGTAGGTAGGTAGATTGATAGATAGAGATAGGTAGATAGGTAGATAGATAGATAGAGATAGGTAGGTAGGTAGATTGATAGATAGAGATAGGTAGGTAGGTAGATAGATAGATAGAGATACGTAGGTAGGTAGGTAGATAGATACAGATATGTAGGTAGATAGATAAATACAGATAGGTAGGTAAGTAGATTGATAGATACAGATAGGTAGGTAGGTAGATAGATAGATAGATAGAGATAGGTAGGTAGGTAGATAGATAGATATAGATAGGTGGGTAGGTAGATAGATAGATAGAGATAGGTAGGTAGGTAGATTGATAGATACAGATAGGTAGGTAGGTAGATAGATACAGATAGGTAGGTAGGTAGATTGATAGATAGAGATAGGTAGGTAGGTAGATAGATAGATAGAGATAGGTAGGTAGGTAGATAGATAGAGATAGGTAGGTAGTTAGATTGATAGATACAGATAGGTAGGTAGGTAGATAGATAGATAGAGATAGGTAGGTAGGTAGATAGATAGATAGAGATAGGTAGGTAGGTAGATAGATAGATACAGATAGGTAGGTAGGTAGATAGATAGATACAGATAGGTAGGTAGGTAGATTGATAGATAGAGATAGGTAGGTAGGTAGGTAGATAGATAGAGATAGGTAGGTAGGTAGATTGATAGAGATAGGTAGGTAGGTAGGTAGATAGATAGAGATAGGTAGGTAGGTAGATTGATAGATACAGATAGGTAGGTAGGTAGGTAGGTAGGTAGATAGATACAGATAGGTAGGTAGATTGATAGATAGAGATAGGTGGGTAGGTAGATTGATCGATAGAGATAGGTAGGTAGGTAGGTAGATAGATACAGATAGGTAGGTAGATTGATAGATAGAGATAGGTGGGTAGGTAGATTGATAGATAGAGATAGGTAGGTAGGTAGGTAGATAGATAGAGATAGGTAGGTAGGTAGATTGATAGAGATAGGTAGGTAGGTAGGTAGATAGATAGATAGAGATATGTAGGTAGGTAGATAGATAGATAGAGATACGTAGGTAGGTAGATAGATAGATAGAGATAGGTAGGTAGGTAGACAGATAGATACAGATAGGTAGGTAGGTAGATAGATAGATAGATAGATACAGATAGGTAGGTAGGTAGATTGATAGATAGAGATAGGTAGGTAGGTAGATAGATAGAGATAGGTAGGTAGGTAGATTGATAGAGATAGGTAGGTAGGTAGGTAGATTGATAGATAGAGATAGGTAGGTAGGTAGATTGATAGATAGAGATAGGTAGATAGGTAGATAGATAGATAGAGATAGGTAGGTAGGTAGATTGATAGATAGAGATAGGTAGGTAGGTAGATAGATAGATACAGATAGGTAGGTAGATACATAGAGATAGGTAGGTAGGTAGATTGATAGATACAGATAGGTAGGTAGGTAGATAGATAGATAGATAGAGATAGGTAGGTAGGTAGATAGATAGATAGAGATAGGTAGGTAGGTAGATAGATAGATAGAGATAGGTAGGTAGGTAGATAGATAGATAGAGATAGGTAGGTAGGTAGATAGATAGATACAGATAGGTAGGAGGGTAGATTGATAGATAGAGATAGGTAGGTAAGTAGGTAGATAGATAGAGATAGGTAGGTAGGTAGATTGATAGAGATAGGTAGGTAGGTAGGTAGATAGATAGAGATAGGTAGGTAGGTAGATTGATAGATACAGATAGGTAGGTAGGTAGATTGATAGATAGAGATAGGTAGGTAGGTAGATAGATAGATAGAGATAGGTAGGTAGGTAGATTGATAGATACAGATAGGTAGGTAGGTAGATTGATAGATAGAGATAGGTAGGTAGGTAGATAGATAGATAGAGATAGGTAGGTAGGTAGGTAGATAGATACAGATAGGTAGGTAGGTAGATAGATAGATACAGATAGGTAGGTAGGTAGATTGATAGATAGAGATAGGTAGGTAGGTAGATAGATAGAGATAGGTAGGTAGGTAGATAGATAGTTAGAGATAGGTAGGTAGGTAGATAGATAGATAGATACAGATAGGTAGGTAGGTAGATTGATAGACAGAGATAGTTAGGTAGGTAGGTAGATAGATACAGATAGGTAGGTAGGTAGATAGATAGATACAGATATGTAGGTAGGTAGGTAGATAGATAGAGATAGGTAGGTAGGTAGATTGATAGAGATAGGTAGGTAGGTAGATAGATAGAGATAGGTAGGTAGGTAGATTGATATATACAGATAGGTAGGTAGGTAGATAGATACAGATAGGTAGGTAGATTGATAGATAGAGATAGGTGGGTAGGTAGATTGATAGATAGAGATAGGTAGATAGGTAGATAGATAGATACAGATAGGTAGGAAGGTAGATTGATAGATAGAGATAGGTAGGTAGGTAGATTGATAGATAGAGATAGGTAGATAGGTAGATAGATAGATAGAGATAGGTAGGTAGGTAGATTGACAGATAGAGATAGGTAGGTAGGTAGATAGATAGATAGAGATACGTAGGTAGATAGATAAATACAGATAGGTAGGTAGGTAGATTGATAGATACAGATAGGTAGGTAGGTAGGTAGATAGATAGATAGATAGATAGATAGATAGATAGATAGATAGATAGATAGATAGATAGATAGATAGATAGAGATAGGTAGGTAGGTAGATAGATAGATAGATAGATAGAGATAGGTGGGTAGGTAGATAGATAGATAGAGATAGGTAGGTAGGTAGATTGATAGATACAGATAGGTAGGTAGGTAGATAGATACAGATAGGTAGGTAGGTAGATTGATAGATAGAGATAGGTAGGTAGGTAGATAGATAGAGATAGGTAGGTAGGTAGATTGATAGATACAGATAGGTATGTAGGTAGATTGATAGATAGAGATAGGTAGGTAGGTAGATAGATAGATAGAGATAGGTAGGTAGGTAGATAGATAGATAGAGATAGGTAGGTAGGTAGATAGATAGATACAGATAGGTAGGTAGGTAGATTGATAGATAGAGATAGTTAGGTAGGTAGGTAGATAGATACAGATAGGTAGGTAGGTAGATAGATAGATACAGATATGTAGGTAGGTAGGTAGATAGATAGAGATAGGTAGGTAGGTAGATTGATAGAGATAGGTAGGTAGGTAGATAGATAGAGATAGGTAGGTAGATTGATAGATACAGATAGGTAGGTAGGTAGGTAGATAGATACAGATAGGTAGGTAGATTGATAGATAGAGATAGGTGGGTAGGTAGATTGATAGATAGAGATAGGTAGATAGGTAGATAGATAGATACAGATAGGTAGGTAGGTAGATATATAGATACAGATATGTAGGTAGGTAGATAGATAGATAGAGATAGGTAGGTAGGTAGATTGATAGATAGAGATAGGTAGGTAGGTAGATAGATAGATAGAGATAGGTAGGTAGGTAGATAGATAGATACAGATAGGTAGGTAGGTAGATAGATAGATACAGATAGGTAGGTAGGTAGGTAGATAGATAGAGATAGGTAGGTAGGTAGATTGATAGAGATAGGTAGGTAGGTAGGTAGATAGATCGATAGAGATAGGTAGGTAGGTAGATAGATAGATAGAGATAGGTAGGTAGGTAGATAGGTAGATAGAGATAGGTAGGTAGGTAGATAGATAGATACAGATAGTTAGGTAGGTAGATAGATAGATACAGATAGGTAGGTAGGTAGATTGATAGATAGAGATAGGTAGGTAGGTAGATTGATAGATAGAGATAGGTAGATAGGTAGATAGATAGATAGATAGATAGATAGATAGATAGATAGATAGATAGATAGATAGATAGAGATAGGTAGGTAGGTAGATTGATAGATAGAGATAGGTAGGTAGGTAGATAGATAGATAGAGATAGGTAGGTAGGTAGATAGATAGATACAGATAGTTAGGTAGGTAGATAGATAGATACAGATAGGTAGGTAGGTAGATTGATAGATAGAGATAGGTAGGTAGGTAGATTGATAGATAGAGATAGGTAGATAGGTAGATAGATAGATAGAGATAGGTAGGTAGGTAGATTGATAGATAGAGATAGGTAGGTAGGTAGGTAGATAGATAGAGATAGGTAGGTAGGTAGATTGATAGAGATAGGTAGGTAGGTAGGTAGATAGATAGATACAGATAGGTAGGTAGGTAGATAGATAGATACAGATAGGTAGGTAGGTAGATAGATAGATACAGATAGGTAGGTAGGTAGGTAGATAGATAGAGATAGGTAGGTAGGTAGGTAGATTGATAGATAGAGATAGGTAGGTAGGTAGATTGATAGATAGAGATAGGTAGATAGGTAGATAGATAGATAGAGATAGGTAGGTAGGTAGATTGATAGATAGAGATAGGTAGGTAGGTAGATAGATAGATAGAGATACGTAGGTAGGTAGGTAGATAGATACAGATAGTTAGGTAGATAGATAGTGATAGGTAGGTAGGTAGATTGATAGATACAGATAGGTAGGTAGGTAGATAGATAGATAGAGATAGGTAGGTAGGTAGATAGATAGATAGAGATAGGTAGGTAGGTAGATAGATAGATACAGATAGGTAGGAAGGTAGATTGATAGATAGAGATAGGTAGGTAGGTAGGTAGATAGATAGAGATAGGTAGGTAGGTAGATTGATAGAGATAGGTAGGTAGGTAGGTAGATAGATAGAGATAGGTAGGTAGGTAGATTGATAGATACAGATAGGTAGGTAGGTAGATTGATAGATAGAGATAGGTAGGTAGGTAGATAGATAGATAGAGAGAGGTAGGTAGGTAGATTGATAGATACAGATAGGTAGGTAGGTAGATTGATAGATACAGATAGGTAGGTAGGTAGATAGATAGATAGAGATAGGTAGGTAGGTAGATAGATAGATAGAGATACGTAGGTAGATAGGTAGATAGATACAGATAGTTAGGTAGATAGATAGAGATAGGTAGGTAGGTAGATAGATAGATAGAGATAGGTAGGTAGGTAGATAGATAGATAGAGATAGGTAGGTAGGTAGATAGATAGATACAGATAGGTAGGAAGGTAGATTGATAGATAGAGATAGGTAGGTAGGTAGGTAGATAGATAGAGATAGGTAGGTAGGTAGATTGATAGAGATAGGTAGGTAGGTAGGTAGATAGATAGAGATAGGTAGGTAGGTACATTGATAGATACAGATAGGTAGGTAGGTAGATTGATAGATAGAGATAGGTAGGTAGGTAGATAGATAGATAGAGATAGGTAGGTAGGTAGATTGATAGATACAGATAGGTAGGTAGGTAGGTGGATTGATAGATAGAGATAGGTAGGTAGGTAGATATATAGATAGATATAGGTAGGTAGGTAGATAGATACAGATAGGTAGGTAGGTAGATAGATAGATACAGATAGGTAGGTAGGTAGATTGATAGATAGAGATAGGTAGGTAGGTAGATAGATAGATAGAGATAGGTAGGTAGGTAGATAGATAGAGATAGGTAGGTAGGTAGATAGATAGATACAGATAGGTAGGTAGGTAGATTGATAGATAGAGATAGTTGGGTAGGTAGATAGATAGATACAGATATGTAGGTAGGTAGGTAGATAGATACAGATAGGTAGGTAGATTGATAGATAGAGATAGGTGGGTAGGTAGATTGATAGATAGAGATAGGTAGATAGGTAGATAGATAGATACAGATAGGTAGGTAGGTAGATATATAGATACAGATATGTAGGTAGGTAGATAGATAGATAGATATAGGTAGGTAGGTAGATTGATAGATAGAGATAGGTAGGTAGGTAGATAGATAGATAGAGATAGGTAGGTAGGTAGATAGATAGATACAGATAGGTAGGTAGGTAGACAGATAGATACAGATAGGTAGGTAGGTAGATTGATAGATAGAGATAGGTAGGTAGGTAGGTAGATAGATAGAGATAGGTAGGTAGGTAGATTGATAGAGATAGGTAGGTAGGTAGGTAGATAGATAGATAGAGATAGGTAGGTAGGTAGATAGATAGATAGAGATAGGTAGGTACGTAGATAGATAGATAGAGATAGGTAGGTAGGTAGATAGATAGATAGAGATAGGTAGGTAGGTAGATACATAGATAGAGATAAGTAGGTAGGTAGATAGATAGATACAGATAGTTAGGTAGGGAGATAGATAGATACAGATAGGTAGGTAGGTGGATTGATAGATAGAGATAGGTAGGTAGGTAGATTGATAGATAGAGATAGGTAGATAGGTAGATAGATAGATAGAGATAGGTAGGTAGGTAGATTGATAGATAGAGATAGGTAGGTAGGTAGATAGATAGATAGAGATACGTAGGTAGGTAGGTAGATAGATACAGATAGGTAGGTAGATAGATAAATACAGATAGGTAGGTAGGTAGATTGATAGATACAGAGGTATGTAGGTAGATAGATAGATAGAGATAGGTAGGTAGTTATATAGATAGATAGAGATAGGTAGGTAGGTAGATAGATAGATAGAGATAGGTAGGTAGGTAGATAGATAGATACAGATAGGTAGGAAGGTAGATTGATAGATAGAGATAGGTAGGTAGGTAGGTAGATAGATAGAGATAGGTAGGTAGGTAGATTGATAGAGATAGGTAGGTAGGTAGATAGATAGAGATAGGTAGGTAGGTAGATTGATAGATACAGATAGGTAGGTAGGTAGATTGATAGATAGAGATAGGTAGGTAGGTAGATAGATAGATAGAGATAGGTAGGTAGGTAGATTGATAGATACAGATAGGTAGGTAGGTAGATTGATAGATAGAGATAGGTAGGTAGATAGATAGATAGAGATAGGCAGGTAGGTAGATAGATACAGATAGGTAGGTAGGTAGATAGATAGATACAGATAGGTAGGTAGGTAGATTGATAGATAGAGATAGGTAGGTAGGTAGATAGATAGATAGAGATAGGTAGGTAGGTAGATAGATAGATAGAGATAGGTAGGTAGGTAGATAGATAGATACAGATAGGTAGGTAGGTAGATTGATAGATAGAGATAGTTAGGTAGGTAGATAGATAGATACAGATAGGTAGGTAGGTAGATAGATAGATACAGATAGGTAGGTAGGTAGATATATAGATACAGATATGTAGGTAGGTAGATAGATAGATAGATATAGGTAGGTAGGTAGATTGATAGATAGAGATAGGTAGGTAGGTAGATAGATAGAGATAGGTAGGTAGGTAGATAGATAGATACAGATAGGTAGGTAGGTAGATAGATAGATACAGATAGGTAGGTAGGTAGATTGATAGACACAGATAGGTAGGTAGGTAGGTAGATAGATAGAGATAGGTAGGTAGGTAGATTGATAGAGATAGGTAGGTAGGTAGGTAGATAGATAGATAGAGATAGGTAGGTAGGTAGATAGATAGATAGAGATAGGTAGGTAGGTAGATAGATAGATACAGATAGGTAGGTAGGTAGATAGATAGATAGATAGAGATAGGTAGGTAGGTAGATAGATAGATAGAGATAGGTAGGTAGGTAGATAGATAGATACAGATAGTTAGGTAGGGAGATAGATAGATACAGATAGGTAGGTAGGTGGATTGATAGATAGAGATAGGTAGGTAGGTAGATTGATAGATAGAGATAGGTAGATAGGTAGATAGATAGATAGAGATAGGTAGGTAGGTAGATTGATAGATAGAGATAGGTAGGTAGGTAGATAGATAGATAGAGATACGTAGGTAGGTAGGTAGATAGATACAGATAGGTAGGTAGATAGATAAATACAGATAGGTAGGTAGGTAGATTGGTAGATACAGATAGGTAGGTAGGTAGATAGATAGATAGAGATAGGTAGGTAGGTATATAGATAGATAGAGATAGTTAGGTAGGTAGATAGATAGATAGAGATAGGTAGGTAGGTAGATAGATAGATACAGATAGGTAGGAAGGTAGATTGATAGATAGAGATAGGTAGGTAGGTAGGTAGATAGATAGAGATAGGTAGGTAGGTAGATTGATAGAGATAGGTAGGTAGGTAGGTAGATAGATAGAGATAGGTAGGTAGGTAGATTGATAGATACAGATAGGTAGGTAGGTAGATTGATAGATAGAGATAGGTAGGTAGGTAGATAGATAGAGATAGGTAGGTAGGTAGATTGATAGATACAGATAGGTAGGTAGGTAGATTGATAGATAGAGATAGGTAGGTAGATAGATAGATAGAGATAGGCAGGTAGGTAGATAGATACAGATAGGTAGGTAGGTAGATAGATAGATACAGATAGGTAGGTAGGTAGATTGATAGATAGAGATAGGTAGGTAGGTAGAGAGATAGATAGAGATAGGTAGGTAGGTAGATAGATAGATACAGATAGGTAGGTAGGTAGATTGATAGAGAGATAGTTAGGTAGGTAGATAGATAGATACAGATATGTAGGTAGGTAGATAGATAGATACAGATAGGTAGGTAGGTAGGTAGATAGATAGAGATAGGTAGGTAGGTAGATTGATAGAGATAGGTAGGTAGGTAGATAGATAGAGATAGGTAGGTAGGTAGATTGATAGATACAGATAGGTAGGTAGGTAGGTAGATAGATACAGATAGGTAGGTAGATTGATAGATAGAGATAGGTGGGTAGGTAGATTGATAGATAGAGATAGGTAGATAGGTAGATAGATAGATAGATACAGATAGGTAGGTAGGTAGATATATAGATACAGATATGTAGGTAGGTAGATAGATAGATAGAGATAGGTAGGTAGGTAGATAGATTGATAGATAGAGATAGGTAGGTAGGTAGATAGATAGAGATAGGTAGGTAGGTAGGTAGATAGATAGAGATAGGTAGGTAGGTAGATTGATAGAGATAGGTAGGTAGGTAGGTAGATAGATAGATAGAGATAGGTAGGTAGGTAGATAGATAGATAGAGATAGGTAGGTACGTAGATAGATAGATACAGATAGGTAGGTAGGTAGATAGATAGATAGAGATAGGTAGGTAGGTAGATACATAGATAGAGATAGGTAGGTAGGTAGATAGATAGATACAGATAGTTAGGTAGGGAGATAGATAGATACAGATAGGTAGGTAGGTGGATTGATAGATAGAGATAGGTAGGTAGGTAGATTGATAGATAGAGATAGGTAGATAGGTAGATAGATAGATAGAGATAGGTAGGTAGGTAGATTGATAGATAGAGATAGGTAGGTAGGTAGATAGATAGATAGAGATACGTAGGTAGGTAGGTAGATAGATACAGATAGGTTGGTAGATAGATAAATACAGATAGGTAGGTAGGTAGATTGATAGATACAGATAGGTAGGTAGGTAGATAGATAGATAGAGATAGGTGGGTAGTTATATAGATAGATAGAGATAGGTAGGTAGGTAGATAGATAGATAGAGATAGGTAGGTAGGTAGATAGATAGATACAGATAGGTAGGAAGGTAGATTGATAGATAGAGATAGGTAGGTAGGTAGGTAGATAGATAGAGATAGGTAGGTAGGTAGATTGATAGAGATAGGTAGGTAGGTAGGTAGATAGATAGAGATAGGTAGGTAGGTAGATTGATAGATACAGATAGGTAGGTAGGTAGATTGATAGATAGAGATAGGTAGGTAGGTAGATAGATAGATAGATAGAGATAGGTAGGTAGGTAGATTGATAGATACAGATAGGTAGGTAGGTAGATTGATAGATAGAGATAGGTAGGTAGATAGATAGATAGAGATAGGCAGGTAGGTAGATAGATACAGATAGGTAGGTAGGTAGATAGATAGATACAGATAGGTAGGTAGGTAGATTGATAGATAGAGATAGGTAGGTAGGTAGATAGATAGATAGAGATAGGTAGGTAGGTAGATAGATAGATAGAGATAGGTAGGTAGATAGATAGAGATAGGTAGGTAGGTAGATTGATAGTTATAGGTAGGTAGGTAGGTAGATTGATAGATAGAGATAGGTAGGTAGATAGATAGATAGAGATAGGCAGGTAGGTAGATAGATACAGATAGGTAGGTAGGTAGATAGATAGATACAGATAGGTAGGTAGGTAGATTGATAGATAGAGATAGTTAGGTAGGTAGATAGATAGATAGAGATAGGTAGGTAGGTAGATAGATAGATACAGATAGGTAGGAAGGTAGATTGATAGATAGAGATAGGTAGGTAGGTAGGTAGATAGATAGAGATAGGTAGGTAGGTAGATTGATAGAGATAGGTAGGTAGGTAGGTAGATAGATAGAGATAGGTAGGTAGGTAGATTGATAGATACAGATAGGTAGGTAGGTAGATTGATAGATAGAGATAGGTAGGTAGGTAGATAGATAGAGATAGGTAGGTAGGTAGATTGATAGATACAGATAGGTAGGTAGGTAGATTGATAGATAGAGATAGGTAGGTAGATAGATAGATAGAGATAGGCAGGTAGGTAGATAGATACAGATAGGTAGGTAGGTAGATAGATAGATACAGATAGGTAGGTAGGTAGATTGATAGATAGAGATAGGTAGGTAGGTAGAGAGATAGATAGAGATAGGTAGGTAGGTAGATAGATAGATACAGATAGGTAGGTAGGTAGATTGATAGAGAGATAGTTAGGTAGGTAGATAGATAGATACAGATATGTAGGTAGGTAGATAGATAGATACAGATAGGTAGGTAGGTAGGTAGATAGATAGAGATAGGTAGGTAGGTAGATTGATAGAGATAGGTAGGTAGGTAGATAGATAGAGATAGGTAGGTAGGTAGATTGATAGATACAGATAGGTAGGTAGGTAGGTAGATAGATACAGATAGGTAGGTAGATTGATAGATAGAGATAGGTGGGTAGGTAGATTGATAGATAGAGATAGGTAGATAGGTAGATAGATAGATAGATACAGATAGGTAGGTAGGTAGATATATAGATACAGATATGTAGGTAGGTAGATAGATAGATAGAGATAGGTAGGTAGGTAGATAGATTGATAGATAGAGATAGGTAGGTAGGTAGATAGATAGAGATAGGTAGGTAGGTAGGTAGATAGATAGAGATAGGTAGGTAGGTAGATTGATAGAGATAGGTAGGTAGGTAGGTAGATAGATAGATAGAGATAGGTAGGTAGGTAGATAGATAGATAGAGATAGGTAGGTACGTAGATAGATAGATACAGATAGGTAGGTAGGTAGATAGATAGATAGAGATAGGTAGGTAGGTAGATACATAGATAGAGATAGGTAGGTAGGTAGATAGATAGATACAGATAGTTAGGTAGGGAGATAGATAGATACAGATAGGTAGGTAGGTGGATTGATAGATAGAGATAGGTAGGTAGGTAGATTGATAGATAGAGATAGGTAGATAGGTAGATAGATAGATAGAGATAGGTAGGTAGGTAGATTGATAGATAGAGATAGGTAGGTAGGTAGATAGATAGATAGAGATACGTAGGTAGGTAGGTAGATAGATACAGATAGGTTGGTAGATAGATAAATACAGATAGGTAGGTAGGTAGATTGATAGATACAGATAGGTAGGTAGGTAGATAGATAGATAGAGATAGGTGGGTAGTTATATAGATAGATAGAGATAGGTAGGTAGGTAGATAGATAGATAGAGATAGGTAGGTAGGTAGATAGATAGATACAGATAGGTAGGAAGGTAGATTGATAGATAGAGATAGGTAGGTAGGTAGGTAGATAGATAGAGATAGGTAGGTAGGTAGATTGATAGAGATAGGTAGGTAGGTAGGTAGATAGATAGAGATAGGTAGGTAGGTAGATTGATAGATACAGATAGGTAGGTAGGTAGATTGATAGATAGAGATAGGTAGGTAGGTAGATAGATAGATAGATAGAGATAGGTAGGTAGGTAGATTGATAGATACAGATAGGTAGGTAGGTAGATTGATAGATAGAGATAGGTAGGTAGATAGATAGATAGAGATAGGCAGGTAGGTAGATAGATACAGATAGGTAGGTAGGTAGATAGATAGATACAGATAGGTAGGTAGGTAGATTGATAGATAGAGATAGGTAGGTAGGTAGATAGATAGATAGAGATAGGTAGGTAGGTAGATAGATAGATAGAGATAGGTAGGTAGATAGATAGAGATAGGTAGGTAGGTAGATTGATAGTTATAGGTAGGTAGGTAGGTAGATTGATAGATAGAGATAGGTAGGTAGATAGATAGATAGAGATAGGCAGGTAGGTAGATAGATACAGATAGGTAGGTAGGTAGATAGATAGATACAGATAGGTAGGTAGGTAGATTGATAGATAGAGATAGTTAGGTAGGTAGATAGATAGATACAGATAGGTAGGTAGGTAGATAGATAGATACAGATAGGTAGGTAGGTAGATATATAGATACAGATATGTAGGTAGGTAGATAGATAGATAGATATAGGTAGGTAGGTAGATTGATAGATAGAGATAGGTAGGTAGGTAGATAGATAGAGATAGTTAGGTAGGTAGATAGATAGATACAGATAGGTAGGTAGGTAGATAGATAGATACAGATAGGTAGGTAGGTAGATTGATAGATAGAGATAGGTAGGTAGGTAGGTAGGTAGATAGATAGAGATAGGTAGGTAGGTAGATTGATAGTTATAGGTAGGTAGGTAGGTAGATAGATAGATAGAGATAGGTAGGTAGGTAGATAGATAGATAGAGATAGGTAGGTAGGTAGATAGATAGATAGAGATAGGTAGGTAGGTAGATAGATAGATAGAGATAGGTAGGTAGGTAGATAGATAGATACAGATAGTTAGGTAGGGAGATAGATAGAAACAGATAGGTAGGTAGGTGGATTGATAGATAGAGATAGGTAGGTAGGTAGATTGATAGATAGAGATAGGTAGATAGGTAGATAGATAGATAGAGATAGGTAGGTAGGTAGATTGATAGATAGAGATAGGTAGGTAGGTAGATAGATAGATAGAGATACGTAGGTAGGTAGGTAGATAGATACAGATAGGTAGGTAGGTAGATTGATAGATACAGATAGGTAGGTAGGTAGATAGATAGATAGAGATAGGTAGGTAGGTATATAGATAGATAGAGATAGGTAGGTAGGTAGATAGATAGATAGAGATAGGTAGGTAGGTAGATAGATAGATACAGATAGGTAGGAAGGTAGATTGATAGATAGAGATAGGTAGGTAGGTAGGTAGGTAGATAGATAGAGATAGGTAGGTAGGTAGATTGATAGAGATAGGTAGGTAGGTAGGTAGATAGATAGAGATAGGTAGGTAGGTAGATTGATAGATACAGATAGGTAGGTAGGTAGATTGATAGATGGAGATAGGTAGGTAGGTAGATAGATAGATAGATATAGGTAGGTAGGTAGATTGATAGATACAGATAGGTAGGTAGGTAGATTGATAGATAGAGATAGGTAGGTAGATAGATAGATAGAGATAGGCAGGTAGGTAGATAGATACAGATAGGTAGGTAGGTAGATAGATAGATACAGATAGGTAGGTAGGTAGGTAGATTGATAGATAGAGATAGGTAGGTAGGTAGAGAGATAGATAGAGATAGGTAGGTAGGTAGATAGATAGATACAGATAGGTAGGTAGGTAGATTGATAGATAGAGATAGTTAGGTAGGTAGATAGATAGATACAGATAGGTAGGTAGGTAGATAGATAGATACAGATAGGTAGGTAGGTAGGTAGGTAGATAGATAGAGATAGGTAGGTAGGTAGATTGATAGAGATAGGTAGGTAGGTAGATAGAGATAGGTAGGTAGGTAGATTGATAGATACAGATAGGTAGGTAGGTAGGTAGGTAGATAGATACAGATAGGTAGGTAGATTGATAGATAGAGATAGGTGGGTAGGTAGATTGATAGATAGAGATAGGTAGATAGGTAGATAGATAGATACAGATAGGTAGGTAGGTAGATATATAGATACAGATATGTAGGTAGGTAGATAGATAGATAGAGATAGGTAGGTAGGTAGATAGATTGATAGATAGAGATAGGTAGGTAGGTAGATAGATAGAGATAGGTAGGTAGGTAGATAGATAAATACAGATAGGTAGGTAGGTAGATAGATAGATACAGATAGGTAGGTAGGTAGATTGATAGATAGAGATAGGTAGGTAGGTAGGTAGATAGATAGAGATAGGTAGGTAGGTAGATTGATAGAGATAGGTAGGTAGGTAGGTAGATAGATAGATAGAGATAGGTAGGTAGGTAGATAGATAGATACAGATAGGTAGGTAGGCAGATAGATAGATACAGATAGGTAGGTAGGTAGATAGATAGATACAGTAAGGTAGGAAGGTAGATTGATAGATAGAGATAGGTAGGTAGGTAGATTGATAGAGATAGGTAGGTAGGTAGGTAGATAGATAGAGATAGGTAGGTAGGTAGATAGATAGATACAGATAGGTAGGTAGGTAGATAGATAGATACAGTAAGGTAGGAAGGTAGATTGATAGATAGAGATAGGTAGGTAGGTAGATTGATAGAGATAGGTAGGTAGGTAGGTAGATAGATAGAGATAGGTAAGTAGGTAGATTGATAGATACAGATAGGTAGGTAGGTAGATTGATAGATAGAGATAGGTAGGTAGGTAGATAGATAGATAGAGATAGGTAGGTAGGTAGATAGATAGATACAGATAGGTAGGTAGGTAGATTGATAGATAGAGATAGGTAGGTAGGTAGGTAGGTAGATAGAGATAGGTAGGTAGGTAGGTAGATAGATAGATAGATAGAGATAGGTAGGTAGGTAGGTAGATAGATAGAGATAGGTAGGTAGGTAGATAGATAGATAGAGATAGGTAGGTAGGTAGATAGATAGATACAGATAGGTAGGTAGGTAGATAGATACAGATAGGTAGGTAGGTAGATTGATAGATAGAGATAGGTAGGTAGGTAGGTAGATACATAGAGATAGGTAGGTAGGTAGATTGATAGAGATAGGTAGGTAGGTAGGTAGATAGATAGAGATAGGTAGGTAGGTAGATAGATAGATAGATAGATAGATAGAGATAGGTAGGTAGATAGATAGATACAGATAGGTAGGAAGGTAGATTGATAGATAGAGATAGGTAGGTAGGTAGGTAGATAGATAGAGATAGGTAGGTAGGTAGATTGATAGAGATAGGTAGGTAGGTAGGTAGATAGATAGAGATAGGTAGGTAGGTAGATTGATAGATACAGATAGGTAGGTAAGTAGATTGATAGATAGAGATAGGTAGGTAGGTAGATAGATAGATAGAGATAGGTAGGTAGGTAGATTGATAGATACAGATAGGTAGGTAGGTAGATTGATAGATAGAGATAGGTAGGTAGGTAGATAGATAGATAGAGATAGGTAGGTAGGTAGGTAGATAGATACAGATAGGTAGGTAGGTAGGTAGGTAGATAGATACAGATAGGTAGGTAGGTAGATTGATAGATAGAGATAGGTAGGTAGGTAGATAGATAGATAGAGATAGGTAGGTAAATAGATAGATAGAAAGATAGAGATAGGTAGGTAGGTAGATAGATAGATACAGATAGGTAGGTAGGTAGATTGATAGATAGAGATAGTTAGGTAGGTAGATAGATAGATACAGATAGGTAGGTAGGTAGATAGATAGATACAGATAGGTAGGTAGGTAGGTAGATAGATAGAGATAGGTAGGTAGGTAGATTGATAGAGATAGGTAGGTAGGTAGGTAGGTAGATAGATAGAGATAGGTAGGTAGGTAGATTGATAGATACAGATAGGTAGGTAGGTAGGTAGATAGATACAGATAGGTAGGTAGATTGATAGATAGAGATAGGTGGGTAGGTAGATTGATAGATAGAGATAGGTAGATAGGTAGATAGATAGATAGATACAGATAGGTAGGTAGGTAGATATATAGATACAGATATGTAGGTAGGTAGATAGATAGATAGAGATAGGTAGGTAGGTAGATTGATAGATAGAGATAGGTAGGTAGGTAGATAGATAAATAGAGATATGTAGGTAGGTAGATAGATAGATACAGATAGGTAGGTAGGTAGATAGATAGATACAGATAGGTAGGTAGGTAGATTGATAGATAGAGATAGGTAGGTAGGTAGGTAGATAGATAGAGATAGGTAGGTAGGTAGATTGATAGAGATAGGTAGGTAGGTAGGTAGATAGATAGATAGAGATAGGTAGGTAGGTAGATAGATAGATAGAGATAGGTAGGTAGGTAGATAGATACAGATAGGTAGGTAGGTAGATAGATAGATACAGATAGGTAGGTAGGTAGATAGATAGATAGAGATAGGTAGGTAGTTAGGTAGATAGATAGAGATAGGTAGGTAGGTAGATAGATAGATACAGATAGTTAGGTAGGGAGATAGATAGATACAGATAGGTAGGTAGGTGGATTGATAGATAGAGATAGGTAGGTAGGTAGATTGATAGATAGAGATAGGTAGATAGGTAGATAGATAGATAGAGATAGGTAGGTAGGTAGATTGATAGATAGAGATAGGTAGGTAGGTAGATAGATAGATAGAGATACGTAGGTAGGTAGGTAGATAGATACAGATAGGTAGGTAGATAGATAAATACAGATAGGTAGGTAGGTAGATTGATAGATACAGATAGGTAGGTAGGTAGATAGATAGATAGAGATAGGTAGGTAGGTATATAGATAGATAGAGATAGGTAGGTAGGTAGATAGATAGATAGAGATAGGTAGGTAGGTAGATAGATAGATACAGATAGGTAGGAAGGTAGATTGATAGATAGAGATAGGTAGGTAGGTAGGTAGATAGATAGAGATAGGTAGGTAGGTAGATTGATAGAGATAGGTAGGTAGGTAGGTAGATAGATAGAGATAGGTAGGTAGGTAGATTGATAGATACAGATAGGTAGGTAGGTAGATTGATAGATAGAGATAGGTAGGTAGGTAGATAGATAGATAGGGATAGGTAGGTAGGTAGATTGATAGAAACAGATAGGTAGGTAGGTAGATTGATAGATAGAGATAGGTAGGTAGATAGATAGATAGAGATAGGCAGGTAGGTAGATAGATAGATACAGATAGGTAGGTAGGTAGGTAGATAGATAGAGATAGGTAGGTAGGTAGATTGATAGAGATAGGTAGGTAGGTAGATAGAGATAGGTAGGTAGGTAGATTGATAGATACAGATAGGTAGGTAGGTAGGTAGATAGATACAGATAGGTAGGTAGATTGATAGATAGAGATAGGTGGGTAGGTAGATTGATAGATAGAGATAGGTAGATAGGTAGATAGATAGATACAGATAGGTAGGTAGGTAGATATATAGATACAGATATGTAGGTAGGTAGATAGATAGATAGAGATAGGTAGGTAGATAGATAGATTGATAGATAGAGATAGGTAGGTAGGTAGGTAGATAGATAGAGATAGGTAGGTAGGTAGATAGATAAATACAGATAGGTAGGTAGGTAGATAGATAGATACAGATAGGTAGGTAGGTAGATTGATAGATAGAGATAGGTAGGTAGGTAGGTAGATAGATAGAGATAGGTAGGTAGGTAGATTGATAGAGATAGGTAGGTAGGTAGGTAGATAGATAGATAGATAGAGATAGGTAGGTAGGTAGATAGATAGATAGAGATAGGTAGGTAGGTAGATAGATTGATAGATAGAGATAGGTAGGTAGGTAGATAGATAGATAGAGATAGGTAGGTAGGTAGATAGATAAATACAGATAGGTAGGTAGGTAGATAGATAGATACAGATAGGTAGGTAGGTAGATTGATAGATAGAGATAGGTAGGTAGGTAGGTAGATAGATAGAGATAGGTAGGTAGGTAGATTGATAGAGATAGGTAGGTAGGTAGGTAGATAGATAGATAGATAGAGATAGGTAGGTAGGTAGATAGATAGATACAGATAGGTAGGTAGGTAGATAGATAGATACAGATAGGTAGGTAGGTAGATAGATAGATAGAGATAGGTAGGTAGGTAGATAGATAGATAGAGATAGGTAGGTAGGTAGATTGATAGAGATAGGTAGGTAGGTATGTAGATTGATAGATAGAGATAGGTAGGTAGGTAGATTGATAGATAGAGATAGGTAGATAGGTAGATAGATAGATAGAGATAGGTAGGTAGGTAGATTGATAAATAGAGATAGGTAGGTAGGTAGATAGATAGATAGAGATACGTAGGTAGGTAGGTAGATAGATACAGATAGGTAGGTAGATAGATAGAGATAGGTAGGTAGGTAGATTGATAGATACAGACAGGTAGGTAGGTAGATAGATAGATAGAGATAGGTAGGAAGGTAGATAGATAGATAGAGATAGGTAGGTAGGTAGATAGATAGATAGAGATAGGTAGGTAGGTAGATAGATAGATACAGATAGGTAGGTAGATAGATAGATACAGATAGGTAGGAAGGTAGATTGATAGATAGAGATAGGTAGGTAGGTAGATTGATAGAGATAGGTAGGTAGGTAGGTAGATAGATAGAGATAGGTAAGTAGGTAGATTGATAGATACAGATAGGTAGGTAGGTAGATTGATAGATAGAGATAGGTAGGTAGGTAGATAGATAGAGATAGGTAGGTAGGTAGATTGATAAATACAGATAGGTAGGTAGGTAGATTGATAGATAGAGATAGGTAGGTAGGTAGATAGATAGATAGAGATAGGTAGGTAGGTAGATAGATACAGATAGGTAGGTAGGTAGGTAGATAGATACAGATAGGTAGGTAGGTAGATTGATAGATACAGATAGGTAGGTAGGTAGATTGATAGATAGAGACAGGTAGGTAGGTAGATAGATAGATAGATAGAGATAGGTAGGTAGGTAGATTGATAGATAGAGATAGGTAGGTAGGTAGATTGATAGATACAGATAGGTAGGTAGGTAGATATATAGATACAGATAGGTAGGTAGGTAGATAGATAGATAGAGATATGTAGGTAGGTAGATAGATAGATAGAGATAGGTAGGTAGGTAGATTGATAGATACAGATAGGTAGGTAGGTAGATAGATAGATACAGATAGGTAGGTAGGTAGATTGATAGATAGAGATAGGTAGGTAGGTGGATAGATAGATAGAGATACATAGGTAGGAAGGTAGATAGATACAGATAGGTAGGTAGATAGATAAATACAGATAGGTAGGTAGGTAGATTGATAGATACAGATAGGTAGGTAGGTAGATAGATAGATAGAGATAGGTAGGTAGGTAGATAGATAGATAGATAGAGATAGGTAGGTAGGTAGATAGATAGATACCAATAGGTAGGTAGGTAGATAGATACAGATAGGTAGGTAGGTAGATTGATAGATAGAGATAGGTAGGTAGGTAGGTAGGTAGATAGAGATAGGTAGGTAGGTAGATAGATAGATAGATAGAGATAGGTAGGTAGGTAGGTAGATAGATAGAGATAGGTAGGTAGGTAGATAGATAGAGATAGGTAGGTAGGTAGATAGATAGATACAGATAGGTAGGTAGGTAGATAGATACAGATAGGTAGGTAGGTAGATTGATAGATAGAGATAGGTAGGTAGGTAGATACATAGAGATAGGTAGGTAGGTAGATTGATAGAGATAGGTAGGTAGGTAGGTAGATAGATAGAGATAGGTAGGTAGGTAGATAGATAGATAGATAGAGATAGGTAGGTAGATAGATAGATACAGATAAGTAGGAATGTAGATTGATAGATAGAGATAGGTAGGTAGGTAGGTAGATAGATATAGATAGGTAGGTAGGTAGATTGATAGAGATAGGTAGGTAGGTAGGTAGATAGATAGAGATAGGTAGCTAGGTAGATTGATAGATAGAGATAGGTAGATAGGTAGATAGATAGATAGAGATAGGTAGGTAGGTAGATTGATAGATATAGATAGGTAGGTAGGTAGATAGATAGATAGAGATACGTAGGTAGGTAGGTAGATAGATACAGATAGGTAGGTAGATAGATAGAGATAGGTAGGTAGGTAGATTGATAGATACAGATAGATAGGTAGGTAGATAGATAGATAGAGATAGGTAGGTAGGTAGATAGATAGATAGAGATAGGTAGGTAGGTAGATAGATAGATAGAGATAGGTAGGTAGGTAGATAGATAGATAGAGATAGGTAGGTAGATAGATACAGATAGGTAGGAAGGTAGATTGATAGATAGAGATAGGTAGGTAGGTAGATAGATAGAGATAGGTAGGTAGGTAGATTGATAGAGATAGGTATGTAGGTAGGTAGATAGATAGAGATAGGTAGGTAGGTAGATTGATAGATACAGATAGGTAGGTAAGTAGATTGATAGATAGAGATAGGTAGGTAGGAAGATAGATAGATAGATAGAGATAGGTAGGTAGGTAAATTGATAGATACAGATAGGTAGGTAGGTAGATTGATAGATACAGATAGGTAGGTAGGTAGATAGATAGATAGAGATAGGTAGGTAGGTAGGTAGATAGATACAGATAGGTAGGTAGGTAGATAGATACAGATAGGTAGGTAGGTAGATTGATAGATAGAGATAGGTAGGTAGGTAGATAGATAGATAGAGATAGGTAGGTAGGTAGATAGATAGATAGAGATAGGTAGGTAGGTAGATAGATAGATACAGATAGGTAGGTAGGTAGATATATAGATACAGATAGGTAGGTAGGTAGATAGATAGATAGAGATATGTAGGTAGGTAGATAGATAGATAGAGATAGGTAGGTAGGTAGATTGATAGATACAGATAGGTAGGTAGGTAGATAGATAGATACAGATAGGTAGGTAGGTAGATTGATAGATAGAGATAGGTAGGTAGGTAGATAGATAGATAGAGATACATAGGTAGGTAGGTAGATAGATACAGATAGGTAGGTAGATAGATAAATACAGATAGGTAGGTAGGTAGATTGATAGATACAGATAGGTAGGTAGGTAGATAGATAGATAGAGATAGGTAGGTAGGTAGGTAGGTAGATAGATAGATAGATAGATAGATAGAGATAGGTAGGTAGGTAGATAGATAGATACCGATAGGTAGGTAGGTAGATAGATACAGATAGGTAGGTAGGTAGATTGATAGATAGAGATAGGTAGGTAGGTAGGTAGGTAGATAGAGATAGGTAGGTAGGTAGATAGATAGATAGATAGAGATAGGTAGGTAGGTAGGTAGATAGATAGAGATAGGTAGGTAGGTAGATAGATAGAGATAGGTAGGTAGGTAGATAGATAGATACAGATAGGTAGGTAGGTAGATAGATACAGATAGGTAGGTAGGTAGATTGATAGATAGAGATAGGTAGGTAGGTAGGTAGATACATAGAGATAGGTAGGTAGGTAGATTGATAGAGATAGGTAGGTAGGTAGGTAGATAGATAGAGATAGGTAGGTAGGTAGATAGATAGATAGATAGAGATAGGTAGGTAGATAGATAGATACAGATAAGTAGGAAGGTAGATTGATAGATAGAGATAGGTAGGTAGGTAGGTAGATAGATATAGATAGGTAGGTAGGTAGATTGATAGAGATAGGTAGGTAGGTAGGTAGATAGATAGAGATAGGTAGGTAGGTAGATTGATAGATAGAGATAGGTAGATAGGTAGATAGATAGATAGAGATAGGTAGGTAGGTAAATTGATAGATATAGATAGGTAGGTAGGTAGATAGATAGATAGAGATACGTAGGTAGGTAGGTAGATAGATACAGATAGGTAGGTAGATAGATAGAGATAGGTAGGTAGGTAGATTGATAGATACAGATAGATAGGTAGGTAGATAGATAGATAGAGATAGGTAGGTAGGTAGATAGATAGATAGAGATAGGTAGGTAGGTAGATAGATAGATAGAGATAGGTAGGTAGGTAGATAGATAGATAGATAGAGATAGGTAGGTAGATAGATACAGATAGGTAGGAAGGTAGATTGATAGATAGAGATAGGTAGGTAGGTAGATAGATAGAGATAGGTAGGTAGGTAGATTGATAGAGATAGGTATGTAGGTAGGTAGATAGATAGAGATAGGTAGGTAGGTAGATTGATAGATACAGATAGGTAGGTAAGTAGATTGATAGATAGAGATAGGTAGGTAGGTAGATAGATAGATAGAGATAGGTAGGTAGGTAGATTGATAGATACAGATAGGTAGGTAGGTAGATTGATAGATAGAGATAGGTAGGTAGGTAGATAGATAGATAGAGATAGGTAGGTAGGTAGGTAGATAGATACAGATAGGTAGGTAGGTAGGTAGATAGATACAGATAGGTAGGTAGGTAGATTGATAGATAGAGATAGGTAGGTAGGTAGATAGATAGATAGAGATAGGTAGGTAGGTAGATAGATAGATAGAGATAGGTAGGTAGGTAGATAGATAGATACAGATAGGTAGGTAGGTAGATTGATAGATAGAGATAGTTAGGTAGGTAGATAGATAGATACAGATAGGTAGGGAGGTAGATAGATAGATACAGATAGGTAGGTAGGTAGATAGATAGATACAGATAGGTAGGTAGGTAGATTGATAGATAGAGATAGGTAGGTAGGTAGGTAGATAGATAGAGATAGGTAGGTAGGTAGATTGATAGAGATAGGTAGGTAGGTAGGTAGATAGATAGATAGAGATAGGTAGGTAGGTAGATAGATAGATAGAGATAGGTAGGTAGGTAGATAGATACAGATAGGTAGGTAGGTAGATAGATAGATACAGATAGCTAGGTAGGTAGATAGATAGATAGAGATAGGTAGGTAGGTAGGTAGATAGAGATAGGTAGGTAGGTAGGTAGATTGATAGATAGAGATAGGTAGGTAGGTAGATTGATAGATAGAGATAGGTAGATAGGTAGATAGATAGATAGAGATAGGTAGGTAGGTACATTGATAGATAGAGATAGGTAGGTAGGTAGATTGATAGATAGAGATAGGTAGATAGGTAGATAGATAGATAGAGATAGTTTGGTAGGTAGATTGATAGATAGAGATAGGTAGGTAGGTAGATAGATAGATAGAGATACGTAGGTAGGTAGGTAGGTAGATACAGATAGGTAGGTAGATAGATAGAGATAGGTAGGTAGGTAGATTGATAGATACAGATAGGTAGGTAGGTAGATAGATAGATAGAGATAGGTAGGTAGGTAGATAGATAGATAGAGATAGGTAGGTAGGTAGGTAGATAGATAGAGATAGGTAGGTAGGTAGATAGATACAGATAGGTAGGAAGGTAGATTGATAGATAGAGATAGGTAGGTAGGTAGGTAGATAGATATAGGTAGGTAGGTAGATTGATAGAGATAGGTAGGTAGGTAGGTAGATAGATAGAGATAGGTAGGTAGGTAGATTGATAGATACAGATAGGTAGGTAGGTAGATTGATAGATAGAGATAGGTAGGTAGGTAGATTGATAGATACAGATAGGTAGGTACGTAGATTGATAGATAGAGATAGGTAGGTAGGTAGATATATAGATAGAGATAGGTAGGTAGGTAGGTAGATAGATACAGATAGGTAGGTAGGTAGATAGATAGATACAGATAGGTAGGTAGGTAGATAGATAGATACAGATAGGTAGGTAGGTAGATTGATAGATAGAGATAGTTAGGTAGGTAGATAGATAGATACAGATAGGTAGGTAGGTAGATTGATAGATACAGATAGGTAGGTAGGTAGATTGATAGAGATATGTAGGTAGGTAGATAGATAGATAGATAGAGATAGGTAGGTAGGTAGATTGATAGATACAGATAGGTAGGTATGTAGATTGATAGATAGAGATAGGTAGGTAGGTAGATACATAGAAAGAGATAGGTAGGTAGGTAGGTAGATAGATAGAGATAGGTAGGTAGGTAGATTGATAGATAGAGATAGGTAGGTAGGTAGATAGATAGATAGAGATAGGTAGGTAGGTAGATTGATAGATACAGATAGGTAGGTAGGTAGATAGATAGAGATACGTAGGTAGGTAGGTAGGTAGATACAGATAGGTAGGTAGATAGATAGAGATAGGTAGGTAGGTAGATTGATAGATACAGATAGGTAGGTAGGTAGATTGATAGATAGAGATAGGTAGGTAGATTGATAGATACAGATAGGTAGGTAGGTAGATTGATAGATAGAGATAGGTAGGTAGGTAGATAGATAGATAGAGATAGGTAGGTAGGTAGGTAGATAGATACAGATAGGTAGGTAGGTAGGTAGATAGATACAGATAGGTAGGTAGGTAGATTGATAGATAGAGATAGGTAGGTAGGTAGATAGATAGATAGAGACAGGTAGGTAGGTAGATTGATAGATACAGATAGGTAGGTAGGTAGATAGATAGATACAGATAGGTAGGTAGGTAGATTGATAGATAGAGATAGGTAGGTAGGTAGGTAGATAGATAGAGATAGGTAGGTAGGTAGATTGATAGACATAGGTAGGTAGGTAGGTAGATAGATAGAGATAGGTAGGTAGGTAGATTGATAGATACAGATAGGTAGGTAGATAGATTGATAGATAGAGATAGGTAGGTAGGTAGATAGATAGAGATAGGTATGTAGGTAGATTGATAGATAGAGATAGGTAGGTAGGTAGATTGATAGATAGAGATAGGTAGGTAGGTAGATAGATAGATAGAGATAGGTAGGTAGGTAGATTGATAGATAGAGATAGGTAGGTAGGTAGATAGATAGATAGAGATAGGTAGGTAGGTAGATTGATAGATACAGATAGGTAGGTATGTAGATTGATAGATAGAGATAGGTAGGTAGGTACATAGATAGAAAGAGATAGGTAGGTAGGTAGGTAGATAGATAGAGATAGGTAGGTAGGTAGATTGATAGATAGAGATAGGTAGGTAGGTAGATAGATAGATAGAGATAGGTAGGTAGGTAGATTGATAGATACAGATAGGTAGGTAGGTAGATAGATAGATAGATAGAGATACGTAGGTAGGTAGGTAGGTAGATACAGATAGGTAGGTAGATAGATAGAGATAGGTAGGTAGGTAGATTGATAGATACAGATAGGTAGGTAGGTAGATAGATAGATAGAGATAGGTAGGTAGGTAGATAGATAGATAGATAGATAGATAGATAGATAGATAGATAGATAGATAGATAGATAGATAGATAGATAGAGATAGGTAGGTAGGTAGGTAGGTAGGTAGGTAGATAGATAGAGATAGGTAGGTAGGTAGGTAGGTAGGTAGGTAGGTAAGTAGGTAGAGATAGTTAGGTAGGTAGGTAGAAAGAGATAGTTAGGTAGGTAGGTAGATAGATACAGATAGGTAGGTAGGTAGATAGATAGATAGAGATAGGTAGGTAGGTAGATAGATAGATACAGATAGGTAGGTAGGTAGATAGATAGATACAGATAGGTAGGTAGGTAGGTAGATTGATAGATAGAGATAGTTAGGTAGGTAGATAGATAGATACAGATAGGTAGGTAGGTAGATTGATAGATACAGATAGGTAGGTAGGTAGATTGATAGATAGAGATATGTAGGTAGGTAGATAGATAGATAGAGATAGGTAGGTAGGTAGATTGATAGATACAGATAGGTAGGTAGGTAGATAGATAGATACAGATAGGTAGGTAGGTAGATTGATAGATAGAGATAGGTAGGTAGGTAGATAGATAGATAGAGATAGGTAGGTAGGTAGATTGATAGACATAGGTAGGTAGGTAGGTAGATAGATAGAGATAGGTAGGTAGGTAGATTGATAGATACAGATAGGTAGGTAGATAGATTGATAGATAGAGATAGGTAGGTAGGTAGATAGATAGAGATAGGTAGGTAGGTAGATTGATAGATAGAGATAGGTAGGTAGGTAGATTGATAGATAGAGATAGGTAGGTAGGTAGATTGATAGATAGAGATATGTAGGTATGTAGATAGATAGATAGAGATAGGTAGGTAGGTAGATTGATAGATACAGATAGGTAGGTATGTAGATTGATAGATAGAGATAGGTAGGTAGGTAGATAGATAGAAAGAGATAGGTAGGTAGGTAGGTAGATAGATAGAGATAGGTAGGTAGATTGATAGATAGAGATAGGTAGGTAGGTAGATAGATAGATAGAGATAGGTAGGTAGATAGATTGATAGATACAGATAGGTAGGTAGGTAGATAGATAGATAGAGATACGTAGGTAGGTAGGTAGGTAGATACAGATAGGTAGGTAGATAGATAGAGATAGGTAGGTAGGTAGATTGATAGATACAGATAGGTCGGTAGGTAGATAGATAGATAGAGATAGGTAGGTAGGTAGATAGATAGATAGATAGAGATAGGTAGGTAGGTAGGTAGATAGATAGAGATAGGTAGGTAGGTAGATAGATAGATACAGATAGGTAGGAAGGTAGATTGATAGATAGAGATAGGTAGGTAGGTAGGTAGATAGATAGAGATAGGTAGGTAGGTAGATTGATAGAGATAGGTAGGTAGGTAGGTAGATAGATAGAGATAGGTAGGTAGGTAGATTGATAGATACAGATAGGTAGGTAGGTAGATTGATAGATAGAGATAGGTAGGTAGGTAGATTGATAGATACAGATAGGTAGGTAGATAGATAGAGATAGGTAGGTAGGTAGATTGATAGATACAGATAGGTAGGTAGGTAGATAGATAGATAGAGATAGGTAGGTAGGTAGATAGATAGATAGATAGATAGATAGATAGATAGATAGATAGAGATAGGTAGGTAGGTAGATAGATAGATAGATAGATAGATAGATAGATAGATAGATAGATAGATAGATAGATAGATAGATAGATAGATAGAGATAGGTAGGTAGGTAGGTAGGTAGATAGATAGAGATAGGTAGGTAGGTAGGTAGGTAGGTAGGTAGGTAAGTAGGTAGAGATAGTTAGGTAGGTAGGTAGAAAGAGATAGTTAGGTAGGTAGGTAGATAGATACAGATAGGTAGGTAGGTAGATAGATAGATAGAGATAGGTAGGTAGGTAGATAGATAGATACAGATAGGTAGGTAGGTAGATAGATAGATACAGATAGGTAGGTAGGTAGATTGATAGATAGAGATAGTTAGGTAGGTAGATAGATAGATACAGATAGGTAGGTAGGTAGATTGATAGATACAGATAGGTAGGTAGGTAGATTGATAGATAGAGATATGTAGGTAGGTAGATAGATAGATAGAGATAGGTAGGTAGGTAGATTGATAGATACAGATAGGTAGGTAGGTAGATAGATAGATACAGATAGGTAGGTAGGTAGATTGATAGATAGAGATAGGTAGGTAGGTAGATAGATAGATAGAGATAGGTAGGTAGGTAGATTGATAGACATAGGTAGGTAGGTAGGTAGATAGATAGAGATAGGTAGGTAGGTAGATTGATAGATACAGATAGGTAGGTAGATAGATTGATAGATAGAGATAGGTAGGTAGGTAGATAGATAGAGATAGGTAGGTAGGTAGATTGATAGATAGAGATAGGTAAGTAGGTAGATTGATAGATAGATATAGGTAGGTAGGTAGATTGATAGATAGAGATATGTAGGTATGTAGATAGATAGATAGAGATAGGTAGGTAGGTAGATTGATAGATACAGATAGGTAGGTATGTAGATTGATAGATAGAGATAGGTAGGTAGGTAGATAGATAGAAAGAGATAGGTAGGTAGGTAGGTAGATAGATAGAGATAGGTAGGTAGATTGATAGATAGAGATAGGTAGGTAGGTAGATAGATAGATAGAGATAGGTAGGTAGATAGATTGATAGATACAGATAGGTAGGTAGGTAGATAGATAGATAGAGATACGTAGGTAGGTAGGTAGGTAGATACAGATAGGTAGGTAGATAGATAGAGATAGGTAGGTAGGTAGATTGATAGATACAGATAGGTAGGTAGGTAGATAGATAGATAGAGATAGGTAGGTAGGTAGATAGATAGATAGAGATAGGTAGGTAGGTAGGTAGATAGATAGAGATAGGTAGGTAGGTAGATAGATAGATACAGATAGGTAGGAAGGTAGATTGATAGATAGAGATAGGTAGGTAGGTAGGTAGATAGATAGAGATAGGTAGGTAGGTAGATTGATAGAGATAGGTAGGTAGGTAGGTAGATAGATAGAGATAGGTAGGTAGGTAGATTGATAGATACAGATAGGTAGGTAGGTAGATTGATAGATAGAGATAGGTAGGTAGGTAGATTGATAGATACAGATAGGTAGGTAGGTAGATTGATAGATAGAGATAGGTAGGTAGGTAGATAGATAGATAGAGATAGGTAGGTAGGTAGGTAGATAGATACAGATAGGTAGGTAGGTAGATAGATAGATACAGATAGGTAGGTAGGTAGATTGATAGATAGAGATAGGTAGGTAGGTAGATAGATAGATAGAGACAGGTAGGTAGGTAGATAGATAGATAGAGATAGGTAGGTAGGTAGATAGATAGATACAGATAGGTAGGTAGGTAGATAGATAGATACAGATAGGTAGGTAGGTAGATTGATAGATAGAGATAGTTAGGTAGGTAGATAGATAGATACAGATAGGTAGGTAGGTAGATTGATAGATACAGATAGGTAGGTAGGTAGATTGATAGATAGAGATATGTAGGTATGTAGATAGATAGATAGAGATAGGTAGGTAGGTAGATTGATAGATACAGATAGGTAGGTAGGTAGATAGATAGATACAGATAGGTAGGTAGGTAGATTAATACATAGAGATAGGTAGGTAGATAGATAGAGATAGGTAGGTAGGTAGATTGATAGACATAGGTAGGTAGATAGGTAGATAGATAGAGATAGGTAGGTAGGTAGATTGATAGATACAGATAGGTAGGTAGGTAGATTGATAGATAGAGATAGGTAGGTAGGTAGATAGATAGAGATAGGTAGGTAGGTAGATTGATAGATAGAGATAGGTAGGTAGGTAGATTGATAGATAGAGATAGGTAGGTAGGTAGATAGATAGATAGAGATAGGTAGGTAGGTAGATTGATAGATACAGATATGTAGGTATGTAGATTGATAGATAGAGATAGGTAGGTAGGTAGATTGATAGATACAGATAGGTAGGTAGGTAGATAGATAGATACAGATAGGTAGGTAGGTAGATTAATACATAGAGATAGGTAGGTAGGTAGGTAGATAGATAGAGATAGGTAGGTAGGTAGATTGATAGACATAGGTAGGTAGATAGGTAGATAGATAGAGATAGGTAGGTAGGTAGATTGATAGATACAGATAGGTAGGTAGGTAGATTGATAGATAGAGATAGGTAGGTAGGTAGATAGATAGAGATAGGTAGGTAGGTAGATTGATAGATAGAGATAGGTAGGTAGGTAGATTGATAGATAGAGATAGGTAGGTAGGTAGATAGATAGATAGAGATAGGTAGGTAGGTAGATTGATAGATACAGATAGGTAGGTATGTAGATTGATAGATAGAGATAGGTAGGTAGGTAGATAGATAGAAAGAGATAGGTAGGTAGGTAGGTAGATAGATAGAGATAGGTAGGTAGGTAGATTGATAGATAGAGATAGGTAGGTAGGTAGATAGATACAGATAGGTAGGTAGGTAGATAGATAGATACAGATAGGTAGGTAGGTAGGTAGATAGATAGATAAAGATAGGTAGGTAGGTAGGTAGATAGATAGAGATAGGTAGGTAGGTAGGTAGGTAGATAGATAGATACAAATAGGTAGGTAGGTAGATAGATAGATACAGATAGGTAGGTAGGTAGATAGATAAATACAGATAGGTAGGTAGGTAGATTGATAGATAGAGATAGGTAGGTAGATTGATAGATATAGATAGGTAGGTAGGTAGGTAGATAGATAGATACAGATAGGTAGGTAGGTAGATAGATAGATACAGATATGTAGGTAGGTAGGTAGATAGATAGATAGAGATAGGTAGGTAGGTAGGTAGATAGATAGATACAGATAGGTAGGTAGATAGATAGATAGATACAGATATGTAGGTAGGTAGGTAGATAGATAGATACAGATAGGTAGGTAGGTAGATAGATATATACAGATAGGTAGGTAGGTAGATAGATAGATACAGATATGTAGGTAGGTAGATAGATAGATAGATAGATAGATAGATAGATAGATAGATAGATAGATAGATAGATAGAGATAGGTAGGTAGGTAGGTAGGTAGATAGATAGAGATAGGTAGGTAGGTAGGTAGGTAGGTAGGTAGGTAGGTAGGTAAGTAGGTAGAGATAGTTAGGTAGGTAGGTAGAAAGAGATAGTTAGGTAGGTAGGTAGATAGATACAGATAGGTAGGTAGATAGATAGATAGATAGAGATAGGTAGGTAGGTAGGTAGGTAGATAGATAGAGATAGGTAGGTAGGTAGGTAGATAGATAGAGATAGGTAGGTAGGTAGATAGATAGAGATAGGTAGGTAGGTAGATTGATAGATACAGATAGGTAGGTAGGTAGATAGATAGAGATAGGTAGGTAGGTAGATAGATAGATAGAGATAGGTAGGTAGATAGATAGATAGATAGATAGATAGATAGATAGACATAGGTAGGTAGGTAGATTGATAGAGACAGATAGGTAGGTAGGTAGATAGATAGAAAGAGATAGGTAGGTAGGTAGGTAGATAGATAGAGATAGGTAGGTAGGTAGATTGATAGATAGAGATAGGTAGGTAGGTAGATAGATACAGATAGGTAGGTAGGTAGATAGATAGATACAGATAGGTAGGTAGGTAGGTAGATAGATAGATAAAGATAGGTAGGTAGGTAGGTAGATAGAGATAGGTAGGTAGGTAGGTAGGTAGGTAGATAGATAGAGATAGGTTGGTAGGTAGATAGATAGATACAGATTGGTAGGTAGGTAGATAGATAGATACAGATAGGTAGGTAGGTAGATAGATAGATACAGATAGGTAGGTAGGTAGGTAGATAGATACAGATAGGTAGGTAGATTGATAGATAGAGATAGGTGGGTAGGTAGATTGATAGATAGAGATAGGTAGATAGGTAGATAGATAGATACAGATAGGTAGGTAGGTAGATATATAGATACAGATATGTAGGTAGGTAGATAGATAGATAGAGATAGGTAGGTAGATAGATAGATTGATAGATAGAGATAGGTAGGTAGGTAGGTAGATAGATAGAGATAGGTAGGTAGGTAGATAGATAAATACAGATAGGTAGGTAGGTAGATAGATAGATACAGATAGGTAGGTAGGTAGATTGATAGATAGAGATAGGTAGGTAGGTAGGTAGATAGATAGAGATAGGTAGGTAGGTAGATTGATAGAGATAGGTAGGTAGGTAGGTAGATAGATAGATAGATAGAGATAGGTAGGTAGGTAGATAGATAGATAGAGATAGGTAGGTAGGTAGATAGATTGATAGATAGAGATAGGTAGGTAGGTAGATAGATAGAGATAGGTAGGTAGGTAGATAGATAAATACAGATAGGTAGGTAGGTAGATAGATAGATACAGATAGGTAGGTAGGTAGATTGATAGATAGAGATAGGTAGGTAGGTAGGTAGATAGATAGAGATAGGTAGGTAGGTAGATTGATAGAGATAGGTAGGTAGGTAGGTAGATAGATAGATAGATAGAGATAGGTAGGTAGGTAGATAGATAGATACAGATAGGTAGGTAGGTAGATAGATAGATACAGATAGGTAGGTAGGTAGATAGATTGATAGATAGAGATAGGTAGGTAGGTAGGTAGATAGATAGAGATAGGTAGGTAGGTAGATAGATAAATACAGATAGGTAGGTAGGTAGATAGATAGATACAGATAGGTAGGTAGGTAGATTGATAGATAGAGATAGGTAGGTAGGTAGGTAGATAGATAGAGATAGGTAGGTAGGTAGATTGATAGAGATAGGTAGGTAGGTAGGTAGATAGATAGATAGATAGAGATAGGTAGGTAGGTAGATAGATAGATAGAGATAGGTAGGTAGGTAGATAGATTGATAGATAGAGATAGGTAGGTAGGTAGATAGATAGAGATAGGTAGGTAGGTAGATAGATAAATACAGATAGGTAGGTAGGTAGATAGATAGATACAGATAGGTAGGTAGGTAGATTGATAGATAGAGATAGGTAGGTAGGTAGGTAGATAGATAGAGATAGGTAGGTAGGTAGATTGATAGAGATAGGTAGGTAGGTAGGTAGATAGATAGATAGATAGAGATAGGTAGGTAGGTAGATAGATAGATACAGATAGGTAGGTAGGTAGATAGATAGATACAGATAGGTAGGTAGGTAGGTAGATAGATAGATAGAGATAGGTAGGTAGGTAGATAGATAGATAGAGATAGGTAGGTAGGTAGATTGATAGAGATAGGTAGGTAGGTATGTAGATTGATAGATAGAGATAGGTAGGTAGGTAGATTGATAGATAGAGATAGGTAGATAGGTAGATAGATAGATAGAGATAGGTAGGTAGGTAGATTGATAAATAGAGATAGGTAGGTAGGTAGATAGATAGATAGAGATACGTAGGTAGGTAGGTAGATAGATACAGATAGGTAGGTAGATAGATAGAGATAGGTAGGTAGGTAGATTGATAGATACAGACAGGTAGGTAGGTAGATAGATAGATAGAGATAGGTAGGTAGGTATATAGATAGATAGAGATAGGTAGGTAGGTAGATAGATAGATAGAGATAGGTAGGTAGGTAGATAGATAGATACAGATAGGTAGGAAGGTAGATTGATAGATAGAGATAGGTAGGTAGGTAGGTAGATAGATAGAGATAGGTAGGTAGGTAGATTGATAGAGATAGGTAGGTAGGTAGGTAGATAGATAGAGATAGGTAGGTAGGTAGATTGATAGATACAGATAGGTAGGTAGGTAGATTGATAGATAGAGATAGGTAGGTAGGTAGGTAGATAGATAGGGATAGGTAGGTAGGTAGATTGATAGAAACAGATAGGTAGGTAGGTAGATTGATAGATAGAGATAGGTAGGTAGATAGATAGATAGAGATAGGCAGGTAGGTAGATAGATAGATACAGATAGGTAGGTAGGTAGGTAGATAGATAGAGATAGGTAGGTAGGTAGATATATAGATACAGATATGTAGGTAGGTAGGTAGGTAGATAGATAGAGATAGGTAGGTAGGTAGATTGATAGAGATATGTAGGTAGGTAGATAGATAGATAGATAGATAGATAGATAGATAGATAGATAGATAGATAGATAGATAGATAGATAGATAGATAGATAGATAGATAGATAGATAGATAGATAGATAGATAGATAGATAGATAGATAGATAGAGATAGGTAGGTAGGTAGATTGATAGATACAGATAGGTAGGTAGGTAGATAGATAGATACAGATAGGTAGGTAGGTAGATTGATAGATAGAGATAGGTAGGTAGGTAGATAGATAGATAGAGATAGGTAGGTAGGTAGATAGATAGATACAGATAGGTAGGTAGGTAGATATATAGATACAGATATGTAGGTAGGTAGGTAGATAGATAGAGATAGGTAGGTAGGTAGATTGATAGATACAGATAGGTAGGTAGGTAGATAGATAGATAGAGATATGTAGGTAGGTAGGTAGATAGATAGATACAGATAGGTAGGTAGATAGATAAATACAGATAGGTGGGTAGGTAGATAGATAGATAGAGATAGGTACGTAGGTAGATTGATAGATAGAGATAGGTAGATAGGTATATAGATAGATACAGATAGGTAGGTAGGTAGATATATAGATACAGATATGTAGGTAGGTAGGTAGATAGATAGAGATAGGTAGGTAGGTAGATAGAGATAGGTAGGTAGGTAGATTGATAGATACAGATAGGTAGGTAGGTAGGTAGATAGATACAGATAGGTAGGTAGATTGATAGATAGAGATAGGTGGGTAGGTAGATTGATAGATAGAGATAGGTAGATAGGTAGATAGATAGATACAGATAGGTAGGTAGGTAGATATATAGATACAGATATGTAGGTAGGTAGATAGATAGATAGAGATAGGTAGGTAGATAGATAGATTGATAGATAGAGATAGGTAGGTAGGTAGGTAGATAGATAGAGATAGGTAGGTAGGTAGATAGATAAATACAGATAGGTAGGTAGGTAGATAGATAGATACAGATAGGTAGGTAGGTAGATTGATAGATAGAGATAGGTAGGTAGGTAGGTAGATAGATAGAGATAGGTAGGTAGGTAGATTGATAGAGATAGGTAGGTAGGTAGGTAGATAGATAGATAGATAGAGATAGGTAGGTAGGTAGATAGATAGATAGAGATAGGTAGGTAGGTAGATAGATTGATAGATAGAGATAGGTAGGTAGGTAGATAGATAGAGATAGGTAGGTAGGTAGATAGATAAATACAGATAGGTAGGTAGGTAGATAGATAGATACAGATAGGTAGGTAGGTAGATTGATAGATAGAGATAGGTAGGTAGGTAGGTAGATAGATAGAGATAGGTAGGTAGGTAGATTGATAGAGATAGGTAGGTAGGTAGGTAGATAGATAGATAGATAGAGATAGGTAGGTAGGTAGATAGATAGATACAGATAGGTAGGTAGGTAGATAGATAGATACAGATAGGTAGGTAGGTAGATAGATTGATAGATAGAGATAGGTAGGTAGGTAGGTAGATAGATAGAGATAGGTAGGTAGGTAGATAGATAAATACAGATAGGTAGGTAGGTAGATAGATAGATACAGATAGGTAGGTAGGTAGATTGATAGATAGAGATAGGTAGGTAGGTAGGTAGATAGATAGAGATAGGTAGGTAGGTAGATTGATAGAGATAGGTAGGTAGGTAGGTAGATAGATAGATAGATAGAGATAGGTAGGTAGGTAGATAGATAGATAGAGATAGGTAGGTAGGTAGATAGATTGATAGATAGAGATAGGTAGGTAGGTAGATAGATAGAGATAGGTAGGTAGGTAGATAGATAAATACAGATAGGTAGGTAGGTAGATAGATAGATACAGATAGGTAGGTAGGTAGATTGATAGATAGAGATAGGTAGGTAGGTAGGTAGATAGATAGAGATAGGTAGGTAGGTAGATTGATAGAGATAGGTAGGTAGGTAGGTAGATAGATAGATAGATAGAGATAGGTAGGTAGGTAGATAGATAGATACAGATAGGTAGGTAGGTAGATAGATAGATACAGATAGGTAGGTAGGTAGATAGATAGATAGAGATAGGTAGGTAGGTAGATAGATAGATAGAGATAGGTAGGTAGGTAGATTGATAGAGATAGGTAGGTAGGTATGTAGATTGATAGATAGAGATAGGTAGGTAGGTAGATTGATAGATAGAGATAGGTAGATAGGTAGATAGATAGATAGAGATAGGTAGGTAGGTAGATTGATAAATAGAGATAGGTAGGTAGGTAGATAGATAGATAGAGATACGTAGGTAGGTAGGTAGATAGATACAGATAGGTAGGTAGATAGATAGAGATAGGTAGGTAGGTAGATTGATAGATACAGACAGGTAGGTAGGTAGATAGATAGATAGAGATAGGTAGGTAGGTATATAGATAGATAGAGATAGGTAGGTAGGTAGATAGATAGAGATAGGTAGGTAGGTAGATAGATAGATACAGATAGGTAGGAAGGTAGATTGATAGATAGAGATAGGTAGGTAGGTAGGTAGATAGATAGAGATAGGTAGGTAGGTAGATTGATAGAGATAGGTAGGTAGGTAGGTAGATAGATAGAGATAGGTAGGTAGGTAGATTGATAGATACAGATAGGTAGGTAGGTAGATTGATAGATAGAGATAGGTAGGTAGGTAGGTAGATAGATAGGGATAGGTAGGTAGGTAGATTGATAGAAACAGATAGGTAGGTAGGTAGATTGATAGATAGAGATAGGTAGGTAGATAGATAGATAGAGATAGGCAGGTAGGTAGATAGATAGATACAGATAGGTAGGTAGGTAGGTAGATAGATAGAGATAGGTAGGTAGGTAGATTGATAGAGATAGGTAGGTAGGTAGATAGAGATAGGTAGGTAGGTAGATTGATAGATACAGATAGGTAGGTAGGTAGGTAGATAGATACAGATAGGTAGGTAGATTGATAGATAGAGATAGGTGGGTAGGTAGATTGATAGATAGAGATAGGTAGATAGGTAGATAGATAGATACAGATAGGTAGGTAGGTAGATATATAGATACAGATATGTAGGTAGGTAGATAGATAGATAGAGATAGGTAGGTAGATAGATAGATTGATAGATAGAGATAGGTAGGTAGGTAGGTAGATAGATAGAGATAGGTAGGTAGGTAGATAGATAAATACAGATAGGTAGGTAGGTAGATAGATAGATACAGATAGGTAGGTAGGTAGATTGATAGATAGAGATAGGTAGGTAGGTAGGTAGATAGATAGAGATAGGTAGGTAGGTAGATTGATAGAGATAGGTAGGTAGGTAGGTAGATAGATAGATAGATAGAGATAGGTAGGTAGGTAGATAGATAGATAGAGATAGGTAGGTAGGTAGATAGATTGATAGATAGAGATAGGTAGGTAGGTAGATAGATAGAGATAGGTAGGTAGGTAGATAGATAAATACAGATAGGTAGGTAGGTAGATAGATAGATACAGATAGGTAGGTAGGTAGATTGATAGATAGAGATAGGTAGGTAGGTAGGTAGATAGATAGAGATAGGTAGGTAGGTAGATTGATAGAGATAGGTAGGTAGGTAGGTAGATAGATAGATAGATAGATAGAGATAGGTAGGTAGGTAGATAGATAGATACAGATAGGTAGGTAGGTAGATAGATAGATACAGATAGGTAGGTAGGTAGATAGATAGATAGAGATAGGTAGGTAGGTAGATAGATAGATAGAGATAGGTAGGTAGGTAGATTGATAGAGATAGGTAGGTAGGTATGTAGATTGATAGATAGAGATAGGTAGGTAGGTAGATTGATAGATAGAGATAGGTAGATAGGTAGATAGATAGATAGAGATAGGTAGGTAGGTAGATTGATAAATAGAGATAGGTAGGTAGATAGATAGATAGATAGAGATACGTAGGTAGGTAGGTAGATAGATACAGATAGGTAGGTAGATAGATAGAGATAGGTAGGTAGGTAGATTGATAGATACAGACAGGTAGGTAGGTAGATAGATAGATAGAGATAGGTAGGAAGGTAGATAGATAGATAGAGATAGGTAGGTAGGTAGATAGATAGATAGAGATAGGTAGGTAGGTAGATAGATAGATACAGATAGGTAGGTAGATAGATAGATACAGATAGGTAGGAAGGTAGATTGATAGATAGAGATAGGTAGGTAGGTAGATTGATAGAGATAGGTAGGTAGGTAGGTAGATAGATAGAGATAGGTAAGTAGGTAGATTGATAGATACAGATAGGTAGGTAGGTAGATTGATAGATAGAGATAGGTAGGTAGGTAGATAGATAGATAGAGATAGGTAGGTAGGTAGATTGATAAATACAGATAGGTAGGTAGGTAGATTGATAGATAGAGATAGGTAGGTAGGTAGATAGATAGATAGAGATAGGTAGGTAGATAGATAGATAGAGATAGGCAGGTAGGTAGATAGATAGATACAGATAGGTAGGTAGGTAGGTAGATAGATAGAGATAGGTAGGTAGGTAGATTGATAGAGATAGGTAGGTAGGTAGATAGAGATAGGTAGGTAGGTAGATTGATAGATACAGATAGGTAGGTAGGTAGGTAGATAGATACAGATAGGTAGGTAGATTGATAGATAGAGATAGGTGGGTAGGTAGATTGATAGATAGAGATAGGTAGATAGGTAGATAGATAGATACAGATAGGTAGGTAGGTAGATATATAGATACAGATATGTAGGTAGGTAGATAGATAGATAGAGATAGGTAGGTAGATAGATAGATTGATAGATAGAGATAGGTAGGTAGGTAGGTAGATAGATAGAGATAGGTAGGTAGGTAGATAGATAAATACAGATAGGTAGGTAGGTAGATAGATAGATACAGATAGGTAGGTAGGTAGATTGATAGATAGAGATAGGTAGGTAGGTAGGTAGATAGATAGAGATAGGTAGGTAGGTAGGTAGATTGATAGAGATAGGTAGGTAGGTAGGTAGATAGATAGATAGATAGAGATAGGTAGGTAGGTAGATAGATAGATAGAGATAGGTAGGTAGGTAGATAGATTGATAGATAGAGATAGGTAGGTAGGTAGATAGATAGAGATAGGTAGGTAGGTAGATAGATAAATACAGATAGGTAGGTAGGTAGATAGATAGATACAGATAGGTAGGTAGGTAGATTGATAGATAGAGATAGGTAGGTAGGTAGGTAGATAGATAGAGATAGGTAGGTAGGTAGATTGATAGAGATAGGTAGGTAGGTAGGTAGATAGATAGATAGATAGAGATAGGTAGGTAGGTAGATAGATAGATACAGATAGGTAGGTAGGTAGATAGATAGATACAGATAGGTAGGTAGGTAGATAGTTAGATAGAGATAGGTAGGTAGGTAGATAGATAGATAGAGATAGGTAGGTAGGTAGATTGATAGAGATAGGTAGGTAGGTATGTAGATTGATAGATAGAGATAGGTAGGTAGGTAGATTGATAGATAGAGATAGGTAGATAGGTAGATAGATAGATAGAGATAGGTAGGTAGGTAGATTGATAAATAGAGATAGGTAGGTAGGTAGATAGATAGATAGAGATACGTAGGTAGGTAGGTAGATAGATACAGATAGGTAGGTAGATAGATAGAGATAGGTAGGTAGGTAGATTGATAGATACAGACAGGTAGGTAGGTAGATAGATAGATAGAGATAGGTAGGAAGGTAGATAGATAGATAGAGATAGGTAGGTAGGTAGATAGATAGATAGAGATAGGTAGGTAGGTAGATAGATAGATACAGATAGGTAGGTAGATAGATAGATACAGATAGGTAGGAAGGTAGATTGATAGATAGAGATAGGTAGGTAGGTAGATTGATAGAGATAGGTAGGTAGGTAGGTAGATAGATAGAGATAGGTAAGTAGGTAGATTGATAGATACAGATAGGTAGGTAGGTAGATTGATAGATAGAGATAGGTAGGTAGGTAGATAGATAGATAGAGATAGGTAGGTAGGTAGATTGATAAATACAGATAGGTAGGTAGGTAGATTGATAGATAGAGATAGGTAGGTAGGTAGATAGATAGATAGAGATAGGTAGGTAGGTAGATAGATACAGATAGGTAGGTAGGTAGGTAGATAGATACAGATAGGTAGGTAGGTAGATTGATAGATACAGATAGGTAGGTAGGTAGATTGATAGATAGAGATAGGTAGGTAGGTAGATAGATAGATAGATAGAGATAGGTAGGTAGGTAGATTGATAGATAGAGATAGGTAGGTAGGTAGATTGATAGATACAGATAGGTAAGTAGGTAGATATATAGATACAGATAGGTAGGTAGGTAGATAGATAGATAGAGATATGTAGGTAGGTAGATAGATAGATAGAGATAGGTAGGTAGGTAGATTGATAGATACAGATAGGTAGGTAGGTAGATAGATAGATACAGATAGGTAGGTAGGTAGATTGATAGATAGAGATAGGTAGGTAGGTAGATAGATAGATAGAGATACATAGGTAGGTAGGTAGATAGATACAGATAGGTAGGTAGATAGATAAATACAGATAGGTAGGTAGGTAGATTGATAGATACAGATAGGTAGGTAGGTAGATAGATAGATAGAGATAGGTAGGTAGGTAGATAGATAGATAGATAGATAGAGATAGGTAGGTAGGTAGATAGATAGATACCAATAGGTAGGTAGGTAGATAGATACAGATAGGTAGGTAGGTAGATTGATAGATAGAGATAGGTAGGTAGGTAGGTAGGTAGATAGAGATAGGTAGGTAGGTAGATAGATAGATAGATAGAGATAGGTAGGTAGGTAGGTAGATAGATAGAGATAGGTAGGTAGGTAGATAGATAGAGATAGGTAGGTAGGTAGATAGATAGATACAGATAGGTAGGTAGGTAGATAGATACAGATAGGTAGGTAGGTAGATTGATAGATAGAGATAGGTAGGTAGGTAGGTAGATACATAGAGATAGGTAGGTAGGTAGATTGATAGAGATAGGTAGGTAGGTAGGTAGGTAGATAGATAGAGATAGGTAGGTAGGTAGATAGATAGATAGATAGATAGAGATAGGTAGGTAGATAGATAGATACAGATAAGTAGGAAGGTAGATTGATAGATAGAGATAGGTAGGTAGGTAGGTAGATAGATATAGATAGGTAGGTAGGTAGATTGATAGAGATAGGTAGGTAGGTAGGTAGATAGATAGAGATAGGTAGGTAGGTAGATTGATAGATAGAGATAGGTAGATAGGTAGATAGATAGATAGAGATAGGTAGGTAGGTAGATTGATAGATATAGATAGGTAGGTAGGTAGATAGATAGATAGAGATACGTAGGTAGGTAGGTAGATAGATACAGATAGGTAGGTAGATAGATAGAGATAGGTAGGTAGGTAGATTGATAGATACAGATAGATAGGTAGGTAGATAGATAGATAGAGATAGGTAGGTAGGTAGATAGATAGATAGAGATAGGTAGGTAGGTAGATAGATAGATAGAGATAGGTAGGTAGGTAGATAGATAGATAGATAGAGATAGGTAGGTAGATAGATACAGATAGGTAGGAAGGTAGATTGATAGATAGAGATAGGTAGGTAGGTAGATAGATAGAGATAGGTAGGTAGGTAGATTGATAGAGATAGGTATGTAGGTAGGTAGATAGATAGATAGAGATAGGTAGGTAGGTAGATAGATTGATAGATAGAGATAGGTAGGTAGGTAGATAGATAGAGATAGGTAGGTAGGTAGATAGATAAATACAGATAGGTAGGTAGGTAGATAGATAGATACAGATAGGTAGGTAGGTAGATTGATAGATAGAGATAGGTAGGTAGGTAGGTAGATAGATAGAGATAGGTAGGTAGGTAGATTGATAGAGATAGGTAGGTAGGTAGGTAGATAGATAGATAGATAGAGATAGGTAGGTAGGTAGATAGATAGATACAGATAGGTAGGTAGGTAGATAGATAGATACAGATAGGTAGGTAGGTAGATAGATAGATAGAGATAGGTAGGTAGGTAGATAGATAGATAGAGATAGGTAGGTAGGTAGATTGATAGAGATAGGTAGGTAGGTATGTAGATTGATAGATAGAGATAGGTAGGTAGGTAGATTGATAGATAGAGATAGGTAGATAGGTAGATAGATAGATAGAGATAGGTAGGTAGGTAGATTGATAAATAGAGATAGGTAGGTAGGTAGATAGATAGATAGAGATACGTAGGTAGGTAGGTAGATAGATACAGATAGGTAGGTAGATAGATAGAGATAGGTAGGTAGGTAGATTGATAGATACAGACAGGTAGGTAGGTAGATAGATAGATAGAGATAGGTAGGAAGGTAGATAGATAGATAGAGATAGGTAGGTAGGTAGATAGATAGATAGAGATAGGTAGGTAGGTAGATAGATAGATACAGATAGGTAGGTAGGTAGATAGATAGATACAGATAGGTAGGAAGGTAGATTGATAGATAGAGATAGGTAGGTAGGTAGATTGATAGAGATAGGTAGGTAGGTAGGTAGATAGATAGAGATAGGTAAGTAGGTAGATTGATAGATACAGATAGGGAGGTAGGTAGATTGATAGATAGAGATAGGTAGGTAGGTAGATAGATAGATAGAGATAGGTAGGTAGGTAGATTGATAAATACAGATAGGTAGGTAGGTAGATTGATAGATAGAGATAGGTTGGTAGGTAGATAGATAGATAGAGATAGGTAGGTAGGTAGATAGATACAGATAGGTAGGTAGGTAGGTAGATAGATACAGATAGGTAGGTAGGTAGATTGATAGATACAGATAGGTAGGTAGGTAGATTGATAGATAGAGATAGGTAGGTAGGTAGATAGATAGATAGATAGAGATAGGTAGGTAGGTAGATTGATAGATAGAGATAGGTAGGTAGGTAGATTGATAGATACAGATAGGTAGGTAGGTAGATATATAGATACAGATAGGTAGGTAGGTAGATAGATAGATAGAGATATGTAGGTAGGTAGATAGATAGATAGAGATAGGTAGGTAGGTAGATAGATAGATAGAGATAGGTAGGTAGGTAGATTGATAGATACAGATAGGTAGGTAGGTAGATAGATAGATACAGATAGGTAGGTAGGTAGATTGATAGATAGAGATAGGTAGGTAGGTAGATAGATAGATAGAGATACATAGGTAGGTAGGTAGATAGATAGATACCAATAGGTAGGTAGGTAGATAGATACAGATAGGTAGGTAGGTAGATTGATAGATAGAGATAGGTAGGTAGGTAGGTAGGTAGATAGAGATAGGTAGGTAGGTAGATAGATAGATAGATAGAGATAGGTAGGTAGGTAGGTAGATAGATAGAGATAGGTAGGTAGGTAGATAGATAGAGATAGGTAGGTAGGTAGATAGATAGATACAGATAGGTAGGTAGGTAGATAGATACAGATAGGTAGGTAGGTAGATTGATAGATAGAGATAGGTAGGTAGGTAGGTAGATACATAGAGATAGGTAGGTAGGTAGATTGATAGAGATAGGTAGGTAGGTAGGTAGATAGATAGAGATAGGTAGGTAGGTAGATAGATAGATAGATAGAGATAGGTAGGTAGATAGATAGATACAGATAAGTAGGAAGGTAGATTGATAGATAGAGATAGGTAGGTAGGTAGGTAGATAGATATAGATAGGTAGGTAGGTAGATTGATAGAGATAGGTAGGTAGGTAGGTAGATAGATAGAGATAGGTAGGTAGGTAGATTGATAGATAGAGATAGGTAGATAGGTAGATAGATAGATAGAGATAGGTAGGTAGGTAGATTGATAGATATAGATAGGTAGGTAGGTAGATAGATAGATAGAGATACGTAGGTAGGTAGGTAGATAGATACAGATAGGTAGGTAGATAGATAGAGATAGGTAGGTAGGTAGATTGATAGATACAGATAGATAGGTAGGTAGATAGATAGATAGAGATAGGTAGGTAGGTAGATAGATAGATAGAGATAGGTAGGTAGGTAGATAGATAGATAGAGATAGGTAGGTAGATAGATACAGATAGGTAGGAAGGTAGATTGATAGATAGAGATAGGTAGGTAGGTAGATAGATAGAGATAGGTAGGTAGGTAGATTGATAGAGATAGGTATGTAGGTAGGTAGATAGATAGAGATAGGTAGGTAGGTAGATTGATAGATACAGATAGGTAGGTAAGTAAATTGATAGATAGAGATAGGTAGGTAGGTAGATAGATAGATAGATAGAGATAGGTAGGTAGGTAGATTGATAGATACAGATAGGTAGGTAGGTAGATTGATAGATACAGATAGGTAGGTAGGTAGATAGATAGATAGAGATAGGTAGGTAGGTAGGTAGATAGATACAGATAGGTAGGTAGGTAGGTAGATAGATACAGATAGGTAGGTAGGTAGATTGATAGATAGAGATAGGTAGGTAGGTAGATAGATAGATAGATAGATAGAGATAGGTAGGTAGGTAGATAGATAGATAGAGATAGGTAGGTAGGTAGATAGATAGATACAGATAGGTAGGTAGGTAGATATATAGATACAGATAGGTAGGTAGGTAGATAGATAGATAGAGATATGTAGGTAGGTAGATAGATAGATAGAGATAGGTAGGTAGGTAGATTGATAGATACAGATAGGTAGGTAGGTAGATAGATAGATACAGATAGGTAGGTAGGTAGATTGATAGATAGAGATAGGTAGGTAGGTAGATAGATAGATAGAGATACATAGGTAGGTAGGTAGATAGATACAGATAGGTAGGTAGATAGATAATACAGATAGGTAGGTAGGTAGATTGATAGATACAGATAGGTAGGTAGGTAGATAGATAGATAGAGATAGGTAGGTAGGTAGGTAGATAGATAGATAGATAGATAGATAGAGATAGGTAGGTAGGTAGATAGATAGATACCGATAGGTAGGTAGGTAGATAGATACAGATAGGTAGGTAGGTAGATTGATAGATAGAGATAGGTAGGTAGGTAGGTAGATAGAGATAGGTAGGTAGGTAGATAGATAGATAGATAGAGATAAGTAGGTAGGTAGGTAGATAGATAGAGATAGGTAGGTAGGTAGATAGATAGAGATAGGTAGGTAGGTAGATAGATAGATACAGATAGGTAGGTAGGTAGATAGATACAGATAGGTAGGTAGGTAGATTGATAGATAGAGATAGGTAGGTAGGTAGATACATAGAGATAGGTAGGTAGGTAGATTGATAGAGATAGGTAGGTAGGTAGGTAGATAGATAGAGATAGGTAGGTAGGTAGATAGATAGATAGATAGAGATAGGTAGGTAGATAGATAGATACAGATAAGTAGGAAGGTAGATTGATAGATAGAGATAGGTAGGTAGGTAGGTAGATAGATATAGATAGGTAGGTAGGTAGATTGATAGAGATAGGTAGGTAGGTAGGTAGATAGATAGAGATAGGTAGGTAGGTAGATTGATAGATAGAGATAGGTAGATAGGTAGATAGATAGATAGAGATAGGTAGGTAGGTAGATTGATAGATATAGATAGGTAGGTAGATAGATAGATAGATAGAGATACGTAGGTAGGTAGGTAGATAGATACAGATAGGTAGGTAGATAGATAGAGATAGGTAGGTAGGTAGATTGATAGATACAGATAGATAGGTAGGTAGATAGATAGATAGAGATAGGTAGGTAGGTAGATAGATAGATAGATAGAGATAGGTAGGTAGGTAGATAGATAGATAGAGATAGGTAGGTAGGTAGATAGATAGATAGAGATAGGTAGGTAGATAGATACAGATAGGTAGGAAGGTAGATTGATAGATAGAGATAGGTAGGTAGGTAGATAGATAGAGATAGGTAGGTAGGTAGATTGATAGAGATAGGTATGTAGGTAGGTAGATAGATAGAGATAGGTAGGTAGGTAGATTGATAGATACAGATAGGTAGGTAAGTAGATTGATAGATAGAGATAGGTAGGTAGGTAGATAGATAGATAGTGATAGGTAGGTAGGTAGATTGATAGATACAGATAGGTAGGTAGGTAGATTGATAGATAGAGATAGGTAGGTAGGTAGATAGATAGATAGAGATAGGTAGGTAGGTAGGTAGATAGATACAGATAGGTAGGTAGGTAGGTAGATAGATACAGATAGGTAGGTAGGTAGATTGATAGATAGAGATAGGTAGGTAGGTAGATAGATAGATAGAGATAGGTAGGTAGGTAGATAGATAGATAGAGATAGGTAGGTAGGTAGATAGATAGATACAGATAGGTAGGTAGGTAGATTGATAGATAGAGATAGTTAGGTAGGTAGATAGATAGATACAGATAGGTAGGTAGGTAGATAGATAGATACAGATAGGTAGGTAGGTAGATAGATAGATACAGATAGGTAGGTAGGTAGATTGATAGATAGAGATAGGTAGGTAGGTAGGTAGATAGATAGAGATAGGTAGGTAGGTAGATTGATAGAGATAGGTAGGTAGGTAGGTAGGTAGATAGATAGATAGAGATAGGTAGGTAGGTAGATAGATAGATAGAGATAGGTAGGTAGGTAGATAGATACAGATAGGTAGGTAGGTAGATAGATAGATACAGATAGGTAGGTAGGTAGATAGATAGATAGAGATAGGTAGGTAGGTAGGTAGATAGAGATAGGTAGGTAGGTAGGTAGATTGATAGATAGAGATAGGTAGGTAGGTAGATTGATAGATAGAGATAGGTAGATAGGTAGATAGATAGATAGAGATAGGTAGGTAGGTACATTGATAGATAGAGATAGGTAGGTAGGTAGATTGATAGATAGAGATAGGTAGATAGGTAGATAGATAGATAGAGATAGTTTGGTAGGTAGATTGATAGATAGAGATAGGTAGGTAGGTAGATAGATAGATAGAGATACGTAGGTAGGTAGGTAGGTAGATACAGATAGGTAGGTAGATAGATAGAGATAGGTAGGTAGGTAGATTGATAGATACAGATAGGTAGGTAGGTAGATTGATAGATAGAGATAGGTAGGTAGGTAGATAGATAGATAGAGATAGGTAGGTAGGTAGATAGATAGATAGAGATAGGTAGGTAGGTAGATAGATAGATACAGATAGGTAGGTAGGTAGATTGATAGATAGAGATAGTTAGGTAGGTAGATAGATACAGATAGGTAGGTAGGTAGATAGATAGATACAGATAGGTAGGTAGGTAGATAGATAGATACAGATAGGTAGGTAGGTAGATTGATAGATAGAGATAGGTAGGTAGGTAGATTGATAGATAGAGATAGGTAGATAGGTAGATAGATAGATAGAGATAGGTAGGTAGGTACATTGATAGATAGAGATAGGTAGGTAGGTAGATTGATAGATAGAGATAGGTAGATAGGTAGATAGATAGATAGAGATAGTTTGGTAGGTAGATTGATAGATAGAGATAGGTAGGTAGGTAGATAGATAGATAGAGATACGTAGGTAGGTAGGTAGGTAGATACAGATAGGTAGGTAGATAGATAGAGATAGGTAGGTAGGTAGATTGATAGATACAGATAGGTAGGTAGGTAGATTGATAGATAGAGATAGGTAGGTAGGTAGATAGATAGATAGAGATAGGTAGGTAGGTAGATAGATAGATAGAGATAGGTAGGTAGGTAGATAGATAGATACAGATAGGTAGGTAGGTAGATTGATAGATAGAGATAGTTAGGTAGGTAGATAGATACAGATAGGTAGGTAGGTAGATAGATAGATACAGATAGGTAGGTAGGTAGATAGATAGATACAGATAGGTAGGTAGGTAGATTGATAGATAGAGATAGGTAGGTAGGTAGGTAGATAGATAGAGATAGGTAGGTAGGTAGATTGATAGAGATAGGTAGGTAGGTAGGTAGATAGATAGATAGAGATAGGTAGGTAGGTAGATAGATAGATAGAGATAGGTAGGTAGGTAGATAGATACAGATAGGTAGGTAGGTAGATAGATAGATACAGATAGGTAGGTAGGTAGATAGATAGATAGAGATAGGTAGGTAGGTAGGTAGATAGAGATAGGTAGGTAGGTAGGTAGATTGATAGATAGAGATAGGTAGGTAGGTAGATTGATAGATAGAGATAGGTAGATAGGTAGATAGATAGATAGAGATAGGTAGGTAGGTACATTGATAGATAGAGATAGGTAGGTAGGTAGATTGATAGATAGAGATAGGTAGATAGGTAGATAGATAGATAGAGATAGTTTGGTAGGTAGATTGATAGATAGAGATAGGTAGGTAGGTAGATAGATAGATAGAGATACGTAGGTAGGTAGGTAGGTAGGTAGATACAGATAGGTAGGTAGATAGATAGAGATAGGTAGGTAGGTAGATTGATAGATACAGATAGGTAGGTAGGTAGATAGATAGATAGAGATAGGTAGGTAGGTAGATAGATAGATAGAGATAGGTAGGTAGGTAGGTAGATAGATAGAGATAGGTAGGTAGGTAGATAGATACAGATAGGTAGGAAGGTAGATTGATAGATAGAGATAGGTAGGTAGGTAGGTAGATAGATATAGGTAGGTAGGTAGATTGATAGAGATAGGTAGGTAGGTAGGTAGATAGATAGAGATAGGTAGGTAGGTAGATTGATAGATACAGATAGGTAGGTAGGTAGATTGATAGATAGAGATAGGTAGGTAGGTAGATTGATAGATACAGATAGGTAGGTACGTAGATTGATAGATAGAGATAGGTAGGTAGGTAGATATATAGATAGAGATAGGTAGGTAGGTAGATAGATAGATAGAGATAGGTAGGTAGGTAGATAGATACAGATAGGTAGGTAGGTAGATAGATAGATACAGATAGGTAGGTAGGTAGATAGATAGATAGAGATAGGTAGGTAGGTAGGTAGATAGAGATAGGTAGGTAGGTAGGTAGATTGATAGATAGAGATAGGTAGGTAGGTAGATTGATAGATAGAGATAGGTAGATAGGTAGATAGATAGATAGAGATAGGTAGGTAGGTACATTGATAGATAGAGATAGGTAGGTAGGTAGATTGATAGATAGAGATAGGTAGATAGGTAGATAGATAGATAGAGATAGTTTGGTAGGTAGATTGATAGATAGAGATAGGTAGGTAGGTAGATAGATAGATAGAGATACGTAGGTAGGTAGGTAGGTAGATACAGATAGGTAGGTAGATAGATAGAGATAGGTAGGTAGGTAGATTGATAGATACAGATAGGTAGGTAGGTAGATAGATAGATAGAGATAGGTAGGTAGGTAGATAGATAGATAGAGATAGGTAGGTAGGTAGGTAGATAGATAGAGATAGGTAGGTAGGTAGATAGATACAGATAGGTAGGAAGGTAGATTGATAGATAGAGATAGGTAGGTAGGTAGGTATATAGATATAGGTAGGTAGGTAGATTGATAGAGATAGGTAGGTAGGTAGGTAGATAGATAGAGATAGGTAGGTAGGTAGATTGATAGATACAGATAGGTAGGTAGGTAGATTGATAGATAGAGATAGGTAGGTAGGTAGATTGATAGATACAGATAGGTAGGTACGTAGATTGATAGATAGAGATAGGTAGGTAGGTAGATATATAGATAGAGATAGGTAGGTAGGTAGGTAGATAGATACAGATAGGTAGGTAGGTAGATAGATAGATACAGATAGGTAGGTAGGTAGATAGATAGATACAGATAGGTAGGTAGGTAGATTGATAGATAGAGATAGTTAGGTAGGTAGATAGATAGATACAGATAGGTAGGTAGGTAGATTGATAGATACAGATATGTAGGTAGGTAGATTGATAGAGATATGTAGGTAGGTAGATAGATAGATAGAGATAGGTAGGTAGGTAGATTGATAGATACAGATAGGTAGGTATGTAGATTGATAGATAGAGATAGGTAGGTAGGTAGATAGATAGAAAGAGATAGGTAGGTAGGTAGGTAGATAGATAGAGATAGGTAGGTAGGTAGATTGATAGATAGAGATAGGTAGGTAGGTAGATAGATAGATAGAGATAGGTAGGTAGGTAGATTGATAGATACAGATAGGTAGGTAGGTAGATAGATAGAGATACGTAGGTAGGTAGGTAGGTAGGTAGATACAGATAGGTAGGTAGATAGATAGAGATAGGTAGGTAGGTAGATTGATAGATACAGATAGGTAGGTAGGTAGATAGATAGATAGAGATAGGTAGGTAGGTAGATAGATAGATAGAGATAGGTAGGTAGGTAGGTAGATAGATAGAGATAGGTAGGTAGGTAGATAGATAGAGATAGGTAGGTAGGTAGATTGATAGAGATAGGTAGGTAGGTAGGTAGATAGATAGAGATAGGTAGGTAGGTAGATTGATAGATACAGATAGGTAGGTAGGTAGATTGATAGATAGAGATAGGTAGGTAGGTAGATTGATAGATACAGATAGGTAGGTAGGTAGATTGATAGATAGAGATAGGTAGGTAGGTAGATAGATAGATAGAGATAGGTAGGTAGGTAGGTAGATAGATACAGATAGGTAGGTAGGTAGGTAGATAGATACAGATAGGTAGGTAGGTAGATTGATAGATAGAGATAGGTAGGTAGGTAGATAGATAGATAGAGACAGGTAGGTAGGTAGATTGATAGATACAGATAGGTAGGTAGGTAGATAGATAGATACAGATAGGTAGGTAGGTAGATTGATAGATAGAGATAGGTAGGTAGGTAGGTAGATAGATAGAGATAGGTAGGTAGGTAGATTGATAGACATAGGTAGGTAGGTAGGTAGATAGATAGAGATAGGTAGGTAGGTAGATTGATAGATACAGATAGGTAGGTAGATAGATTGATAGATAGAGATAGGTAGGTAGGTAGATAGATAGAGATAGGTATGTAGGTAGATTGATAGATAGAGATAGGTAGGTAGGTAGATTGATAGATAGAGATAGGTAGGTAGGTAGATAGATAGATAGAGATAGGTAGGTAGGTAGATTGATAGATACAGATAGGTAGGTATGTAGATTGATAGATAGAGATAGGTAGGTAGGTAGATAGATAGAAAGAGATAGGTAGGTAGGTAGGTAGATAGATAGAGATAGGTAGGTAGGTAGATTGATAGATAGAGATAGGTAGGTAGGTAGATAGATAGATAGATAGAGATAGGTAGGTAGGTAGATTGATAGATACAGATAGGTAGGTAGGTAGATAGATAGATAGAGATACGTAGGTAGGTAGGTAGGTAGATACAGATAGGTAGGTAGATAGATAGAGATAGGTAGGTAGGTAGATTGATAGATACAGATAGGTAGGTAGGTAGATAGATAGATAGAGATAGGTAGGTAGGTAGATAGATAGATAGATAGATAGATAGATAGATAGATAGATAGATAGATAGATAGAGATAGGTAGGTAGGTAGGTAGGTAGATAGATAGAGATAGGTAGGTAGGTAGGTAGGTAGGTAGATAGATATAGATAGGTAGGTAGGTAGATTGATAGAGATAGGTAGGTAGGTAGGTAGATAGATAGAGATAGGTAGGTAGGTAGATTGATAGATATAGATAGGTAGGTAGATAGATAGATAGATAGAGATACGTAGGTAGGTAGGTAGATAGATACAGATAGGTAGGTAGATAGTTAGAGATAGGTAGGTAGGTAGATTGATAGATACAGATAGATAGGTAGGTAGATAGATAGATAGAGATAGGTAGGTAGGTAGATAGATAGATAGAGATAGGTAGGTAGGTAGATAGATAGATAGAGATAGGTAGGTAGGTAGATAGATAGATAGAGATAGGTAGGTAGATAGATACAGATAGGTAGGAAGGTAGATTGATAGATAGAGATAGGTAGGTAGGTAGATAGATAGAGATAGGTAGGTAGGTAGATTGATAGAGATAGGTATGTAGGTAGGTAGATAGATAGAGATAGGTAGGTAGGTAGATTGATAGATACAGATAGGTAGGTAAGTAGATTGATAGATAGAGATAGGTAGGTAGGTAGATAGATAGATAGAGATAGGTAGGTAGGTAGATTGATAGATACAGATAGGTAGGTAGGTAGATTGATAGATAGAGATAGGTAGGTAGGTAGATAGATAGATAGAGATAGGTAGGTAGGTAGGTAGATAGATACAGATAGGTAGGTAGGTAGGTAGATAGATACAGATAGGTAGGTAGGTAGATTGATAGATAGAGATAGGTAGGTAGGTAGATAGATAGATAGAGATAGGTAGGTAGGTAGATAGATAGATAGAGATAGGTAGGTAGGTAGATAGATAGATACAGATAGGTAGGTAGGTAGATTGATAGATAGAGATAGTTAGGTAGGTAGATAGATAGATAGATACAGATAGGTAGGTAGGTAGATAGATAGATACAGATAGGTAGGTAGGTAGATAGATAGATACAGATAGGTAGGTAGGTAGATTGATAGATAGAGATAGGTAGGTAGGTAGGTAGATAGATAGAGATAGGTAGGTAGGTAGATTGATAGAGATAGGTAGGTAGGTAGGTAGATAGATAGATAGAGATAGGTAGGTAGGTAGATAGATAGATAGAGATAGGTAGGTAGGTAGATAGATACAGATAGGTAGGTAGGTAGATAGATAGATACAGATAGGTAGGTAGGTAGATAGATAGATAGAGATAGGTAGGTAGGTAGGTCGATAGAGATAGGTAGGTAGGTAGGTAGATTGATAGATAGAGATAGGTAGGTAGGTAGATTGATAGATAGAGATAGGTAGATAGGTAGATAGATAGATAGAGATAGGTAGGTAGGTACATTGATAGATAGAGATAGGTAGGTAGGTAGATTGATAGATAGAGATAGGTAGGTAGGTAGATAGATAGATAGAGATAGGTAGGTAGGTAGATAGATAGATAGAGATAGGTAGGTAGGTAGGTAGATAGATAGAGATAGGTAGGTAGGTAGATAGATACAGATAGGTAGGAAGGTAGATTGATAGATAGAGATAGGTAGGTAGGTAGGTAGATAGATATAGGTAGGTAGGTAGATTGATAGAGATAGGTAGGTAGGTAGGTAGATAGATAGAGATAGGTAGGTAGGTAGATTGATAGATACAGATAGGTAGGTAGGTAGATTGATAGATAGAGATAGGTAGGTAGATTGATAGATACAGATAGGTAGGTACGTAGATTGATAGATAGAGATAGGTAGGTAGGTAGATATATAGATAGAGATAGGTAGGTAGGTAGGTAGATAGATACAGATAGGTAGGTAGGTAGATAGATAGATACAGATAGGTAGGTAGGTAGATAGATAGATACAGATAGGTAGGTAGGTAGATTGATAGATAGAGATAGTTAGGTAGGTAGATAGATAGATACAGATAGGTAGGTAGGTAGATTGATAGATACAGATAGGTAGGTAGGTAGATTGATAGAGATATGTAGGTAGGTAGATAGATAGATAGAGATAGGTAGGTAGGTAGATTGATAGATACAGATAGGTAGGTATGTAGATTGATAGATAGAGATAGGTAGGTAGGTAGATAGATAGAAAGAGATAGGTAGGTAGGTAGGTAGATAGATAGAGATAGGTAGGTAGGTAGATTGATAGATAGAGATAGGTAGGTAGGTAGATAGATAGATAGAGATAGGTAGGTAGGTAGATTGATAGATACAGATAGGTAGGTAGGTAGATAGATAGAGATACGTAGGTAGGTAGGTAGGTAGGTAGATACAGATAGGTAGGTAGATAGATAGAGATAGGTAGGTAGGTAGATTGATAGATACAGATAGGTAGGTAGGTAGATAGATAGATAGAGATAGGTAGGTAGGTAGATAGATAGATAGAGATAGGTAGGTAGGTAGGTAGATAGATAGAGATAGGTAGGTAGGTAGATAGATAGAGATAGGTAGGTAGGTAGATTGATAGAGATAGGTAGGTAGGTAGGTAGATAGATAGAGATAGGTAGGTAGGTAGATTGATAGATACAGATAGGTAGGTAGGTAGATTGATAGATAGAGATAGGTAGGTAGGTAGATTGATAGATACAGATAGGTAGGTAGGTAGATTGATAGATAGAGATAGGTAGGTAGGTAGATAGATAGATAGAGATAGGTAGGTAGGTAGGTAGATAGATACAGATAGGTAGGTAGGTAGGTAGATAGATAGAGATAGGTAGGTAGGTAGATAGATAGATAGAGACAGGTAGGTAGGTAGATTGATAGATACAGATAGGTAGGTAGGTAGATAGATAGATACAGATAGGTAGGTAGGTAGATTGATAGATAGAGATAGGTAGGTAGGTAGGTAGATAGATAGAGATAGGTAGGTAGGTAGATTGATAGACATAGGTAGGTAGGTAGGTAGATAGATAGAGATAGGTAGGTAGGTAGATTGATAGATACAGATAGGTAGGTAGATAGATTGATAGATAGAGATAGGTAGGTAGGTAGATAGATAGAGATAGGTATGTAGGTAGATTGATAGATAGAGATAGGTAGGTAGGTAGATTGATAGATAGAGATAGGTAGGTAGGTAGATAGATAGATAGAGATAGGTAGGTAGGTAGATTGATAGATAGAGATAGGTAGGTATGTAGATTGATAGATAGAGATAGGTAGGTAGGTAGATAGATAGAAAGAGATAGGTAGGTAGGTAGGTAGATAGATAGAGATAGGTAGGTAGGTAGATTGATAGATAGAGATAGGTAGGTAGGTAGATAGATAGATAGAGATAGGTAGGTAGGTAGATTGATAGATACAGATAGGTAGGTAGGTAGATAGATAGATAGAGATACGTAGGTAGGTAGGTAGGTAGATACAGATAGGTAGGTAGATAGATAGAGATAGGTAGGTAGGTAGATTGATAGATACAGATAGGTAGGTAGGTAGATAGATAGATAGAGATAGGTAGGTAGGTAGATAGATAGATAGATAGATAGATAGATAGATAGATAGATAGATAGATAGATAGATAGATAGATAGATAGATAGATAGATAGATAGAGATAGGTAGGTAGGTAGGTAGGTAGATAGATAGAGATAGGTAGGTAGGTAGGTAGGTAGGTAGGTAAGTAGGTAGAGATAGTTAGGTAGGTAGGTAGAAAGAGATAGTTAGGTAGGTAGGTAGATAGATACAGATAGGTAGGTAGGTAGATAGATAGATAGAGATAGGTAGGTAGGTAGATAGATAGATACAGATAGGTAGGTAGGTAGATAGATAGATACAGATAGGTAGGTAGGTAGATTGATAGATAGAGATAGTTAGGTAGGTAGATAGATAGATACAGATAGGTAGGTAGGTAGATTGATAGATACAGATAGGTAGGTAGGTAGATTGATAGATAGAGATATGTAGGTAGGTAGATAGATAGATAGAGATAGGTAGGTAGGTAGATTGATAGATACAGATAGGTAGGTAGGTAGATAGATAGATACAGATAGGTAGGTAGGTAGATTGATAGATAGAGATAGGTAGGTAGGTAGATAGATAGATACAGATAGGTAGGTAGGTAGATTGATAGATAGAGATAGGTAGGTAGGTAGGTAGATAGATAGAGATAGGTAGGTAGGTAGATTGATAGAGATAGGTAGGTAGGTAGGTAGATAGATAGATAGATAGAGATAGGTAGGTAGGTAGATAGATAGATAGAGATAGGTAGGTAGGTAGATAGATACAGATAGGTAGGTAGGTAGATAGATAGATACAGATAGGTAGGTAGGTAGATAGATAGATAGAGATAGGTAGGTAGGTAGGTCGATAGAGATAGGTAGGTAGGTAGGTAGATTGATAGATAGAGATAGGTAGGTAGGTAGATTGATAGATAGAGATAGGTAGATAGGTAGATAGATAGATAGAGATAGGTAGGTAGGTACATTGATAGATAGAGATAGGTAGGTAGGTAGATTGATAGATAGAGATAGGTAGGTAGGTAGATAGATAGATAGAGATAGGTAGGTAGATAGATTGATAGATACAGATAGGTAGGTAGGTAGATAGATAGATAGAGATACGTAGGTAGGTAGGTAGGTAGATACAGATTGGTAGGTAGATAGATAGAGATAGGTAGGTAGGTAGATTGATAGATACAGATAGGTAGGTAGGTAGATAGATAGATAGAGATAGGTAGGTAGGTAGATAGATAGATAGAGATAGGTAGGTAGGTAGGTAGATAGATAGAGATAGGTAGGTAGGTAGATAGATAGATACAGATAGGTAGGAAGGTAGATTGATAGATAGAGATAGGTAGGTAGGTAGGTAGATAGATAGAGATAGGTAGGTAGGTAGATTGATAGAGATAGGTAGGTAGGTAGGTAGATAGATAGAGATAGGTAGGTAGGTAGATTGATAGATACAGATAGGTAGGTAGGTAGATTGATAGATAGAGATAGGTAGGTAGGTAGATTGATAGATACAGATAGGTAGGTAGGTAGATTGATAGATAGAGATAGGTAGGTAGGTAGATAGATAGATAGAGATAGGTAGGTAGGTAGGTAGATAGATACAGATAGGTAGGTAGGTAGATAGATAGATACAGATAGGTAGGTAGGTAGATTGATAGATAGAGATAGTTAGGTAGGTAGATAGATAGATACAGATAGGTAGATAGGTAGATTGATAGATACAGATAGGTAGGTAGGTAGATTGATAGACATAGGTAGGTAGATAGGTAGATAGATAGAGATAGGTAGGTAGGTAGATTGATAGATACAGATAGGTAGGTAGGTAGATTGATAGATAGAGATAGGTAGGTAGGTAGATAGATAGAGATAGGTAGGTAGGTAGATTGATAGATAGAGATAGGTAGGTAGGTAGATTGATAGATAGAGATAGGTAGGTAGGTAGATAGATAGATAGAGATAGGTAGGTAGGTAGATTGATAGATACAGATAGGTAGGTATGTAGATTGATAGATAGAGATAGGTAGGTAGGTAGATTGATAGATACAGATAGGTAGGTAGGTAGATAGATAGATACAGATAGGTAGGTAGGTAGATTAATACATAGAGATAGGTAGGTAGGTAGGTAGATAGATAGAGATAGGTAGGTAGGTAGATAGATAGATACAGATAGGTAGGTAGGTAGATTGATAGATAGAGATAGGTAGGTAGGTAGATAGATAGAGATAGGTAGGTAGGTAGATTGATAGATAGAGATAGGTAGGTAGGTAGATTGATAGATAGAGATAGGTAGGTAGGTAGATAGATAGATAGAGATAGGTAGGTAGGTAGATTGATAGATACAGATAGGTAGGTATGTAGATTGATAGATAGAGATAGGTAGGTAGGTAGATAGATAGAAAGAGATAGGTAGGTAGGTAGGTAGATAGATAGAGATAGGTAGGTAGGTAGATTGATAGATAGAGATAGGTAGGTAGGTAGATAGATACAGATAGGTAGGTAGGTAGATAGATAGATACAGATAGGTAGGTAGGTAGGTAGATAGATAGATAAAGATAGGTAGGTAGGTAGGTAGATAGATAGAGATAGGTAGGTAGGTAGGTAGGTAGATAGATAGAGATAGGTTGGTAGGTAGATAGATAGATACAAATAGGTAGGTAGGTAGATAGATAGATACAGATAGGTAGGTAGGTAGATAGATAAATACAGATAGGTAGGTAGGTAGATTGATAGATAGAGATAGGTAGGTAGATTGATAGATATAGATAGGTAGGTAGGTAGGTAGATAGATAGATACAGATAGGTAGGTAGGTAGATAGATAGATACAGATATGTAGGTAGGTAGGTAGATAGATAGATAGAGATAGGTAGGTAGGTAGGTAGATAGATAGATACAGATAGGTAGGTAGATAGATAGATAGATACAGATATGTAGGTAGGTAGGTAGATAGATAGATACAGATAGGTAGGTAGGTAGATAGATATATACAGATAGGTAGGTAGGTAGATAGATAGATACAGATATGTAGGTAGGTGGATAGATAGATAGATAGGTAGATAGATAGATAGATAGATAGATAGATAGATAGATAGATAGATAGAGATAGGTAGGTAGGTAGGTAGGTAGGTAGATAGATAGAGATAGGTAGGTAGGTAGGTAGGTAGGTAGGTAGGTAGAGATAGTTAGGTAGGTAGGTAGAAAGAGATAGTTAGGTAGGTAGGTAGATAGATACAGATAGGTAGGTAGGTAGATAGATAGATAGAGATAGGTAGGTAGGTAGATAGATAGATAGAGATAGGTAGGTAGGTAGGTAGATAGATATAGATAGGTAGGTAGGTAGATAGATAGATACAGATATGTAGGTAGGTAGGTAGATAGATACAGATAGGTAGGTAGGTAGATAGATAGATAGAGATAGGTAGGTAGGTAGATAGATAGATAGATAGATAGAGATAGGTAGGTAGGTAGGTAGATAGATAGAGATAGGTAGGTAGGTAGGTAGATAGATAGAGATAGGTAGGTAGGTAGATAGATAGAGATAGGTAGGTAGGTAGATTGATAGATACAGATAGGTAGGTAGGTAGATAGATAGAGATAGGTAGGTAGGTAGATAGATAGATAGAGATAGATAGGTAGGTAGATAGATAGATAGATAGACATAGGTAGGTAGGTAGATTGATAGAGACAGATAGGTAGGTAGGTAGATAGATAGAAAGAGATAGGTAGGTAGGTAGGTAGATAGATAGAGATAGGTAGGTAGGTAGATTGATAGATAGAGATAGGTAGGTAGGTAGATAGATACAGATAGGTAGGTAGGTAGATAGATAGATACAGATAGGTAGGTAGGTAGGTAGATAGATAGATAAAGATAGGTAGGTAGGTAGGTAGGTAGACAGAGATAGGTAGGTAGGTAGGTAGGTAGATAGATAGAGATAGGTTGGTAGGTAGATAGATAGATAGATAGAGATAGGTAGGTAGGTAGGTAGGTAGATAGATAGAGATAGGTAGGTAGGTAGGTAGATAGATAGAGATAGGTAGGTAGGTAGATAGATAGAGATAGGTAGGTAGGTAGATTGATAGATACAGATAGGTAGGTAGGTAGATAGATAGAGATAGGTAGGTAGGTAGATAGATAGATAGAGATAGATAGGTAGGTAGATAGATAGATAGATAGATAGATAGACATAGGTAGGTAGGTAGATTGATAGAGACAGATAGGTAGGTAGGTAGATAGATAGAAAGAGATAGGTAGGTAGGTAGGTAGATAGATAGAGATAGGTAGGTAGGTAGATTGATAGATAGAGATAGGTAGGTAGGTAGATAGATACAGATAGGTAGGTAGGTAGATAGATAGATACAGATAGGTAGGTAGGTAGGTAGACAGAGATAGGTAGGTAGGTAGGTAGGTAGATAGATAGAGATAGGTTGGTAGGTAGATAGATAGATACAGATTGGTAGGTAGGTAGATAGATAGATACAGATAGGTAGGTAGGTAGATAGATAGATACAGATAGGTAGGTAGGTAGGTAGATAGATAGAGATAGGTAGGTAGGTAGATAGATAGATAGAGATAGATAGGTAGGTAGATAGATAGAGACAGATAGGTAGGTAGGTAGGTAGATAGATAGAGATAGGTAGGTAGGTAGATAGGTAGATAGAGATAGGTAGGTAGGTAGATAGATAGATAGAGATAGGTAGGTAGGTAGATAGATAGATAGAGATAGGTAGGTAGGTAGATAGATACAGATAGGTAGGTAGGTAGATAGATAGATAGAGATAGGTAGGTAGGTAGATAGATAGATAGACATAGGTAGGTAGGTAGATAGATAGATAGAGATAGGTAGGTAGGTGGATAGATAGATAGACATAGGTAGGTAGATAGATAGATTGGGATAGGTAGGTAGGTAGATAGATAGATAGAGATAGGTAGGTAAGTAGATAGAAACAGATAGGTAGGTAGGTAGATAGATAGAGATAGGTAGGTAGGTAGATAGATAGATACAGATAGGTAGGTAGGTAGATAGATAGATAGAGATAGGTAGGTAGGTAGATTGATAGATAAAGATAGGTAGGTAGGTAGATAGATAGAGATAGGTAGGTAGGTAGATAGATAGAGATAGGTAGGTAGGTAGATAGATAGATAGAGATAGGTAGGTAGGTAGATAGATAGATAGAGATAGGTAGGTAGGTAGGTAGGTAGATAGAGATAGGTAGGTAGGTAGGTAGGTAGGTAGATATATAGAGATAGGTTGGTAGGTAGATAGATAGATACAGATTGGTAGGTACGTAGATAGATAGATACAGATAGGTAGGTAGGTAGATAGATAGATACAGATAGGTAGGTAGGTAGGTAGATAGATAGAGAAAGTAGGTAGGTAGATAGATAGATAGATAGAGATAGATAGGTAGGTAGATAGATAGAGACAGATAGGTAGGTAGGTAGGTAGATAGATAGAGATAGGTAGGTAGGTAGATAGATAGATAGAGATAGGTAGGTAGGTAGATAGATAGATAGACATAGGTAGGTAGGTAGATAGATAGAGATAGGTAGGTAGGTAGATAGATACAGATAGGTAGGTAGGTAGATAGATAGATAGAGATAGGTAGGTAGGTAGATAGATAGATAGACATAGGTAGGTAGGTAGATAGATAGATAGATAGAGATAGGTAGGTAGGTGGATAGATAGATAGACATAGGTAGGTAGATAGATAGATTGGGATAGGTAGGTAGGTAGATAGATAGATAGAGATAGGTAGGTAAGTAGATAGAAACAGATAGGTAGGTAGGTAGGTAGGTAGATAGATAGAGATAGGTAGGTAGGTAGATAGATAGATACAGATAGGTAGGTAGGTAGATAGATAGATAGAGATAGGTAGGTAGGTAGATTGATAGATAAAGATAGGTAGGTAGGTAGGTAGATAGATAGAGATAGGTAGGTAGGTAGATAGATAGAGATAGGTAGGTAGGTAGATAGATAGATAGAGATAGGTAGGTAGGTAGATAGATAGATAGATAGAGATAGGTAGGCAGATAGATAGATAGAGATAGGTAGGTAGGTAGGTAGATAGATAGAGATAGGTAGGTAGGTAGATAGATAGATACAGATAGGTAGGTAGGTAGATAGATAGATAGAGATAGGTAGGTAGGTAGATAGATAGATAGACATAGGTAGGTAGGTAGATAGATAGAGATAGGTAGGTAGGTAGATAGATACAGATAGGTAGGTAGGTAGATAGATAGATAGGGATAGGTAGGTAGGTAGATAGATAGATAGACATAGGTAGGTAGGTAGATAGATTGGGATAGGTAGGTAGGTAGATAGATAGATAGACATAGGTAGGTAGGTAGATAGAAACAGATAGGTAGGTAGGTAGATAGATAGAGATAGGTAGGTAGGTAGATAGATAGAGATAGGTAGGTAGGTAGGTAGATAGATAGATAGAGATAGGTAGGTAGGTAGATAGATAGAAATAGGTAGGTAGGTAGATAGATAGAGACAGGTAGGTAGGTAGATTGATAGATACTGATCGGTAGGTAGGTAGATAGATAGATACAGATAGGTAGGTAGGTAGATAGATAGATAGATAGAGATAGGTAGGTAGGTAGATAGATAGATACAGATAGGTAGGTAGGTAGATAGATAAATACAGATAGGTAGGTAGGTAGATTGATAGATAGAGATAGGTAGGTAGGTAGATTGATAGATACAGATAGGTAGGTAGGTAGGTAGATAGATAGATACAGATAGGTAGGTAGATAGATTGATAGATAGAGATAAGTAGGTAGGTAGATAGATAGATAGAGATAGGTAGGTAGGAAGGTAGATAGATAGAGATAGGTAGGTAGGTAGATAGATAGATAGAGATAGATAGGTAGGTAGATTGATAGATAGGTAGGTAGGTAGATAGATAGAGATAGGTAGGTAGGTAGATAGATAGATAGAGATAGGTAGGTAGGTAGGTAGGTAGATAGATAGAGATAGTTAGGTAGGTAGGTATATAGAAAGAGATAGTTAGGTAGGTAGGTACATAGATACAGATAGGTAGGTAGGTAGATAGATAGATAGAGATAGGTAGGTAGGTAGATTGATAGATACAGATAGGTAGGTAGGTATGTAGATAGATAGATATAGGTAGGTAGGTAGGTAGGTAGATAGAGATAGGTAGGTAGGTAGACAGATAGATAGAGATAGGTAGGTAGGTAGATAGATAGAGATAGGTAGGTAGTTAGATAGATACAGATAGGTAGGTAGGTAGATAGATAGAGATAGGTAGGTAGGTAGATTGATAGAGACAGATAGGTAGGTAGGCAGACAGATAGATAGATAAAGATAGGTAGGTAGATAGATAGAGATAGGTAGGTAGGTAGGTAGATAGATAGAGATAGGTAGGTAGGTAGATAGATAGATACAGATAGGTAGGTAGGTAGATAGATAGATAGATAGAGATAGGTAGGTAGGTAGATAGATAGATACAGATAGGTAGGTAGGTAGATAGATAAATACAGATAGGTAGGTAGGTAGATTGATAGATAGAGATAGGTAGGTAGGTAGATTGATAGATACAGATAGGTAGGTAGGTAGGTAGATAGATAGATACAGATAGGTAGGTAGATAGATTGATAGATAGAGATAAGTAGGTAGGTAGATAGATAGATAGAGATAGGTAGGTAGGAAGGTAGATAGATAGAGATAGGTAGGTAGGTAGATAGATAGATAGATAGAGATAGATAGGTAGGTAGATTGATAGATAGGTAGGTAGGTAGATAGATAGAGATAGGTAGGTAGGTAGATAGATAGATAGAGATAGGTAGGTAGGTAGGTAGGTAGATAGATAGAGATAGTTAGGTAGGTAGGTATATAGAAAGAGATAGTTAGGTAGGTAGGTACATAGATACAGATAGGTAGGTAGGTAGATAGATAGATAGAGATAGGTAGGTAGGTAGATTGATAGATACAGATAGGTAGGTAGGTATGTAGATAGATAGATATAGGTAGGTAGGTAGGTAGGTAGATAGAGATAGGTAGGTAGGTAGACAGATAGATAGAGATAGGTAGGTAGGTAGATAGATAGAGATAGGTAGGTAGTTAGATAGATACAGATAGGTAGGTAGGTAGATAGATAGAGATAGGTAGGTAGGTAGATTGATAGAGACAGATAGGTAGGTAGGCAGACAGATAGATAGATAAAGATAGGTAGGTAGATAGATAGAGATAGGTAGGTAGGTAGGTAGATAGATAGAGATAGGTAGGTAGGTAGATAGATAGATACAGATAGGTAGGTAGGTAGATAGATAGATAGAGATAGGTAGGTAGGTAGATAGATAGATAGACATAGGTAGGTAGGTAGATAGATAGAGATAGGTAGGTAGGTAGATAGATACAGATAGGTAGGTAGGTAGATAGATAGATAGGGATAGGTAGGTAGGTAGATAGATAGATAGACATAGGTAGGTAGGTAGATAGATTGGGATAGGTAGGTAGGTAGATAGATAGATAGACATAGGTAGGTAGGTAGATAGAAACAGATAGGTAGGTAGGTAGATAGATAGAGATAGGTAGGTAGGTAGATAGATAGATACAGATAGGTAGGAAGGTAGATAGATAGATAGAGATAGGTAGGTAGGTAGATTGATAGGTAAAGATAGGTAGGTAGGTAGGTAGATAGATAGAGATAGGTAGGTAGGTAGATAGATAGAGATAGGTAGGTAGATAGATAGATAGAGATAGGTAGGTAGGTAGATTGATAGATACAGATAGGTAGGTAGGTAGATAGATAGATACAGATAGGTAGGTAGGTAGATAGATACAGATAGGTAGGTAGGTAGATAGATACAGATATGGTGGTAGGTAGATAGATAGATAGAGATAGGTAGGTAGTTAGGTAGATAGATAGAGATAGGTAGGTAGGTAGATAGATAGATAGAGATAGGTAGGTAGGTAGATTGATAGATACAGATAGGTAGGTAGGTAGGTAGGTAGGTAGATACAGATAGGTAGGTAGGTAGATAGATAGAGATAGGTAGGTAGGTAGGTAGATAGATAGAGATAGGTAGGTAGGTAGATAGATAGATAGAGATAGGTAGGTAGGTAGATAGATAGAGATAGGTAGGTAGGTAGATAGATAGATACAGATAGGTAGGTAGGTAGATAGATAGATAGATAGAGATAGGTAGGTAGGTAGGTAGATAGATAGATACAGATAGGTAGGTAGGTAGATAGATAAATACAGATAGGTAGGTAGGTAGATTGATAGATAGAGATAGGTAGGTAGGTAGATTGATAGATACAGATAGGTAGGTAGGTAGGTAGATAGATAGATACAGATAGGTAGGTAGATAGATTGATAGATAGAGATAAGTAGGTAGGTAGATAGATAGATAGAGATAGGTAGGTAGGAAGGTAGATAGATAGAGATAGGTAGGTAGGTAGATAGATAGATAGATAGAGATAGATAGGTAGGTAGATTGATAGAGACAGATAGGTAGGTAGGTAGATAGATAGATAGAGATATGTAGGTAGGTAGATAGATAGATAGAGATGGGTAGGTAGGTAGGTAGGTAGATAGATAGAGATAGGTAGGTAGGTAGGTAGGTAAGTAGGTAGAGATAGTTAGGTAGGTAGGTAGATAGAAAGAGATAGTTAGGTAGGTAGGTACATAGATACAGATAGGTAGGTAGGTAGATAGATAGATAGAGATAGGTAGGTAGGTAGATTGATAGATACAGATAGGTAGGTAGGTATGTAGATAGATAGAGAAAGGTAGGTAGGTAGGTAGGTAGGTAGATAGATAGAGATAGGTAGGTAGGTAGACAGATAGAAAGAGATAGGTAGGTAGGTAGATAGATAGAGATAGGTAGGTAGGTAGATAGATAGAGATAGGTAGGTAGGTAGATAGATAGATAGAGATAGGTAGGTAGGTAGATTGATAGATACAGATAGGTAGGTAGGTAGATAGATAGATAGAGATACGTAGGTAGGTAGGTAGGTAGATACAGATAGGTAGGTAGATAGATAGAGATAGGTAGGTAGGTAGATTGATAGATACAGATAGGTAGGTAGGTAGATAGATAGATAGAGATAGGTAGGTAGGTAGATAGATAGATAGAGATAGGTAGGTAGGTAGGTAGATAGATAGAGATAGGTAGGTAGGTAGATAGATAGAGATAGGTAGGTAGGTAGATTGATAGAGATAGGTAGGTAGGTAGGTAGATAGATAGAGATAGGTAGGTAGGTAGATTGATAGATACAGATAGGTAGGTAGGTAGATTGATAGATAGAGATAGGTAGGTAGGTAGATTGATAGATACAGATAGGTAGGTAGGTAGATAGATAGATAGAGATACGTAGGTAGGTAGGTAGGGAGATACAGATAGGTAGGTAGATAGATAGAGATAGGTAGGTAGGTAGATTGATAGATACAGATAGGTAGGTAGGTAGATAGATAGATAGAGATAGGTAGGTAGGTAGATAGATAGATAGAGATAGGTAGGTAGGTAGGTAGATAGATAGAGATAGGTAGGTAGGTAGATAGATAGAGATAGGTAGGTAGGTAGATTGATAGAGATAGGTAGGTAGGTAGGTAGATAGATAGAGATAGGTAGGTAGGTAGATTGATAGATACAGATAGGTAGGTAGGTAGATTGATAGATAGAGATAGATAGGTAGGTAGATTGATAGATAGGTAGGTAGGTAGATAGATAGAGATAGGTAGGTAGGTAGATAGATAGATAGAGATAGGTAGGTAGGTAGGTAGGTAGATAGATAGAGATAGTTAGGTAGGTAGGTATATAGAAAGAGATAGTTAGGTAGGTAGGTACATAGATACAGATAGGTAGGTAGGTAGATAGATAGATAGAGATAGGTAGGTAGGTAGATTGATAGATACAGATAGGTAGGTAGGTATGTAGATAGATAGATATAGGTAGGTAGGTAGGTAGGTAGATAGAGATAGGTAGGTAGGTAGACAGATAGATAGAGATAGGTAGGTAGGTAGATAGATAGAGATAGGTAGGTAGTTAGATAGATACAGATAGGTAGGTAGGTAGATAGATAGAGATAGGTAGGTAGGTAGATTGATAGAGACAGATAGGTAGGTAGGCAGACAGATAGATAGATAAAGATAGGTAGGTAGATAGATAGAGATAGGTAGGTAGGTAGGTAGATAGATAGAGATAGGTAGGTAGGTAGATAGATAGATACAGATAGGTAGGTAGGTAGATAGATAGATAGAGATAGGTAGGTAGGTAGATAGATAGATAGACATAGGTAGGTAGGTAGATAGATAGAGATAGGTAGGTAGGTAGATAGATACAGATAGGTAGGTAGGTAGATAGATAGATAGGGATAGGTAGGTAGGTAGATAGATAGATAGACATAGGTAGGTAGGTAGATAGATTGGGATAGGTAGGTAGGTAGATAGATAGATAGACATAGGTAGGTAGGTAGATAGAAACAGATAGGTAGGTAGGTAGATAGATAGAGATAGGTAGGTAGGTAGATAGATAGATACAGATAGGTAGGAAGGTAGATAGATAGATAGAGATAGGTAGGTAGGTAGATTGATAGGTAAAGATAGGTAGGTAGGTAGGTAGATAGATAGAGATAGGTAGGTAGGTAGATAGAGATAGGTAGGTAGATAGATAGATAGAGATAGGTAGGTAGGTAGATTGATAGATACAGATAGGTAGGTAGGTAGATAGATAGATACAGATAGGTAGGTAGGTAGATAGATACAGATAGGTAGGTAGGTAGATAGATACAGATATGGTGGTAGGTAGATAGATAGATAGAGATAGGTAGGTAGTTAGGTAGATAGATAGAGATAGGTAGGTAGGTAGATAGATAGATAGAGATAGGTAGGTAGGTAGATTGATAGATACAGATAGGTAGGTAGGTAGGTAGGTAGGTAGATACAGATAGGTAGGTAGGTAGATAGATAGAGATAGGTAGGTAGGTAGGTAGATAGATAGAGATAGGTAGGTAGGTAGATAGATAGATAGAGATAGGTAGGTAGGTAGATAGATAGAGATAGGTAGGTAGGTAGATAGATAGATACAGATAGGTAGGTAGGTAGATAGATAGATAGATAGAGATAGGTAGGTAGGTAGGTAGATAGATAGATACAGATAGGTAGGTAGGTAGATAGATAAATACAGATAGGTAGGTAGGTAGATTGATAGATAGAGATAGGTAGGTAGGTAGATTGATAGATACAGATAGGTAGGTAGGTAGGTAGATAGATAGATACAGATAGGTAGGTAGATAGATTGATAGATAGAGATAAGTAGGTAGGTAGATAGATAGATAGAGATAGGTAGGTAGGAAGGTAGATAGATAGAGATAGGTAGGTAGGTAGATAGATAGATAGATAGAGATAGATAGGTAGGTAGATTGATAGAGACAGATAGGTAGGTAGGTAGATAGATAGATAGAGATATGTAGGTAGGTAGATAGATAGATAGAGATGGGTAGGTAGGTAGGTAGGTAGATAGATAGAGATAGGTAGGTAGGTAGGTAGGTAAGTAGGTAGAGATAGTTAGGTAGGTAGGTAGATAGAAAGAGATAGTTAGGTAGGTAGGTACATAGATACAGATAGGTAGGTAGGTAGATAGATAGATAGAGATAGGTAGGTAGGTAGATTGATAGATACAGATAGGTAGGTAGGTATGTAGATAGATAGAGAAAGGTAGGTAGGTAGGTAGGTAGGTAGATAGATAGAGATAGGTAGGTAGGTAGACAGATAGAAAGAGATAGGTAGGTAGGTAGATAGATAGAGATAGGTAGGTAGGTAGATAGATAGAGATAGGTAGGTAGGTAGATAGATAGATAGAGATAGGTAGGTAGGTAGATTGATAGATACAGATAGGTAGGTAGGTAGATAGATAGATAGAGATACGTAGGTAGGTAGGTAGGTAGATACAGATAGGTAGGTAGATAGATAGAGATAGGTAGGTAGGTAGTTTGATAGATACAGATAGGTAGGTAGGTAGATAGATAGATAGATAGAGATAGGTAGGTAGGTAGATAGATAGATAGAGATAGGTAGGTAGGTAGGTAGATAGATAGAGATAGGTAGGTAGGTAGATAGATAGAGATAGGTAGGTAGGTAGATTGATAGAGATAGGTAGGTAGGTAGGTAGATAGATAGAGATAGGTAGGTAGGTAGATTGATAGATACAGATAGGTAGGTAGGTAGATTGATAGATAGAGATAGGTAGGTAGGTAGATTGATAGATACAGATAGGTAGGTAGGTAGATTGATAGATAGAGATAGGTAGGTAGGTAGATAGATAGATAGAGATAGGTAGGTAGGTAGGTAGATAGATACAGATAGGTAGGTAGGTAGATAGATAGATACAGATAGGTAGGTAGGTAGATTGATAGATAGAGATAGGTTGGTAGGTAGATAGATAGATAGAGACAGGTAGGTAGGTAGATAGATAGACAGAGATAGGTAGGTAGGTAGATAGATAGATACAGATAGGTAGGTAGGTAGATAGATAGATACAGATAGGTAGGTAGGTAGATTGATAGATAGAGATAGTTAGGTAGGTAGATAGATAGATACAGATAGGTAGGTAGGTAGATTGATAGATACAGATAGGTAGGTAGGTAGATTGATAGATAGAGATATGTAGGTAGGTAGATAGATAGATAGAGATAGGTAGGTAGGTAGATTGATAGATACAGATAGGTAGGTAGGTAGATAGATAGATACAGATAGGTAGGTAGGTAGATTGATAGATAGAGATAGGTAGGTAGGTAGATAGATAGATAGAGATAGGTAGGTAGGTAGATTGATAGACATAGGTAGGTAGGTAGGTAGATAGATAGAGATAGGTAGGTAGGTAGATTGATAGATACAGATAGGTAGGTAGATAGATTGATAGATAGAGATAGGTAGGTAGGTAGGTAGATAGATAGAGATAGGTAGGTAGGTAGATTGATAGATAGAGATAGGTAGGTAGGTAGATTGATAGATAGAGATAGGTAGGTAGGTAGATAGATAGATAGAGATAGGTAGGTAGGTAGATTGATAGATACAGATAGGTAGGTATGTAGATTGATAGATAGAGATAGGTAGGTAGGTAGATAGATAGAAAGAGATAGGTAGGTAGGTAGGTAGATAGATAGAGATAGGTAGGTAGGTAGATTGATAGATAGAGATAGGTAGGTAGGTAGATAGATAGATAGAGATAGGTAGGTAGGTAGATTGATAGATACAGATAGGTAGGTAGGTAGATAGATAGATAGAGATACGTAGGTAGGTAGGTAGGTAGATACAGATAGGTAGGTAGATAGATAGAGATAGGTAGGTAGGTAGATTGATAGATACAGATAGGTAGGTAGGTAGATAGATAGATAGAGATAGGTAGGTAGGTAGATAGATAGATAGAGATAGGTAGGTAGGTAGGTAGATAGATAGAGATAGGTAGGTAGGTAGATAGATAGATACAGATAGGTAGGAAGGTAGATTGATAGATAGAGATAGGTAGGTAGGTAGGTAGATAGATAGAGATAGGTAGGTAGGTAGATTGATAGAGATAGGTAGGTAGGTAGGTAGATAGATAGAGATAGGTAGGTAGGTAGATTGATAGATACAGATAGGTAGGTAGGTAGATTGATAGATAGAGATAGGTAGGTAGGTAGATTGATAGATACAGATAGGTAGGTAGGTAGATTGATAGATAGAGATAGGTAGGTAGGTAGATAGATAGATAGAGATAGGTAGGTAGGTAGGTAGATAGATACAGATAGGTAGGTAGGTAGATAGATAGATACAGATAGGTAGGTAGGTAGATTGATAGATAGAGATAGGTAGGTAGGTAGATAGATAGATAGAGACAGGTAGGTAGGTAGATAGATAGATAGAGATAGTAGGTAGGAAGATAGATAGATACAGATAGGTAGGTAGGTAGATAGATAGATACAGATAGGTAGGTAGGTAGATTGATAGATAGAGATAGTTAGGTAGGTAGATAGATAGATACAGATAGGTAGGTAGGTAGATTGATAGATACAGATAGGTAGGTAGGTAGATTGATAGATAGAGATATGTAGGTATGTAGATATATAGATAGAGATAGGTAGGTAGGTAGATTGATAGATACAGATAGGTAGGTAGGTAGATAGATAGATACAGATAGGTAGGTAGGTAGATTAATAGATAGAGATAGGAAGGTAGGTAGGTTGATAGATAGAGATAGGTAGGTAGGTAGATTGATAGACATAGGTAGGTAGATAGGTAGATAGATAGAGATAGGTAGGTAGGTAGATTGATAGATACAGATAGGTAGGTAGGTAGATTGATAGATAGAGATAGGTAGGTAGGTAGATAGATAGAGATAGGTAGGTAGGTAGATTGATAGATAGAGATAGGTAGGTAGGTAGATTGATAGATAGAGATAGGTAGGTAGGTAGATAGATAGATAGAGATAGGTAGGTATGTAGATTGATAGATAGAGATAGGTAGGTAGGTAGATAGATAGAAAGAGATAGGTAGGTAGGTAGGTAGATAGATAGAGATAGGTAGGTAGGTAGATTGATAGATAGAGATAGGTAGGTAGGTAGATAGATACAGATAGGTAGGTAGGTAGATAGATAGATACAGATAGGTAGGTAGGTAGGTAGATAGATAGATAAAGATAGGTAGGTAGGTAGGTAGATAGATAGAGATAGGTAGGTAGGTAGGTAGGTAGATAGATAGAGATAGGTTGGTAGGTAGATAGATAGATACAAATAGGTAGGTAGGTAGATAGATAGATACAGATAGGTAGGTAGGTAGATAGATAAATACAGATAGGTAGGTAGGTAGATTGATAGATAGAGATAGGTAGGTAGATTGATAGATACAGATAGGTAGGTAGGTAGGTAGATAGATAGATACAGATAGGTAGGTAGGTAGATAGATAGATACAGATATGTAGGTAGGTAGGTAGATAGATAGATAGAGATAGGTAGGTAGGTAGGTAGGTAGATATATACAGATAGGTAGGTAGATAGATAGATAGATAGATAGATAGATAGATAGATAGATAGAGATAGATAGGTAGGTAGATTGATAGAGACAGATAGGTAGGTAGGTAGATAGATAGATAGAGATAAGTAGGTAGGTAGATTGATAGATACAGATAGGTAGGTAGGTAGATAGATAGATACAGATAGGTAGGTAGATAAATAGATAAAGATAGGTAGGTAGGTAAATAGATAGATAGAGATAGGTAGGTAGGTAGATAGATAGAGATAGGTAGGTAGGTAGGTAGATAGATAGAGATAGGAAGGAAGGTAGATAGATAGATAGAGATAGGTAGGTAGGTAGGTAGATAGATAGATAGAGATAGGTAGGTAGGTAGATAGATAGATAGAGATAGGTAGGTAGGTAGATTGATAGAGACAGATAGGTAGGTAGGTAAATAGATAGATACAGATAGGTAGGTAGGTAGATAGATAGATACAGATAGGTAGGTAGATAGATAGATACAGATAGGTAGGTAGATAAATAGATAAAGATAGGTAGGTAGGTAAATAGATAGATAGAGATAGGTAGGTAGGTAGATAGATAGAGATAGGTAGGTAGGTAGGTAGATAGATAGAGATAGGTAGGTAGGTAGGTAGGTAGATAGAGATAGGTAGGTAGGTAGATAGATAGATAGAGATAGGTAGGTAGGTAGATTGATAGATACAGATAGGTAGGTAGGTAGATAGATAGATACAGATAGGTAGGTAGGTAGATAGATAGATACAGATATGTAGGTAGGTAGATAGATAGATAGAGATAGGTAGGTAGGTATGTAGGTAGATAGATAGGTAGGTAGATAGAGATAGTTAGGTAGGTAGGTAGGTAGATAGAGATAGGTAGGTAGGTAGATTGATAGAGACAGATAGGTAGGTAGGTAGATAGATAGATACAGATAGGTAGGTAGGTAGATAGATACAGATATGTAGGTAGGTAGATAGATAGATAGAGATAGGTAGGTAGGTGGGTAGATAGAGATAGGTAGGTAGGTAGGTAGGTAGAGATAGGTAGGTAGGTAGATAGAAAGAGATAGTTAGGTAGGTAGGTAGATAGATACAGATAGGTAGGTAGGTAGATAGATAGATAGAGATAGGTAGGTAGGTAGATTGATAGATACAGATAGGTAGGTAGGTAGGTAGATACATAGAGATAGGTAGGTAGGTAGATAGATAGATAGAGATAGGTAGGTAGCTAGATAAATAGATAGAGATACGTAGGTAGGTAGATAGATAGATAGAGAGACATAGGTAGGTAGGTAGATAGATTGGGATAGGTAGGTAGGTAGATAGATAGATAGAGATAGGTAGGTAGGCAGATAGAAACAGATAGGTAGGTAGGTAGATAGATAGAGATAGGTAGGTAGATAGATAGATAGATACAGATAGGTAGGTAGGTAGATAGATAGATAGAGATAGGTAGGTAGGTAGATTGATAGATAAAGATAGGTAGGTAGGTAGGCAGATAGATAGAGATAGGTAGGTAGGTAGATAGATAGAGATAGGTAGGTAGGTAGGTAGATAGATAGAGATAGGTAGGTAGATAGATTGATAGATACAGATAGTTAGGTAGGTAGATAGATAGATACAGATAGGTAGGTAGGTAGGTAGATAGATACAGATAGGTAGGTAGGTAGATAGATAGATACAGATATGGAGGTAGGTAGATAGATAGATAGATAGAGATATGTAGGTAGTTAGGTAGATAGATAGAGATAGGTAGGTAGGTAGGTAGATAGATAGAGATAGGTAGGTAGGTAGATTGACAGATACAGATAGGTAGGTAGGTAGGTAGGTAGATAGATACAGATAGGTAGGTAGATAGATAGAGATAGGTAGGTAGGTAGGTAGATAGATAGAGATAGGTAGGTAGGTAGATAGATAGAGATAGGTAGGTAGGTAGATAGATAGAGATAGGTAGGTAGGTAGATTGATAGATACAGATAGGTAGGTAGGCAGATAGATAGATACAGATAGGTAGGTAGATTCATAGATAGATAGATAGATAGATAGATAGATAGATAGATAGATAGATAGATAGATAGATAGATAGATAGATAAATAGATAGATAGAGATAGGTAGGTAGGTAGATAGATAGATACAGATAGGTAGGTAGGTAGATAGATAAATACAGATAGGTAGGTAGGTAGATTGATAGACAGAGATAGGTAGGTAGGTAGATTGATAGATACAGATAGGTAGGTAGGTAGGTAGATAGATAGATACAGATAGGTAGGTAGATAGATTGATAGATAGAGATAAGTAGGTAGGTAGATAGATAGAGATATGTAGGTAGGAAGGTAGATAGATAGAGATAGGTAGGTAGGTAGATAGATAGAGATAGATAGGTAGGTAGATTGATAGAGACAGATAGGTAGGTAGGTATATAGATAGATAGAGATAGGTAGGTAGGTAGATTGATAGATACAGATAGGTAGGTAGGTAGATAGATAGATACAGATAGGTAGGTAGGTAGATAGATAGATACATATAGGTAGGTAGGTAGATAGATAGATACAGATATGGAGGTAGATAGATAGATAGAGATAGGTAGGTAGGTAGGTAGATAGATAGAGATAGGTAGATAGGTAGGTAGATAGATAGATAGATAGATAGAGATAGGTAGGTAGGTAGATTGATAGATACAGATATGTAGGTAGGTAGGTAGGTAGATAGATAGATAGATAGATAGATAGATAGATAGATAGAGATAGGTAGGTAGGTAGGTAGGTAGATAGATAGAGATAGGTAGGTAGGTAGGTAGGTAGGTAGGTAGGTAGGTAAGTAGGTAGAGATAGGTAGGTAGGTAGGTAGAAAGAGATAGTTAGGTAGGTAGGTAGATAGATACAGATAGGTAGGTAGGTAGATAGATAGATAGAGATAGGTAGGTAGGTAGATAGATAGATAGATAGAGATAGGTAGGTAGGTAGGTAGATAGATATAGATAGGTAGGTAGGTAGATAGATAGATACAGATATGTAGGTAGGTAGGTAGATAGATACAGATAGGTAGGTAGGTAGATAGATAGATAGAGATAGGTAGGTAGGTAGATAGATAGATAGATAGATAGATAGAGATAGGTAGGTAGGTAGGTGGGTAGATAGATAGAGATAGGTAGGTAGGTAGGTAGATAGATAGAGATAGGTAGGTAGGTAGATAGATAGATAGAGATAGGTAGGTAGGTAGATTGATAGATACAGATAGGTAGGTAGGTAGATAGATAGAGATAGGTAGGTAGGTAGATAGATAGATAGAGATAGGTAAGTAGGTAGATAGATAGATAGATAGACATAGGTAGGTAGGTAGATTGATAGAGACAGATAGGTAGGTAGGTAGATAGATAGAAAGAGATAGGTAGGTAGGTAGGTAGATAGATAGAGATAGGTAGGTAGGTAGATTGATAGATAGAGATAGGTAGGTAGGTAGATAGATACAGATAGGTAGGTAGGTAGATAGATAGATACAGATAGGTAGGTAGGTAGGTAGGTAGATAGATAGATAAAGATAGGTAGGTAGGTAGGTAGGTAGGTAGATAGAGATAGGTAGGTAGGTAGGTAGGTAGATAGATAGAGATAGGTTGGTAGGTAGATAGATAGATACAGATTGGTAGGTAGGTAGATAGATAGATACAGATAGGTAGGTAGGTAGATAGATAGATACAGATAGGTAGGTAGGTAGGTAGATAGATAGAGATAGGTAGGTAGGTAGATAGATAGATAGAGATAGATAGGTAGGTAGATAGATAGAGACAGATAGGTAGGTAGGTAGGTAGATAGATAGAGATAGGTAGGTAGGTAGATAGGTAGATAGAGATAGGTAGGTAGGTAGATAGATAGATAGAGATACGTAGGTAGGTAGATAGATAGATAGAGATAGGTAGGTAGGTAGATAGATACAGATAGGTAGGTAGGTAGATAGATAGATAGAGATAGGTAGGTAGGTAGATAGATAGATAGACATAGGTAGGTAGGTAGATAGATAGATAGAGATAGGTAGGTAGGTGGATAGATAGATAGACATAGGTAGGTATATAGATAGATTGGGATAGGTAGGTAGGTAGATAGATAGATAGAGATAGGTAGGTAAGTAGATAGAAACAGATAGGTAGGTAGGTAGATAGATAGAGATAGGTAGGTAGGTAGATAGATAGATACAGATAGGTAGGTAGGTAGATAGATAGATAGAGATAGGTAGGTAGGTAGATTGATAGATAAAGATAGGTAGGTAGGTAGGTAGATAGATAGAGATAGGTAGGTAGGTAGATAGATAGAGATAGGTAGGTAGGTAGATAGATAGATAGAGATAGGTAGGTAGGTAGATAGATAGATAGAGATAGGTAGGTAGGTAGGTAGGTAGATAGAGATAGGTAGGTAGGTAGGTAGGTAGATAGATAGAGATAGGTTGGTAGGTAGATAGATAGATACAGATTGGTAGGTACGTAGATAGATAGATACAGATAGGTAGGTAGGTAGATAGATAGATACAGATAGGTAGGTAGGTAGGTAGATAGATAGAGAAAGTAGGTAGGTAGATAGATAGATAGAGATAGATAGGTAGGTAGATAGATAGAGACAGATAGGTAGGTAGGTAGGTAGATAGATAGAGATAGGTAGGTAGGTAGATAGATAGATAGAGATAGGTAGGTAGGTAGATAGATAGATAGACATAGGTAGGTAGGTAGATAGATAGATAGAGATAGGTAGGTAGGTAGATAGATACAGATAGGTAGGTAGGTAGATAGATAGATAGAGATAGGTAGGTAGGTAGATAGATAGATAGACATAGGTAGGTAGGTAGATAGATAGATAGAGATAGGTAGGTAGGTGGATAGATAGATAGACATAGGTAGGTAGATAGATAGATTGGGATAGGTAGGTAGGTAGATAGATAGATAGATAGAGATAGGTAGGTAAGTAGATAGAAACAGATAGGTAGGTAGGTAGATAGATAGAGATAGGTAGGTAGGTAGATAGATAGATACAGATAGGTAGGTAGGTAGATAGATAGATAGAGATAGGTAGGTAGGTAGATTGATAGATAAAGATAGGTAGGTAGGTAGGTAGATAGATAGAGATAGGTAGGTAGGTAGGTAGATAGATAGAGATAGGTAGGTAGGTAGATAGATAGATAGAGATAGGTAGGTAGGTAGATAGATAGATAGATAGAGATAGGTAGGCAGATAGATAGATAGAGATAGGTAATTAGTTAGGTAGATAGATAGAGATAGGTAGGTAGGTAGATAGATAGATAGAGATAGGTAGGTAGGTAGATTGATAGATACAGATAGGTAGGTAGGTAGGTAGGTAGGTAGATAGATACAGATAGGTAGGTAGGTAGATAGATAGAGATAGGTAGGTAGGTAGGTAGATAGATAGATAGAGATAGGTAGGTAGGTAGATAGATAGAGATAGGTAGGTAGGTAGATAGATAGAGACAGGTAGGTAGGTAGATTGATAGATACTGATCGGTAGGTAGGTAGATAGATAGATACAGATAGGTAGGTAGGTAGATAGATAGATAGATAGATAGAGATAGGTAGGTAGGTAGATAGATAGATACAGATAGGTAGGTAGGTAGATAGATAAATACAGATAGGTAGGTAGGCAGATTGATAGATAGAGATAGGTAGGTAGGTAGATTGATAGATACAGATAGGTAGGTAGGTAGGTAGATAGATAGATACAGATAGGTAGGTAGATAGATTGATAGATAGAGATAAGTAGGTAGGTAGATAGATAGATAGAGATAGGTAGGTAGGAAGGTAGATAGATAGAGATAGGTAGGTAGGTAGATAGATACAGATAGGTAGGTAGGTAGATAGATAGATAGAGATAGGTAGGTAGGTAGATAGATAGATAGACATAGGTAGGTAGGTAGATAGATAGATAGAGATAGGTAGGTAGGTGGATAGATAGATAGACATAGGTAGGTAGATAGATAGATTGGGATAGGTAGGTAGGTAGGTAGATAGATAGATAGATAGAGATAGGTAGGTAAGTAGATAGAAACAGATAGGTAGGTAGGTAGATAGATAGAGATAGGTAGGTAGGTAGATAGATAGATACAGATAGGTAGGTAGGTAGATTGATAGAGACAGATAGGTAGGTAGGTAGATAGATAGATACAGATAGGTAGGTAGGTAGATTGATAGATAGAGATAAGTAGGTAGGTAGATAGATAGATACAGATAGGTAGGTAGGTAGATAGATAGATTGAGATAGGTAGATGGGTAGATAGATAGATAGAGATAGGTAGGTAGGTAGATTGATAGATAGAGATAGGTAGGTAGGTAGATTGATAGATAAAGATAGGTAGGTAGGTAGGTAGATAGATAGAGATAGGTAGGTAGGTAGATAGATAGAGATAGGTAGGTAGGTAGATAGATAGATAGAGATAGGTAGGTAGGTAGATAGATAGATAGATAGAGATAGGTAGGCAGATAGATAGATAGAGATAGGTAATTAGTTAGGTAGATAGATAGAGATAGGTAGGTAGGTAGATAGATAGATAGAGATAGGTAGGTAGGTAGATTGATAGATACAGATAGGTAGGTAGGTAGGTAGGTAGGTAGGTAGATAGATACAGATAGGTAGGTAGGTAGATAGATAGAGATAGGTAGGTAGGTAGGTAGATAGATAGATACAGATAGGTAGGTAGGTAGATAGATAGAGATAGGTAGGTAGGTAGATAGATAGAGACAGGTAGGTAGGTAGATTGATAGATACTGATCGGTAGGTAGGTAGATAGATAGATACAGATAGGTAGGTAGGTAGATAGATAGATAGATAGATAGAGATAGGTAGGTAGGTAGATAGATAGATACAGATAGGTAGGTAGGTAGATAGATAAATACAGATAGGTAGGTAGGCAGATTGATAGATAGAGATAGGTAGGTAGGTAGATTGATAGATACAGATAGGTAGGTAGGTAGGTAGATAGATAGATACAGATAGGTAGGTAGATAGATTGATAGATAGAGATAAGTAGGTAGGTAGATAGACAGATAGAGATAGGTAGGTAGGAAGGTAGATAGATAGAGATAGGTAGGTAGGTAGATAGATAGATAGAGATAGATAGGTAGGTAGATTGATAGGTAGGTAGGTAGGTAGATAGATAGAGATAGGTAGGTAGGTAGATAGATAGATAGAGATAGGTAGGTAGGTAGGTAGGTAGATAGATAGAGATAGTTAGGTAGGTAGGTATATAGAAAGAGATAGTTAGGTAGGTAGGTACATAGATACAGATAGGTAGGTAGGTAGATAGATAGATAGAGATAGGTAGGTAGGTAGATTGATAGATACAGATAGGTAGGTAGGTATGTAGATAGATAGATATAGGTAGGTAGGTAGGTAGGTAGATAGAGATAGGTAGGTAGGTAGACAGATAGATAGAGATAGGTAGGTAGGTAGGTAGATAGAGATAGGTAGGTAGGTAGATAGATACAGATAGGTAGGTAGGTAGATAGATAGAGATAGGTAGGTAGGTAGATTGATAGAGACAGATAGGTAGGTAGGCAGACAGATAGATAGATAAAGGTAGGTAGGTAGATAGATAGAGATAGGTAGGTAGGTAGGTAGATAGATAGAGATAGGTAGGTAGGTAGATAGATAGATACAGATAGGTAGGTAGGTAGATAGATAGATAGAGATAGGTAGGTAGGTAGATAGATAGATAGACATAGGTAGGTAGGTAGATAGATAGAGATAGGTAGGTAGGTAGATAGATACAGATAGGTAGGTAGGTAGATAGATAAATAGGGATAGGTAGGTAGGTAGATAGATAGATAGACATAGGTAGGTAGGTAGATAGATAGATTGGGATAGGTAGGTAGGTAGATAGATAGATAGACATAGGTAGGTAGGTAGATAGAAACAGATAGGTAGGTAGGTAGATAGATAGAGATAGGTAGGTAGGTAGATAGATAGATACAGATAGGTAGGAAGGTAGATAGATAGATAGAGATAGGTAGGTAGGTAGATTGATAGGTAAAGATAGGTTGGTAGGTAGGTAGATAGATAGAGATAGGTAGGTAGGTAGATAGATAGAGATAGGTAGGTAGATAGATAGATAGAGATAGGTAGGTAGGTAGATTGATAGATACAGATAGGTAGGTAGGTAGATAGATAGATACAGATAGGTAGGTAGGTAGATAGATACAGATAGGTAGGTAGGTAGATAGATACAGATATGGTGGTAGGTAGATAGATAGATAGAGATAGGTAGGTAGTTAGGTAGATAGATAGAGATAGGTAGGTAGGTAGATAGATAGATAGAGATAGGTAGGTAGGTAGATTGATAGATACAGATAGGTAGGTAGGTAGGTAGGTAGGTAGGTAGATAGATACAGATAGGTAGGTAGGTAGATAGATAGAGATAGGTAGGTAGGTAGGTAGATAGATAGAGATAGGTAGGTAGGTAGATAGATAGATAGAGATAGGTAGGTAGGTAGATAGATAGAGATAGGTAGGTAGGTAGATAGATAGATACAGATAGGTAGGTAGGTAGATAGATAGATAGATAGATAGAGATAGGTAGGTAGGTAGGTAGGTAGATAGATAGATACAGATAGGTAGGTAGGTAGATAGATAAATACAGATAGGTAGGTAGGTAGATTGATAGATAGAGATAGGTAGGTAGGTAGATTGATAGATACAGATAGGTAGGTAGGTAGGTAGATAGATAGATACAGATAGGTAGGTAGATAGATTGATAGATAGAGATAAGTAGGTAGGTAGATAGATAGATAGAGATAGGTAGGTAGGAAGGTAGATAGATAGAGATAGGTAGGTAGGTAGATAGATAGATAGATAGAGATAGATAGGTAGGTAGATTGATAGAGACAGATAGGTAGGTAGGTAGATAGATAGATAGAGATATGTAGGTAGGTAGATAGATAGATAGAGATGGGTAGGTAGGTAGGTAGGTAGATAGATAGAGATAGGTAGGTAGGTAGGTAGGTAAGTAGGTAGAGATAGTTAGGTAGGTAGGTAGATAGAAAGAGATAGTTAGGTAGGTAGGTACATAGATACAGATAGGTAGGTAGGTAGATAGATAGATAGAGATAGGTAGGTAGGTAGATTGATAGATACAGATAGGTAGGTAGGTATGTAGATAGATAGAGATAGGTAGGTAGGTAGGTAGGTAGATAGATAGAGATAGGTAGGTAGGTAGACAGATAGATAGAGATAGGTAGGTAGGTAGATAGACAGAGATAGGTAGGTAGGTAGATAGATAGAGACAGGTAGGTAGGTAGATTGATAGAGACAGATAGGTAGGTAGGTAGGTAGATAGATAGATAGATAGATAGATAGATAGATAGATAGATAGATAGATAGATAGATAGATAGATAGAAAAAGATAGATAGGTAGATAGATACAGATAGGTAGGTAGGTAGATAGATAGATACAGATAGGTAGGTAGGTAGGTAGGTAGGTAGATAGATACAGATAGGTAGGTAGGTAGATAGATAGAGATAGGTAGGTAGGTAGGTAGATAGATAGAGATAGGTAGGTAGGTAGATAGATAGATAGAGATAGGTAGGTAGGTAGATAGATAGAGATAGGTAGGTAGGTAGATTGATAGATACAGATAGGTAGGTAGGTAGATAGATAGATACAGATAGGTAGGTAGGTAGATAGATAGATAGATAGATAGATAGATAGATAGATAGATAGATAGATAGATAGATAGATAGGTAGATAGATGTAGGTAGGTAGGTAGATAGATAGATACAGATAGGTAGGTAGGTAGATTGATAGATAGAGATAGGTAGGTAGGTAGATTGATAGATACAGATAGGTAGGTAGGTAGGTAGATAGATAGATACAGATAGGTAGGTAGATAGATTGATAGATAGAGATAAGTAGGTAGGTAGATAGATAGATAGAGATAGGTAGGTAGGAAGGTAGATAGATAGAGATAGGTAGGTAGGTAGATAGATAGATAGAGATAGATAGGTAGGTAGATTGATAGATAGAGATAGGTAGGTAGGTAGATTGATAGATACAGATAGGTAGGTAGGTAGGTAGATAGATAGATACAGATAGGTAGGTAGATAGATTGATAGATAGAGATAAGTAGGTAGGTAGATAGATAGATAGAGATAGGTAGGTAGGAAGGTAGATAGATAGAGATAGGTAGGTAGGTAGATAGATAGATAGAGATAGATAGGTAGGTAGATTGATAGAGACAGATAGGTAGGTAGGTAGATAGATAGATACAGATAGGTAGGTAGGTAGATTGATAGAGACAGATAGGTAGGTAGGTAGATAGATAGAGATAGGTAGGTAGGTAGATAGATAGATAGAGATAGGTAGGTAGGTAGGTAGGTAGATAGATAGAGATAGTTAGGTAGGTAGGTAGATAGAAAGAGATAGTTAGGTAGATAGGTACATAGATACAGATAGGTAGGTAGGTAGATAGATAGATAGAGATAGGTAGGTAGGTAGATTGATAGATACAGATAGGTAGGTAGGTATGTAGATAGATAGAGATAGGTAGGTAGGTAGGTAGGTAGGTAGATAGAGATAGGTAGGTAGGTAGACAGATAGATAGAGATAGGTAGGTAGGTAGATAGATAGAGATAGGTAGGTAGGTAGATAGATACAGATAGGTAGGTAGGTAGATAGATAGAGATAGGTAGGTAGGTAGATTGATAGAGACAGATAGGTAGGTAGGTAGATAGATAGATAAAGATAGGTAGGTAGATAGATAGAGATAGGTAGGTAGGTAGGTAGATAGATAGAGATAGGTAGGTAGGTAGATAGATAGATACAGATAGGTAGGTAGGTAGATAGATAGATAGATAGAGATAGGTAGGTAGGTAGATAGATAGATAGACATAGGTAGGTAGGTGGATAGATAGAGATAGGTAGGTAGGTACGTAGATAGATACAGATAGGTAGGTAGGTAGATAGATACAGATAGGTAGGTAGGTAGGTAGATAGATAGAGATAGTTAGGTATGTAGGTATATAGAAAGAGATAGTTAGGTAGGTAGGTACATAGATACAGATAGGTAGGTAGGTAGGTAGGTAGATAGAGATAGGTAGGTAGGTAGACAGATAGATAGAGATAGGTAGGTAGGTAGATAGATAGAGATAGGTAGGTAGGTAGATAGATACAGATAGGTAGGTAGGTAGATAGATAGAGATAGGTAGGTAGGTAGATTGATAGAGACAGATAGGTAGGTAGGCAGACAGATAGATAGATAAAGGTAGGTAGGTAGATAGATAGAGATAGGTAGGTAGGTAGGTAGATAGATAGAGATAGGTAGGTAGGTAGATAGATAGATACAGATAGGTAGGTAGGTAGATAGATAGATAGAGATAGGTAGGTAGGTAGATAGATAGATAGACATAGGTAGGTAGGTAGATAGATAGAGATAGGTAGGTAGGTAGATAGATACAGATAGGTAGGTAGGTAGATAGATAGATAGGGATAGGTAGGTAGGTAGATAGATAGATAGACATAGGTAGGTAGGTAGATAGATAGATTGGGATAGGTAGGTAGGTAGATAGATAGATAGACATAGGTAGGTAGGTAGATAGAAACAGATAGGTAGGTAGGTAGATAGATAGAGATAGGTAGGTAGGTAGATAGATAGATACAGATAGGTAGGTAGGTAGGTAGATAGATAGATACAGATAGGTAGGTAGATAGATTGATAGATAGAGATAAGTAGGTAGGTAGATAGATAGATAGATAGAGATAGGTAGGTAGGAAGGTAGATAGATAGAGATAGGTAGGTAGGTAGATAGATAGATAGAGATAGATAGGTAGGTAGATTGATAGAGACAGATAGGTAGGTAGGTAGATAGATAGATACAGATAGGTAGGTAGGTAGATTGATAGATAGAGATAAGTAGGTAGGTAGATAGATAGATACAGATAGGTAGGTAGGTAGATAGATAGATTGAGATAGGTAGATGGGTAGATAGATAGATAGAGATAGGTAGGTAGGTAGATTGATAGATAGAGATAGGTAGGTATGTAGATAGATAGATAGAGATAGGTAGGTAGGTAGGTAGATAGATACAGATAGGTAGGTAGATAGATTGATAGAGATAGGTAGGTAGGTAGGTAGGTAGGTAGATAGATAGATACAGATAGGTAGGTAGGTAGTTTGATAGATACAGATAGGTAGGTAGGTAGATTGATAGATACAGATAGGTAGGTAGGTAGATAGATAGATACAGATAGGTAGGTAGGTAGATTGATAGATAGAGATAGGTAGGTAGGTAGGTAGATTGATAGATACAGATAGGTAGGTAGGTAGGTAGATAGATAGAGATAGGTAGGTAGGTAGATAGATAGATAGAGATAGGTAGGTAGGTAGATTGATAGATAGAGATAGGTAGGTAGGTAGGTAGATAGATAGAGATAGGTAGGTAGGTAGATAGATAGAGATATGTAGGTAGGTAGATTGATAGATACAGATAGGTAGGTAGGTAGATAGATAGAGATAGGTAGGTAGGTAGATAGATAGATAGAGATAGGTAGGTAGGTAGATAGATAGATAGATAGATACAGATAGGTAGGTAGGTAGGTAGATAGATACAGATATGTAGGTAGGTAGATAGATAGATAGAGATAGGTAGGTAGGTAGATTGATAGATAGAGATAGGTAGGTAGGTAGGTAGATAGATAGAGATAGGTAGGTAGGTAGATTGATAGATACAGATAGGTAGGTAGGTAGATAGATAGATACAGATAGGTAGGTAGGTAGATTGATAGATAGAGATAGGTAGGTAGGTAGGTAGATAGATAGATAGGTAGGTAGGTAGATTGATAGAGATAGGTAGGTAGGTAGGTAGATAGATGGAGATAGGTAGGTAGGTAGATTGATAGATACAGATAGGTAGGTAGGTAGATAGATAGATACAGATAGGTAGGTAGGTAGATAGATAGATAGAGATAGGTAGGTAGGTAGATTGATAGATACAGATAGGTAGGTAGGTAGATTGATAGATAGAGATAGGTAGGTAGGTAGATTGATAGATACAGATAGGAAGGTAGGTAGATTGATAGATAGAGATAGGTAGGTAGGTAGATAGATGGATAGAGATAGGTAGGTAGGTAGATAGATAGATAAAGATAGGTAGGTAGGTAGATAGATAGATTGAGATAGGTAGGTAGGTAGATAGATAGATACAGATAGGTAGGTAGGTAGATAGATAGATACAGATAGGTAGGTAGGTAGATAGATAGATACAGATAGGTAGGTAGGTAGATTGATAGATAGAGATAGGTAGGTAGGTAGGTAGATAGATACAGATAGGTAGGTAGGTAGATAGATAGATACAGATAGGTAGGTAGGTAGATTGATAGATAGAGATAGGTAGGTAGGTAGGTAGATAGATACAGATAGGTAGGTAGGTAGATAGATAGATAGAGATAGGTAGGTAGGTAGATTGATAGATACAGATAGGTAGGTAGGTAGATAGATAGATAGATAGAGATACATAGGTAGGTAGGTAGATAGATACAGATAGGTAGGTAGATAGATAAATACAGAGAGGTGGGTAGGTAGATAGATAGATACAGATAGGTAGGTAGGTAGATTGATAGATAGAGATAGGTAGGTAGGTAGATATATAGATACAGATAGGTAGGTAGGTAGATTGATAGATAGAGATAGGTAGGTAGGTAGATTGATATATACAGATAGGTAGGTAGGTAGATAGATAGATAGAGATACGTAGGTATGTAGGTAGATAGATACAGATAGGTAGGTAGATAGATAAATACAGATAGGTGGGTAGGTAGATAGATAGATACAGATAGGTAGGTAGGTAGATTGATAGATAGAGATAGGTAGGTAGATAGATAAATACAGATAGGTGGGTAGGTAGATAGATAGATACAGATAGGTAGGTAGGTAGATATATAGATACAGATATGTAGGTAGGTAGATAGATAGATAGAGATAGGTAGGTAGGTAGATTGATAGATAGAGATAGGTAGGTAGGTAGGTAGATAGATACAGATAGGTAGGTAGGTAGATAGATAGATACAGATAGGTAGGTAGGTAGATTGATAGATAGAGATAGGTAGGTAGGTAGGTAGATAGATACAGATAGGTAGGTAGGTAGATAGATAGATAGAGATACGTAGGTATGTAGGTAGATAGATACAGATAGGTAGGTAGATAGATAAATACAGATAGGTGGGTAGGTAGACAGATAGATACAGATAGGTAGATAGGTAGATTGATAGATAGAGATAGGTAGGTAGATAGATAAATACAGATAGGTGGGTAGGTAGATAGATAGATAGAGATAGGTAGGTAGGTAGATTGATAGATAGAGATAGGTAGATAGGTAGATAGATAGATACAGATAGGTAGGTAGGTAGATATATAGATACAGATATATAGGTAGGTAGATAGATAGATAGAGATAGGTAGGTAGGTAGGTAGATAGATAGAAATAGGTAGGTAGGTAGATTGATAGAGATAGGTAAGGAGGTAGTTAGATAGATAGATAGAGATAGGTAGGTAGGTAGATAGATAGATACAGATAGGTAGGTAGGTAGATATATAGATACAGATATGTAGGTAGGTAGATTGATAGATAGAGATAGGTAGGTAGGTAGGTAGATAGATAGAAATAGGTAGGTAGGTAGATTGATAGAGATAGGTAAAGAGGTAGTTAGATAGATAGATAGAGATAGGTAGGTAGGTAGATAGATAGATACAGTTAGGTAGGTAGGTAGATATATAGATACAGATATGTAGGTAGGTAGATAGATAGATACAGATAGGTAGGTAGGTAGGTAGATAGATACAGATATGTAGGTAGGTAGATAGATAGATAGAGATAGGTAGGTAGGTAGATTGATAGATACAGATAGGTGGGTAGGTAGATAGATAGATACAGATATGTAGGTAGGTAGATAGATAGATACAGATAGGTAGGTAGGTAGATAGATAGATTGATATAGGTAGATGGGTCGATAGATAGATAGAGATAGGTAGGTAGGTAGATTGATAGATAGAGTTAGGTAGGTAGGTAGATAGATAGATAGAGATAGGTAGGTAGGTAGGTAGATAGATACAGATAGGTAGGTAGATAGATTGATAGAGATAGGTAGGTAGGTAGGTAGATAGATAGATACAGATAGGTAGGTAGGTAGTTTGATAGATACAGATAGGTAGATAGGTAGATTGATAGATACAGATAGGTAGGTAGGTAGATAGATAGATACAGATAGGTAGGTAGGTAGATTGATAGATAGAGATAGGTAGGTAGGTAGGTAGATTGATAGATACAGATAGGTAGGTAGGTAGGTAGATAGATAGAGATAGGTAGGTAGGTAGATAGATAGATAGAGATAGGTAGGTAGGTAGATTGATAGATAGAGATAGGTAGGTAGGTAGGTAGATAGATAGAGATAGGTAGGTAGGTAGATAGATAGAGATAGGTAGGTAGGTAGATTGATAGATACAAATAGGTAGGTAGGTAGATAGATAGATAGAGATAGGTAGGTAGGTAGATAGATAGATAGAGATAGGTAGGTAGGTAGATAGATAGATAGATAGATACAGATAGGTAGGTAGGTAGGTAGATAGATACAGATATGTAGGTAGGTAGATAGATAGATAGAGATAGGTAGGTAGGTAGATTGATAGATAGAGATAGGTAGGTAGGTAGGTAGATAGATAGAGATAGGTAGGTAGGTAGATTGATAGATACAGATAGGTAGGTAGGTAGATAGATAGATACAGATAGGTAGGTAGGTAGATTGATAGATAGAGATAGGTAGGTAGGTAGGTAGATAGATAGAGATAGGTAGGTAGGTAGATTGATAGAGATAGGTAGGTAGGTAGGTAGATAGATGGAGATAGGTAGGTAGGTAGATTGATAGATACAGATAGGTAGGTAGGTAGATAGATAGATACAGATAGGTAGGTAGGTAGATAGATAGATAGAGATAGGTAGGTAGGTAGATTGATAGATACAGATAGGTAGGTAGGTAGATTGATAGATAGAGATAGGTAGGTAGGTAGATTGATAGATACAGATAGGAAGGTAGGTAGATTGATAGATAGAGATAGGTAGGTAGGTAGATAGATAGATAGAGATAGGTAGGTAGGTAGATAGATAGATAAAGATAGGTAGGTAGGTAGATAGATAGATTGAGATAGGTAGGTAGGTAGATAGATAGATACAGATAGGTAGGTAGGTAGATAGATAGATACAGATAGGTAGGTAGGTAGATAGATAGATACAGATAGGTAGGTAGGTAGATTGATAGATACAGATAGGTAGGTAGGTAGATTGATAGATAGAGATAGGTAGGTAGGTAGGTAGATAGATACAGATAGGTAGGTAGGTAGATAGATAGATAGAGATACATAGGTATGTAGGTAGATAGATACAGATAGGTAGGTAGATAGATAAATACAGATAGGTGGGTAGGTAGACAGATAGATACAGATAGGTAGGTAGGTAGATTGATAGATAGAGATAGGTAGGTAGATAGATAAATACAGATAGGTGGGTAGGTAGATAGATAGATAGAGATAGGTAGGTAGGTAGATTGATAGATAGAGATAGGTAGATAGGTAGATAGATAGATACAGATAGGTAGGTAGGTAGATATATAGATACAGATATGTAGGTAGGTAGATAGATAGATAGAGATAGGTAGGTAGGTAGGTAGATAGATAGAAATAGGTAGGTAGGTAGATTGATAGAGATAGGTAAGGAGGTAGTTAGATAGATAGATAGAGATAGGTAGGTAGGTAGATAGATAGATACAGATAGGTAGGTAGGTAGATATATAGATACAGATATGTAGGTAGGTAGATTGATAGATAGAGATAGGTAGGTAGGTAGGTAGATAGATAGAAATAGGTAGGTAGGTAGATTGATAGAGATAGGTAAAGAGGTAGTTAGATAGATACATAGAGATAGGTAGGTAGGTAGATAGATAGATACAGATAGGTAGGTAGGTAGATATATAGATACAGATATGTAGGTAGGTAGATAGATAGATACAGATAGGTAGGTAGGTAGGTAGATAGATACAGATATGTAGGTAGGTAGATAGATAGATAGATAGAGATAGGTAGGTAGGTAGATTGATAGATACAGATAGGTGGGTAGGTAGATAGATAGATACAGATATGTAGGTAGGAAGATAGATAGATACAGATAGGTAGGTAGGTAGATAGATAGATTGAGATAGGTAGATGGGTAGATAGATAGATAGAGATAGGTAGGTAGGTAGATTGATAGATAGAGATAGGTAGGTAGGTAGATAGATAGATAGAGATAGGTAGGTAGGTAGGTAGATAGATACAGATAGGTAGGTAGATAGATTGATAGAGATAGGTAGGTAGGTAGGTAGATAGATAGATACAGATAGGTAGGTAGGTAGTTTGATAGATACAGATAGGTAGGTAGGTAGATTGATAGATACAGATAGGTAGGTAGGTAGATGGATAGATACAGATAGGTAGGTAGGTAGATTGATAGATAGAGATAGGTAGGTAGGTAGGTAGATTGATAGATACAGATAGGTAGGTAGGTAGGTAGATAGATAGAGATAGGTAGGTAGGTAGATAGATAGATAGATAGAGATAGGTAGGTAGGTAGATTGATAGATAGAGATAGGTAGGTAGGTAGGTAGATAGATAGAGATAGGTAGGTAGGTAGATAGATAGAGATATGTAGGTAGGTTGATTGATAGATACAGATAGGTAGGTAGGTAGATAGATAGATAGAGATAGGTAGGTAGGTAGATAGATAGATAGAGATAGGTAGGTAGGTAGATAGATAGATAGATACAGATAGGTAGGTAGGTAGGTAGATAGATACAGATATGTAGGTAGGTAGATAGATAGATAGAGATAGGTAGGTAGGTAGATTGATAGATAGAGATAGGTAGGTAGGTAGGTAGATAGATAGAGATAGGTAGGTAGGTAGATTGATAGATACAGATAGGTAGGTAGGTAGATAGATAGATACAGATAGGTAGGTAGGTAGATTGATAGATAGAGATAGGTAGGTAGGTAGGTAGATAGATAGAGATAGGTAGGTAGGTAGATTGATAGAGATAGGTAGGTAGGTAGGTAGATAGATGGAGATAGGTAGGTAGGTAGATTGATAGATACAGATAGGTAGGTAGGTAGATAGATAGATACAGATAGGTAGGTAGGTAGATAGATAGATAGATAGAGATAGGTAGGTAGGTAGATTGATAGATACAGATAGGTAGGTAGGTAGATTGATAGATAGAGATAGGTAGGTAGGTAGATTGATAGATACAGATAGGAAGGTAGGTAGATTGATAGATAGAGATAGGTAGGTAGGTAGATAGATAGATAGAGATAGGTAGGTAGGTAGATAGATAGATAAAGATAGGTAGGTAGGTAGATAGATAGATTGAGATAGGTAGGTAGGTAGATAGATAGATACAGATAGGTAGGTAGGTAGATAGATAGATACAGATAGGTAGGTAGGTAGATAGATAGATACAGATAGGTAGGTAGGTAGATTGATAGATAGAGATAGGTAGGTAGGTAGGTAGATAGATACAGATAGGTAGGTAGGTAGATAGATAGATACAGATAGGTAGGTAGGTAGATTGATAGATAGAGATAGGTAGGTAGGTAGGTAGATAGATACAGATAGGTAGGTAGGTAGATAGATAGATAGAGATAGGTAGGTAGGTAGATTGATAGATAGAGATAGGTAGGTAGGTAGATTGATAGATACAGATAGGTAGGTAGGTAGATAGATAGATAGAGATACATAGGTAGGTAGGTAGATAGATACAGATAGGTAGGTAGATAGATAAATACAGATAGGTGGGTAGGTAGATAGATAGATACAGATAGGTAGGTAGGTAGATTGATAGATAGAGATAGGTAGGTAGGTAGATATATAGATACAGATAGGTAGGTAGGTAGATTGATAGATAGAGATAGGTAGGTAGGTAGATTGATAGATACAGATAGGTAGGTAGGTAGATAGATAGATAGAGATACGTAGGTATGTAGGTAGATAGATACAGATAGGTAGGTAGATAGATAAATACAGATAGGTGGGTAGGTAGATAGATAGATACAGATAGGTAGGTAGGTAGATTGATAGATAGAGATAGGTAAGTAGATAGATAAATACAGATAGGTGGGTAGGTAGATAGATAGATACAGATAGGTAGGTAGGTAGATATATAGATACAGATATGTAGGTAGGTAGATAGATAGATAGAGATAGGTAGGTAGGTAGATTGATAGATAGAGATAGGTAGGTAGGTAGGTAGATAGATAGAGATAGGTAGGTAGGTAGATTGATAGATACAGATAGGTAGGTAGGTAGATAGATAGATACAGATACGTAGGTAGGTAGATTGATAGATAGAGATAGGTAGGTAGGTAGGTAGATAGATAGAGATAGGTAGGTAGGTAGATTGATAGAGATAGGTAGGTAGGTAGGTAGGTAGATAGATAGAGATAGGTAGGTAGTTAGATTGATAGATACAGATTTGTAGGTAGGTAGATAGATAGATACAGATAGGTAGGTAGGTAGATAGATAGATAGAGATAGGTAGGTAGGTAGATTGATAGATACAGATAGGAAGGTAGGTAGATTGATAGATAGAGATAGGTAGGTAGGTAGATAGATAGATACAGATAGGTAGGTAGGTACATTGATAGATAGAGATAGGTAGGTAGGTAGATAGATAGATAGAGATAGGTAGGTAGGTAGATAGATAGATAGAGATAGGTAGATAGGTAGATAGATAGATACAGATAGGTAGGTAGGTAGATAGATAGATAGAGATAGGTGGGTAGGTAGATAAATAGATACAGATAGGTAGGTAGGTAGATTGATAGATAGAGATTGGTAGGTAGGTAGATAGATAGATAGAGATAGGTAGGTAGGTAGATAGATAGATACAGATAGGTAGGTAGGTAGATTGATAGATAGAGATAGGTAGGTAGGTAGGTAGATAGATACAGATAGTTAGGTAGGTAGATAGATAGATACAGATAGGTAGGTAGGTAGATTGATAGATAGAGATAGGTAGGTAGGTAGATAGATAGATACAGATAGGTAGGTAGGTAGATTGATAGATAGAGATAGGTAGGTAGGTAGATTGATAGATAGAGATAGGTAGGTAGGTAGATTGATAGATACAGATAGGTAGGTAGGTAGATAGATAGATAGATAGATAGAGATACATAGGTAGGTAGGTAGATAGATACAGATAGGTAGGTAGATAGATAAATACAGATAGGTGGGTAGGTAGATAGATAGATACAGATAGGTAGGTAGGTAGATTGATAGATAGAGATAGGTAGGTAGGTAGATATATAGATACAGATAGGTAGGTAGGTAGATTGATAGATAGAGATAGGTAGGTAGGTAGATTGATAGATACAGATAGGTAGGTAGGTAGATAGATAGATAGAGATACGTAGGTATGTAGGTAGATAGATACAGATAGGTAGGTAGATAGATAAATACAGATAGGTGGGTAGGTAGATAGATAGATAGATACAGATAGGTAGGTAGGTAGATTGATAGATAGAGATAGGTAGGTAGATAGATAAATACAGATAGGTGGGTAGGTAGATAGATAGATACAGATAGGTAGGTAGGTAGATATATAGATACAGATATGTAGGTAGGTAGATAGATAGATAGAGATAGGTAGGTAGGTAGATTGATAGATAGAGATAGGTAGGTAGGTAGATAGATAGAGATAGGTAGGTAGGTAGATTGATAGATACAGATAGGTAGGTAGGTAGATAGATACAGATAGGTAGGTAGGTAGATTGATAGATACAGATAGGTAGGTAGGTAGATAGATAGATACAGATAGGTAGGTAGGTAGATAGATAGATAGAGATAGGTAGGTAGGTAGATTGATAGATACAGATAGGAAGGTAGGTAGATTGATAGATAGAGATAGGTAGGTAGGTAGATAGATAGATACAGATAGGTAGGTAGGTAGATTGATAGATAGAGATAGGTAGGTAGGTAGATAGATAGATAGAGATAGGTAGGTAGGTAGATAGATAGATAGAGATAGGTAGATAGGTAGATAGATAGATACAGATAGGTAGGTAGGTAGATAGATAGATAGAGATAGGTGGGTAGGTAGATAAATAGATACAGATAGGTAGGTAGGTAGATTGATAGATAGAGATAGGTAGGTAGGTAGATAGATAGATAGAGATAGGTAGGTAGGTAGATAGATAGATACAGATAGGTAGGTAGGTAGATTGATAGATAGAGATAGGTAGGTAGGTAGGTAGATAGATACAGATAGGTAGGTAGGTAGATAGATAGATACAGATAGGTAGGTAGGTAGATTGATAGATAGAGATAGGTAGGTAGGTAGGTAGATAGATACAGATAGGTAGGTAGGTAGATAGATAGATAGAGGTAGGTAGGTAGGTAGATTGATAGATACAGATAGGTAGGTAGGTAGATAGATAGATACAGATAGGTAGGTAGGTAGATTGATAGATAGAGATAGGTAGGTAGGTAGATTGAATAATACAGATAGGTAGGTAGGTAGATAGATAGATAGAGATACGTAGGTATGTAGGTAGATAGATACAGATAGGTAGGTAGATAGATAAATACAGATAGGTGGGTAGGTAGATAGATAGATACAGATAGGTAGGTAGGTAGATTGATAGATAGAGATAGGTAGGTAGATAGATAAATACAGATAGGTGGGTAGGTAGATATATAGATAGAGATAGGTAGGTAGGTAGATTGATAGATAGAGATAGGTAGGTAGGTAGATATATAGATACAGATATGTAGGTAGGTAGATAGATAGATAGAGATAGGTAGGTACGTAGATTGATAGATACAGATAGGTAGGTAGGTAGATATATAGATACAGATATGTAGGTAGGTAGATAGATAGATAGAGATAGGTAGGTAGGTAGATAGATAGATAGATACAGATAGGTAGGTAGGTAGATTGATAGATAGAGATAGGTAGGTAGGTAGGTAGATAGATAGAAATAGGTAGGTAGGTAGATTGATAGAGATAGGTAAGGAGGTAGTTAGATAGATAGATAGAGATAGGTAGGTAGGTAGATAGATAGATACAGATAGGTAGGTAGGTAGATAGATAGATACAGATATGTAGGTAGGTAGATAGATAGATACAGATAGGTAGGTAGGTAGGTAGATAGATACAGATATGTAGGTAGGTAGATAGATAGATAGAGATAGGTAGGTAGGTAGATTGATAGATACAGATAGGTGGGTAGGTAGATAGATAGATACAGATATGTAGGTAGGTAGATAGATAGATACAGATAGGTAGGTAGGTAGATAGATAGATTGAGATAGGTAGGTGGGTAGATCGATAGATAGATAGAGATAGGTAGGTAGGTAGATTGATAGATAGAGATAGGTAGGTAGGTAGATAGATAGATACAGATAGGTAGGTAGGTAGATTGATAGATAGAGATAGGTAGGTAGGTAGATAGATAGATAGAGATAGGTAGGTAGGTAGATAGATAGATAGAGATAGGTAGATAGGTAGATAGATAGATACAGATAGGTAGGTAGGTAGATAGATAGATAGAGATAGGTGGGTAGGTAGATAAATAGATACAGATAGGTAGGTAGGTAGATTGATAGATAGAGATAGGTAGGTAGGTAGATAGATAGATAGAGATAGGTAGGTAGGTAGATAGATAGATACAGATAGGTAGGTAGGTAGATTGATAGATAGAGATAGGTAGGTAGGTAGGTAGATAGATACAGATAGGTAGGTAGGTAGATAGATAGATACAGATAGGTAGGTAGGTAGATTGATAGATAGAGATAGGTAGGTAGGTAGATAGATACAGATAGGTAGGTAGGTAGATAGATAGATAGAGGTAGGTAGGTAGGTAGATTGATAGATACAGATAGGTAGGTAGGTAGATAGATAGATACAGATAGGTAGGTAGGTAGATTGATAGATAGAGATAGGTAGGTAGGTAGATTGATAGATACAGGTAGGTAGGTAGGTAGATAGATAGATAGAGATACGTAGGTATGTAGGTAGATAGATACAGATAGGTAGGTAGATAGATAAATACAGATAGGTGGGTAGGTAGATAGATAGATACAGATAGGTAGGTAGGTAGATTGATAGATAGAGATAGGTAGGTAGATAGATAAATACAGATAGGTGGGTAGGTAGATATATAGATAGAGATAGGTAGGTAGGTAGATTGATAGATAGAGATAGGTAGGTAGGTAGATATATAGATACAGATATGTAGGTAGGTAGATAGATAGATAGAGATAGGTAGGTACGTAGATTGATAGATACAGATAGGTAGGTAGGTAGATATATAGATACAGATATGTAGGTAGGTAGATAGATAGATAGAGATAGGTAGGTAGGTAGATAGATAGATAGATACAGATAGGTAGGTAGGTAGATTGATAGATAGAGATAGGTAGGTAGGTAGGTAGATAGATAGAAATAGGTAGGTAGGTAGATTGATAGAGATAGGTAAGGAGGTAGTTAGATAGATAGATAGAGATAGGTAGGTAGGTAGATAGATAGATACAGATAGGTAGGTAGGTAGATATATAGATACAGATATGTAGGTAGGTAGATAGATAGATACAGATAGGTAGGTAGGTAGGTAGATAGATACAGATATGTAGGTAGGTAGATAGATAGATAGAGATAGGTAGGTAGGTAGATTGATAGATACAGATAGGTGGGTAGGTAGATAGATAGATAGATACAGATATGTAGGTAGGTAGATAGATAGATACAGATAGGTAGGTAGGTAGATAGATAGATTGAGATAGGTAGGTGGGTAGATCGATAGATAGATAGAGATAGGTAGGTAGGTAGATTGATAGATAGCGATAGGTAGGTAGGTAGATAGATAGATAGAGATGGGTAGGTAGGTAGGTAGATAGATACAGATAGGTAGGTAGACAGATTGATAGAGATAGGTAGGTAGGTAGGTAGATAGATAGATACAGATAGGTAGGTAGGTAGTTTGATAGATACAGATAGGTAGGTAGGTAGATTGATAGATACAGATAGGTAGGTAGGTAGATAGATAGATACAGATAGGTAGGTAGGTAGATTGATAGATAGAGATAGGTAGGTAGGTAGGTAGATTGATAGATACAGATAGGTAGGTAGGTAGGTAGATAGATAGAGATAGGTAGGTAGGTAGATAGATAGATAGAGATAGGTAGGTAGGTAGATTGATAGATAGAGATAGGTAGGTAGGTAGGTAGGTAGATGGATAGAGATAGGTAGGTAGGTAGATAGATAGATAGAGATAGGTAGGTAGGTAGATTGATAGATACAGATAGGTAGGTAGGTAGATAGATAGATAGAGATAGGTAGGTAGGTGGATAGATAGAGATAGGTAGGTAGGTAGATAGATAGATAGATACAGATAGGTAGGTAGGTAGGTAGATAGATACAGATATGTAGGTATTTAGATAGATAGATAGAGATAGGTAGGTAGGTAGATTGATAGATAGAGATAGGTAGGTAGGTAGGTAGATAGATAGAGATAGGTAGGTAGGTAGATTGATAGATACAGATAGGTAGGTAGGTAGATAGATAGATACAGATAGGTAGGTAGGTAGATTGATAGATAGAGATAGGTAGGTAGGTAGGTAGATAGATAGAGATAGGTGGGTAGGTAGATTGATAGAGATAGGTAGGTAGGTAGGTAGATAGATGGAGATAGGTAGGTAGGTAGATTGATAGATACAGATAGGTAGGTAGGTAGATAGATAGATACAGATAGGTAGGTAGGTAGATTGATAGATAGAGATAGGTAGGTAGGTAGATTGATAGATACAGATAGGTAGGTAGGTAGATTGATAGATAGAGATAGGTAGGTAGGTAGATTGATAGATACAGATAGGAAGGTAGGTAGATTGATAGATAGAGATAGGTAGGTAGGTAGATAGATAGATAGAGATAGGTAGGTAGGTAGATAGATAGATTGAGATAGGTAGGTAGGTAGATAGATAGATACAGATAGGTAGGTAGGTAGATAGATAGATACAGATAGGTAGGTAGGTAGATAGATAGATACAGATAGGTAGGTAGGTAGATTGATAGATAGAGATAGGTAGGTAGGTAGGTAGATAGATACAGATAGTTAGGTAGGTAGATAGATAGATACAGATAGGTAGGTAGGTAGATTGATAGATAGAGATAGGTAGGTAGGTAGGTAGATAGATACAGATAGGTAGGTAGGTAGATAGATAGATAGAGATAGGTAGGTAGGTAGATTGATAGATAGATATATGTAGGTAGGTAGATTGATAGATACAGATAGGTAGGTAGGTAGATAGTTAGATAGATAGATAGATAGATAGAGATACGTAGGTAGGTAGGTAGATAGATACAGATAGGTAGGTAGATAGATAAATACAGATAGGTGGGTAGGTAGATAGATAGATACAGATAGGTAGGTAGGTAGATTGATAGATAGAGATAGGTAGGTAGGTAGATATATAGATACAGATAGGTAGGTAGGTAGATTGATAGATAGAGATAGGTAGGTAGGTAGATTGATAGATACAGATAGGTAGGTAGGTAGATAGATAGATAGAGATACGTAGGTATGTAGGTAGATAGATACAGATAGGTAGGTAGATAGATAAATACAGATAGGTGGGTAGGTAGATAGATAGATACATATAGGTAGGTAGGTAGATTGATAGATAGAGATAGGTAGGTAGATAGATAAATACATATAGGTGGGTAGGTAGATAGATAGATAGAGATAGGTAGGTAGGTAGATTGATAGATAGAGATAGGTAGATAGGTAGATAGATAGATACAGATAGGTAGGTAGGTAGATAGATAGATAGAGATAGGTAGGTAGGTAGATAGATAGATAGAGATAGGTAGGTAGGTAGATTGATAGATAGAGATAGGTAGGTAGGTAGGTAGATAAATAGAGATAGGTAGGTAGGTAGATTGATAGATACAGATAGGTAGGTAGGTAGATAGATAGATACAGATATGTAGGTAGGTAGATTGATAGATAGAGATAGGTAGGTAGGTAGGTAGATAGATAGAGATAGGTAGGTAGGTAGATTGATAGAGATAGGTAGGTAGGTAGGTAGATAGATAGAGATAGGTAGGTAGTTAGATTGATAGATACAGATAGGTAGGTAGGTAGATAGATAGATACAGATAGGTAGGTAGGTAGATAGATAGATAGAGATAGGTAGGTAGGTAGATTGATAGATACAGATAGGAAGGTAGGTAGATTGATAGATAGAGATAGGTAGGTAGGTAGATAGATAGATACAGATAGGTAGGTAGGTAGATTGATAGATAGAGATAGGTAGGTAGGACGATAGATAGATAGAGATAGGTAGGTAGGTAGATAGATAGATAGAGATAGGTAGATAGGTAGATAGATAGATACAGATAGGTAGGTAGGTAGATAGATAGATAGAGATAGGTGGGTAGGTAGATAAATAGATACAGATAGGTAGGTAGGTAGATTGATAGATAGAGATAGGTAGGTAGGTAGATAGATAGATAGAGATAGGTAGGTAGGTAGATAGATAGATAGAGATAGGTAGGTAGGTAGATTGATAGAGATAGGTAGGTAGGTAGATAGATAGATAGAGATAGGTAGGTAGGTAGATAGATAGATAGAGATAGGTAGGTAGGTAGGTAGGTAGATGGATAGAGATAGGTAGGTAGGTAGATAGATAGATAGAGATAGGTAGGTAGGTAGATTGATAGATACAGATAGGTAGGTAGGTAGATAGATAGATAGAGATAGGTAGGTAGGTGGATAGATAGAGATAGGTAGGTAGGTAGATAGATAGATAGATACAGATAGGTAGGTAGGTAGGTAGATAGATACAGATATGTAGGTATTTAGATAGATAGATAGAGATAGGTAGGTAGGTAGATTGATAGATAGAGATAGGTAGGTAGGTAGGTAGGTAGATAGATAGAGATAGGTAGGTAGGTAGATTGATAGATACAGATAGGTAGGTAGGTAGATAGATAGATACAGATAGGTAGGTAGGTAGATTGATAGATAGAGATAGGTAGGTAGGTAGGTAGATAGATAGAGATAGGTAGGTAGGTAGATTGATAGAGATAGGTAGGTAGGTAGGTAGATAGATGGAGATAGGTAGGTAGGTAGATTGATAGATACAGATAGGTAGGTAGGTAGATAGATAGATACAGATAGGTAGGTAGGTAGATTGATAGATAGAGATAGGTAGGTAGGTAGATTGATAGATACAGATAGGTAGGTAGGTAGATTGATAGATAGAGATAGGTAGGTAGGTAGATTGATAGATACAGATAGGAAGGTAGGTAGATTGATAGATAGAGATAGGTAGGTAGGTAGATAGATAGATTGAGATAGGTAGGTAGGTAGATAGATAGATACAGATAGGTAGGTAGGTAGATAGATAGATACAGATAGGTAGGTAGGTAGATAGATAGATACAGATAGGTAGGTAGGTAGATTGATAGATAGAGATAGGTAGGTAGGTAGGTAGATAGATACAGATAGTTAGGTAGGTAGATAGATAGATACAGATAGGTAGGTAGGTAGATTGATAGATAGAGATAGGTAGGTAGGTAGGTAGATAGATACAGATAGGTAGGTAGGTAGATAGATAGATAGAGATAGGTAGGTAGGTAGATTGATAGATAGATATATGTAGGTAGGTAGATTGATAGATACAGATAGGTAGGTAGGTAGATAGTTAGATAGATAGATAGATAGATAGAGATACGTAGGTAGGTAGGTAGATAGATACAGATAGGTAGGTAGATAGATAAATACAGATAGGTGGGTAGGTAGATAGATAGATACAGATAGGTAGGTAGGTAGATTGATAGATAGAGATAGGTAGGTAGGTAGATATATAGATACAGATAGGTAGGTAGGTAGATTGATAGATAGAGATAGGTAGGTAGGTAGATTGATAGATACAGATAGGTAGGTAGGTAGATAGATAGATAGAGATACGTAGGTATGTAGGTAGATAGATACAGATAGGTAGGTAGATAGATAAATACAGATAGGTGGGTAGGTAGATTGATAGATAGAGATAGGTAGGTAGGTAGGTAGATAGATACAGATAGTTAGGTAGGTAGATAGATAGATACAGATAGGTAGGTAGGTAGATTGATAGATAGAGATAGGTAGGTAGGTAGGTAGATAGATACAGATAGGTAGGTAGGTAGATAGATAGATAGAGATAGGTAGGTAGGTAGATTGATAGATAGATATATGTAGGTAGGTAGATTGATAGATACAGATAGGTAGGTAGGTAGATAGTTAGATAGATAGATAGATAGATAGAGATACGTAGGTAGGTAGGTAGATAGATACAGATAGGTAGGTAGATAGATAAATACAGATAGGTGGGTAGGTAGATAGATAGATACAGATAGGTAGGTAGGTAGATTGATAGATAGAGATAGGTAGGTAGGTAGATATATAGATACAGATAGGTAGGTAGGTAGATTGATAGATAGAGATAGGTAGGTAGGTAGATTGATAGATACAGATAGGTAGGTAGGTAGATAGATAGATAGAGATACGTAGGTATGTAGGTAGATAGATACAGATAGGTAGGTAGATAGATAAATACAGATAGGTGGGTAGGTAGATAGATAGATACATATAGGTAGGTAGGTAGATTGATAGATAGAGATAGGTAGGTAGATAGATAAATACATATAGGTGGGTAGGTAGATAGATAGATAGAGATAGGTAGGTAGGTAGATTGATAGATAGAGATAGGTAGATAGGTAGATAGATAGATACAGATAGGTAGGTAGGTAGATAGATAGATAGAGATAGGTAGGTAGGTAGATAGATAGATAGAGATAGGTAGGTAGGTAGATTGATAGATAGAGATAGGTAGGTAGGTAGGTAGATAAATAGAGATAGGTAGGTAGGTAGATTGATAGATACAGATAGGTAGGTAGGTAGATAGATAGATACAGATATGTAGGTAGGTAGATTGATAGATAGAGATAGGTAGGTAGGTAGGTAGATAGATAGAGATAGGTAGGTAGGTAGATTGATAGAGATAGGTAGGTAGGTAGGTAGATAGATAGAGATAGGTAGGTAGTTAGATTGATAGATACAGATAGGTAGGTAGGTAGATAGATAGATACAGATAGGTAGGTAGGTAGATAGATAGATAGAGATAGGTAGGTAGGTAGATTGATAGATACAGATAGGAAGGTAGGTAGATTGATAGATAGAGATAGGTAGGTAGGTAGATAGATAGATACAGATAGGTAGGTAGGTAGATTGATAGATAGAGATAGGTAGGTAGGACGATAGATAGATAGAGATAGGTAGGTAGGTAGATAGATAGATAGAGATAGGTAGATAGGTAGATAGATAGATACAGATAGGTAGGTAGGTAGATAGATAGATAGAGATAGGTGGGTAGGTAGATAAATAGATACAGATAGGTAGGTAGGTAGATTGATAGATAGAGATAGGTAGGTAGGTAGATAGATAGATAGAGATAGGTAGGTAGGTAGATAGATAGATAGAGATAGGTAGGTAGGTAGATTGATAGAGATAGGTAGGTAGGTAGATAGATAGATAGAGATAGGTAGGTAGGTAGATAGATAGATAGAGATAGGTAGGTAGGTAGGTAGGTAGATGGATAGAGATAGGTAGGTAGGTAGATAGATAGATAGAGATAGGTAGGTAGGTAGATTGATAGATACAGATAGGTAGGTAGGTAGATAGATAGATAGAGATAGGTAGGTAGGTGGATAGATAGAGATAGGTAGGTAGGTAGATAGATAGATAGATACAGATAGGTAGGTAGGTAGGTAGATAGATACAGATATGTAGGTATTTAGATAGATAGATAGAGATAGGTAGGTAGGTAGATTGATAGATAGAGATAGGTAGGTAGGTAGGTAGGTAGATAGATAGAGATAGGTAGGTAGGTAGATTGATAGATACAGATAGGTAGGTAGGTAGATAGATAGATACAGATAGGTAGGTAGGTAGATTGATAGATAGAGATAGGTAGGTAGGTAGGTAGATAGATAGAGATAGGTAGGTAGGTAGATTGATAGAGATAGGTAGGTAGGTAGGTAGATAGATGGAGATAGGTAGGTAGGTAGATTGATAGATACAGATAGGTAGGTAGGTAGATAGATAGATACAGATAGGTAGGTAGGTAGATTGATAGATAGAGATAGGTAGGTAGGTAGATTGATAGATACAGATAGGTAGGTAGGTAGATTGATAGATAGAGATAGGTAGGTAGGTAGATTGATAGATACAGATAGGAAGGTAGGTAGATTGATAGATAGAGATAGGTAGGTAGGTAGATAGATAGATTGAGATAGGTAGGTAGGTAGATAGATAGATACAGATAGGTAGGTAGGTAGATAGATAGATACAGATAGGTAGGTAGGTAGATAGATAGATACAGATAGGTAGGTAGGTAGATTGATAGATAGAGATAGGTAGGTAGGTAGGTAGATAGATACAGATAGTTAGGTAGGTAGATAGATAGATACAGATAGGTAGGTAGGTAGATTGATAGATAGAGATAGGTAGGTAGGTAGGTAGATAGATACAGATAGGTAGGTAGGTAGATAGATAGATAGAGATAGGTAGGTAGGTAGATTGATAGATAGATATATGTAGGTAGGTAGATTGATAGATACAGATAGGTAGGTAGGTAGATAGTTAGATAGATAGATAGATAGATAGAGATACGTAGGTAGGTAGGTAGATAGATACAGATAGGTAGGTAGATAGATAAATACAGATAGGTGGGTAGGTAGATAGATAGATACAGATAGGTAGGTAGGTAGATTGATAGATAGAGATAGGTAGGTAGGTAGATATATAGATACAGATAGGTAGGTAGGTAGATTGATAGATAGAGATAGGTAGGTAGGTAGATTGATAGATACAGATAGGTAGGTAGGTAGATAGATAGATAGAGATACGTAGGTATGTAGGTAGATAGATACAGATAGGTAGGTAGATAGATAAATACAGATAGGTGGGTAGGTAGATAGATAGATACATATAGGTAGGTAGGTAGATTGATAGATAGAGATAGGTAGGTAGATAGATAAATACATATAGGTGGGTAGGTAGATAGATAGATAGAGATAGGTAGGTAGGTAGATTGATAGATAGAGATAGGTAGATAGGTAGATAGATAGATACAGATAGGTAGGTAGGTAGATAGATAGATAGAGATAGGTAGGTAGGTAGATAGATAGATAGAGATAGGTAGGTAGGTAGATTGATAGATAGAGATAGGTAGGTAGGTAGGTAGATAAATAGAGATAGGTAGGTAGGTAGATTGATAGATACAGATAGGTAGGTAGGTAGATAGATAGATACAGATATGTAGGTAGGTAGATTGATAGATAGAGATAGGTAGGTAGGTAGGTAGATAGATAGAGATAGGTAGGTAGGTAGATTGATAGAGATAGGTAGGTAGGTAGGTAGATAGATAGAGATAGGTAGGTAGTTAGATTGATAGATACAGATAGGTAGGTAGGTAGATAGATAGATACAGATAGGTAGGTAGGTAGATAGATAGATAGAGATAGGTAGGTAGGTAGATTGATAGATACAGATAGGAAGGTAGGTAGATTGATAGATAGAGATAGGTAGGTAGGTAGATAGATAGATACAGATAGGTAGGTAGGTAGATTGATAGATAGAGATAGGTAGGTAGGACGATAGATAGATAGAGATAGGTAGGTAGGTAGATAGATAGATAGAGATAGGTAGATAGGTAGATAGATAGATACAGATAGGTAGGTAGGTAGATAGATAGATAGAGATAGGTGGGTAGGTAGATAAATAGATACAGATAGGTAGGTAGGTAGATTGATAGATAGAGATAGGTAGGTAGGTAGATAGATAGATAGAGATAGGTAGGTAGGTAGATAGATAGATAGAGATAGGTAGGTAGGTAGATTGATAGAGATAGGTAGGTAGGTAGATAGATAGATAGAGATAGGTAGGTAGGTAGATAGATAGATAGAGATAGGTAGGTAGGTAGATAGATAGATAAAGATAGGTAGGTAGGTAGATAGATAGATTGAGATAGGTAGGTAGGTAGATAGATAGATACAGATAGGTAGGTAGGTAGATAGATAGATACAGATAGGTAGGTAGGTAGATAGATAGATACAGATAGGTAGGTAGGTAGATTGATAGAGATAGGTAGGTAGGTAGGTAGATAGATACAGATAGTTAGGTAGGTAGATAGATAGATACAGATAGGTAGGTAGGTAGATTGATAGATAGAGATAGGTAGGTAGGTAGGTAGATAGATACAGATAGGTAGGTAGGTAGATAGATAGATAGAGATAGGTAGGTAGGTAGATTGATAGATAGAGATAGGTAGGTAGGTAGATTGATAGATACAGATAGGTAGGTAGGTAGATAGATAGATAGATAGAGATACGTAGGTAGGTAGGTAGATAGATACAGATAGGTAGGTAGATAGATAAATACAGATAGGTGGGTAGGTAGATAGATAGATACAGATAGGTAGGTAGGTAGATTGATAGATAGAGATATGTAGGTAGGTAGATATATAGATACAGATAGGTAGGTAGGTAGATTGATAGATAGAGATAGGTAGGTAGGTAGATTGATAGATACAGATAGGTAGGTAGGTAGATAGATAGAGATACGTAGGTATGTAGGTAGATAGATACAGATAGGTAGGTAGATAGATAAATACAGGTAGGTGGGTAGGTAGATAGATAGATACAGATAGGTAGGTAGGTAGATTGATAGATAGAGATAGGTAGGTAGATAGATAAATTCAGATAGGTGGGGAGGTAGATAGATAGATAGAGATAGGTAGGTAGGTAGATTGATAGATAGAGATAGGTAGATAGGTAGATAGATAGATACAGATAGGTAGGTAGGTAGATATATAGATACAGATATGTAGGTAGGTAGATAGATAGATAGAGATAGGTAGGTAGGTAGGTAGATTGATAGATAGAGATAGGTAGGTAGGTAGGTAGATAGATAGAGATAGGTAGGTAGGTAGATTGATAGATACAGATAGGTAGGTAGGTAGGTAGATAGATAGAGATAGGTAGGTAGGTAGATTGATAGAGATAGGTAGGTAGGTAGATTGATAGAGATAGGTAGGTAGGTAGGTAGATAGATAGAGATAGGTAGGTAGGTAGATTGATAGAGATAGGTAGGTAGGTAGGTAGATAGATAGAGATGGGTAGGTAGTTAGATTGATAGATACAGATAGGTAGGTAGGTAGATAGATAGATACAGATAGGTAGGTAGGTAGATAGATAGATAGAGATAGGTAGGTAGGTAGATTGATAGATACAGATAGGAAGGTAGGTAGATTGATAGATAGAGATAGGTAGGTAGGTAGATAGATAGATACAGATAGGTAGGTAGGTAGATTGATAGATAGAGATAGGTAGGTAGGTAGATAGATAGATAGATAGAGATAGGTAGGTAGGTAGATAGATAGATAGAGATAGGTAGATAGGTAGATAGATAGATACAGATAGGTAGGTAGGTAGATAGATAGATAGAGATAGGTGGGTAGGTAGATAAATAGATACAGATAGGTAGGTAGGTAGGTAGATTGATAGATAGAGATAGGTAGGTAGGTAGATAGATAGATAGAGATAGGTAGGTAGGTAGATAGATAGATAGAGATAGGTAGGTAGGTAGATTGATAGAGATAGGTAGGTAGGTAGATAGATAGATAGAGATAGGTAGGTAGGTAGATTGATAGATACAGATAGGTAGGTAGGTAGATTGATAGATAGAGATAGGTAGGTAGGTAGATAGATAGATAGATAGATAGAGATAGGTAGGTAGGTAGATTGATAGATACAGATAGGTAGGTAGGTAGATTGATAGATAGAGATAGGTAGGTAGGTAGATAGATAGATAGATATAGGTAGGTAGGTAGATTGATAGATAGAGATAGGTAGGTAGGTAGGTAGATAGATAGAGATATGTAGGTAGGTAGATATATAGATACAGATATGTAGGTAGATAGATAGAGATAGGTAGGTAGGTAGATTGATAGATACAGATAGGTAGGTAGGTAGATTGATAGATAGAGATAGGTAGGTAGGTAGATAGATAGATAGAGATAGGTAGGTAGGTAGATTGATAGATACAGATAGGTAGGTAGGTAGATTGATAGATAGAGATAGGTAGGTAGGTAGATAGATAGATAGAGATAGGTAGGAAGGTAGATAGATAGAGATAGGTAGGTAGGTAGATAGATAGATACAGATAGGTAGGTAGGTAGGTAGGTAGGTAGATAGATAGATAGAGATAGGTAGGTAGGTAGATAGATAGATACAGATAGGTAGGTAGGTAGATAGATAGATACAGATAGGTAGGTAGATAGATAGATAGATACAGATAGGTAGGTAGGTAGATTGATAGATAGAGATAGGTAGGTAGGTAGGTAGATAGATACAGATAGGTAGGTAAGTAGATAGATAGATACAGATAGGTAGGTAGGTAGATTGATAGATAGAGATAGGTAGGTAGGTAGGTAGATAGATACAGATAGGTAGGTAGGTAGATAGATAGATAGAGATAGGTAGGTAGGTAGAGTGATAGATACAGATAGGTAGGTAGGTAGATAGATAGATAGAGATACGTAGGTATGTAGGTAGATAGATACAGATAGGTAGGTAGATAGATAAATACAGATAGGTGGGTAGGTAGATAGATAGATACAGATAGGTAGGTAGGTAGATTGATAGATAGAGATAGGTAGGTAGATAGATAAATACAGATAGGTGGGTAGGTAGATAGATAGATAGAGATAGGTAGGTAGGTAGATTGATAGATAGAGATAGGTAGATAGGTAGATAGATAGATACAGATAGGTAGGTAGGTAGATAAATAGATACAGATATGTAGGTAGGTAGATAGATAGATAGATAGATAGATAGAGATAGGTAGGTAGGTAGATTGATAGATAGAGATAGGTAGGTAGGTAGATAGATAGATACAGATAGGTAGGTGGGTAGATTGATAGATAGAGATAGGTAGGTAGGTAGGTAGGTAGAGATAGGTAGGTAGGTAGATTGATAGAGATAGGTAAGTAGGTAGGTAGATAGATAGATAGAGATAGGTAGGTAGGTAGATAGATAGATACAGATAGGTAGGTAGGTAGATATATAGATACAGATATGTAGGTAGGTAGATAGATAGATACAGATAGGTAGGTAGGTAGGTAGATAGATACAGATATGTAGGTAGGTAGATAGATAGATAGAGATAGGTAGGTAGGTAGGTAGATTGATAGATACAGATAGGTGGGTAGGTAGATAGATAGATACAGATATGTAGATAGGTAGATAGATAGATACAGATAGGTAGGTAGGTAGATAGATAGATTGAGATAGGTAGGTGGGTAGATAGATAGATAGAGATAGGTAGGTAGGTAGATTGATAGATAGAGATAGATAGGTAGGTAGATAGATAGATAGAGATAGGTAGGTAGGTAGATAGATAGATACAGATAGGTAGGTAGATAGATTGATAGAGATAGGTAGGTAGGTAGGTAGATAGATAGATACAGATAGGTAGGTAGGTAGTTTGATAGATACAGATAGGTAGGTAGGTAGATTGATAGATACAGATAGGTAGGTAGGTAGGTAGGTAGATAGATAGAGATAGGTAGGTAGGTAGATTGATAGATAGAGATAGGTAGGTAGGTAGATAGATAGATAGAGATAGGTAGGTACGTAGATTGATAGATACAGATAGGTAGGTAGGTAGATATATAGATACAGATATGTAGGTAGGTAGATAGATAGATAGAGATAGGTAGGTAGGTAGATAGATAGATAGATACAGATAGGTAGGTAGGTAGATTGATAGATAGAGATAGGTAGGTAGGTAGGTAGATAGATAGAAATAGGTAGGTAGGTAGATTGATAGAGATAGGTAAGGAGGTAGTTAGATAGATAGATAGAGATAGGTAGGTAGGTAGATAGATAGATACAGATAGGTAGGTAGGTAGATAGATAGATACAGATATGTAGGTAGGTAGATAGATAGATACAGATAGGTAGGTAGGTAGGTAGATAGATACAGATATGTAGGTAGGTAGATAGATAGATAGAGATAGGTAGGTAGGTAGATTGATAGATACAGATAGGTGGGTAGGTAGATAGATAGATACAGATATGTAGGTAGGTAGATAGATAGATACAGATAGGTAGGTAGGTAGATAGATAGATTGAGATAGGTAGGTGGGTAGATCGATAGATAGATAGAGATAGGTAGGTAGGTAGATTGATAGATAGAGATAGGTAGGTAGGTAGATAGATAGATACAGATAGGTAGGTAGGTAGATTGATAGATAGAGATAGGTAGGTAGGTAGATAGATAGATAGAGATAGGTAGGTAGGTAGATAGATAGATAGAGATAGGTAGATAGGTAGATAGATAGATACAGATAGGTAGGTAGGTAGATAGATAGATAGAGATAGGTGGGTAGGTAGATAAATAGATACAGATAGGTAGGTAGGTAGATTGATAGATAGAGATAGGTAGGTAGGTAGATAGATAGATAGAGATAGGTAGGTAGGTAGATAGATAGATACAGATAGGTAGGTAGGTAGATTGATAGATAGAGATAGGTAGGTAGGTAGGTAGATAGATACAGATAGGTAGGTAGGTAGATAGATAGATACAGATAGGTAGGTAGGTAGATTGATAGATAGAGATAGGTAGGTAGGTAGATAGATACAGATAGGTAGGTAGGTAGATAGATAGATAGAGGTAGGTAGGTAGGTAGATTGATAGATACAGATAGGTAGGTAGGTAGATAGATAGATACAGATAGGTAGGTAGGTAGATTGATAGATAGAGATAGGTAGGTAGGTAGATTGATAGATACAGGTAGGTAGGTAGGTAGATAGATAGATAGAGATACGTAGGTATGTAGGTAGATAGATACAGATAGGTAGGTAGATAGATAAATACAGATAGGTGGGTAGGTAGATAGATAGATACAGATAGGTAGGTAGGTAGATTGATAGATAGAGATAGGTAGGTAGATAGATAAATACAGATAGGTGGGTAGGTAGATATATAGATAGAGATAGGTAGGTAGGTAGATTGATAGATAGAGATAGGTAGGTAGGTAGATATATAGATACAGATATGTAGGTAGGTAGATAGATAGATAGAGATAGGTAGGTACGTAGATTGATAGATACAGATAGGTAGGTAGGTAGATATATAGATACAGATATGTAGGTAGGTAGATAGATAGATAGAGATAGGTAGGTAGGTAGATAGATAGATAGATACAGATAGGTAGGTAGGTAGATTGATAGATAGAGATAGGTAGGTAGGTAGGTAGATAGATAGAAATAGGTAGGTAGGTAGATTGATAGAGATAGGTAAGGAGGTAGTTAGATAGATAGATAGAGATAGGTAGGTAGGTAGATAGATAGATACAGATAGGTAGGTAGGTAGATATATAGATACAGATATGTAGGTAGGTAGATAGATAGATACAGATAGGTAGGTAGGTAGGTAGATAGATACAGATATGTAGGTAGGTAGATAGATAGATAGAGATAGGTAGGTAGGTAGATTGATAGATACAGATAGGTGGGTAGGTAGATAGATAGATACAGATATGTAGGTAGGTAGATAGATAGATACAGATAGGTAGGTAGGTAGATAGATAGATTGAGATAGGTAGGTGGGTAGATCGATAGATAGATAGAGATAGGTAGGTAGGTAGATTGATAGATAGAGATAGGTAGGTAGGTAGATAGATAGATAGAGATGGGTAGGTAGGTAGGTAGATAGATACAGATAGGTAGGTAGACAGATTGATAGAGATAGGTAGGTAGGTAGGTAGATAGATAGATACAGATAGGTAGGTAGGTAGTTTGATAGATACAGATAGGTAGGTAGGTAGATTGATAGATACAGATAGGTAGGTAGGTAGATAGATAGATACAGATAGGTAGGTAGGTAGATTGATAGATAGAGATAGGTAGGTAGGTAGGTAGATTGATAGATACAGATAGGTAGGTAGGTAGGTAGATAGATAGAGATAGGTAGGTAGGTAGATAGATAGATAGAGATAGGTAGGTAGGTAGATTGATAGATAGAGATAGGTAGGTAGGTAGGTAGGTAGATGGATAGAGATAGGTAGGTAGGTAGATAGATAGATAGAGATAGGTAGGTAGGTAGATTGATAGATACAGATAGGTAGGTAGGTAGATAGATAGATAGAGATAGGTAGGTAGGTGGATAGATAGAGATAGGTAGGTAGGTAGATAGATAGATAGATACAGATAGGTAGGTAGGTAGGTAGATAGATACAGATATGTAGGTATTTAGATAGATAGATAGAGATAGGTAGGTAGGTAGATTGATAGATAGAGATAGGTAGGTAGGTAGGTAGATAGATAGAGATAGGTAGGTAGGTAGATTGATAGATACAGATAGGTAGGTAGGTAGATAGATAGATACAGATAGGTAGGTAGGTAGATTGATAGATAGAGATAGGTAGGTAGGTAGGTAGATAGATAGAGATAGGTAGGTAGGTAGATTGATAGAGATAGGTAGGTAGGTAGGTAGATAGATGGAGATAGGTAGGTAGGTAGATTGATAGATACAGATAGGTAGGTAGGTAGATAGATAGATACAGATAGGTAGGTAGGTAGATTGATAGATAGAGATAGGTAGGTAGGTAGATTGATAGATACAGATAGGTAGGTAGGTAGATTGATAGATAGAGATAGGTAGGTAGGTAGATTGATAGATACAGATAGGAAGGTAGGTAGATTGATAGATAGAGATAGGTAGGTAGGTAGATAGATAGATAGAGATAGGTAGGTAGGTAGATAGATAGATTGAGATAGGTAGGTAGGTAGATAGATAGATACAGATAGGTAGGTAGGTAGATAGATAGATACAGATAGGTAGGTAGGTAGATAGATAGATACAGATAGGTAGGTAGGTAGATTGATAGATAGAGATAGGTAGGTAGGTAGGTAGATAGATACAGATAGTTAGGTAGGTAGATAGATAGATACAGATAGGTAGGTAGGTAGATTGATAGATAGAGATAGGTAGGTAGGTAGGTAGATAGATACAGATAGGTAGGTAGGTAGATAGATAGATAGAGATAGGTAGGTAGGTAGATTGATAGATAGATATATGTAGGTAGGTAGATTGATAGATACAGATAGGTAGGTAGGTAGATAGTTAGATAGATAGATAGATAGATAGAGATACGTAGGTAGGTAGGTAGATAGATACAGATAGGTAGGTAGATAGATAAATACAGATAGGTGGGTAGGTAGATAGATAGATACAGATAGGTAGGTAGGTAGATTGATAGATAGAGATAGGTAGGTAGGTAGATATATAGATACAGATAGGTAGGTAGGTAGATTGATAGATAGAGATAGGTAGGTAGGTAGATTGATAGATACAGATAGGTAGGTAGGTAGATAGATAGATAGAGATACGTAGGTATGTAGGTAGATAGATACAGATAGGTAGGTAGATAGATAAATACAGATAGGTGGGTAGGTAGATAGATAGATACATATAGGTAGGTAGGTAGATTGATAGATAGAGATAGGTAGGTAGATAGATAAATACATATAGGTGGGTAGGTAGATAGATAGATAGAGATAGGTAGGTAGGTAGATTGATAGATAGAGATAGGTAGATAGGTAGATAGATAGATACAGATAGGTAGGTAGGTAGATAGATAGATAGAGATAGGTAGGTAGGTAGATAGATAGATAGAGATAGGTAGGTAGGTAGATTGATAGATAGAGATAGGTAGGTAGGTAGGTAGATAAATAGAGATAGGTAGGTAGGTAGATTGATAGATACAGATAGGTAGGTAGGTAGATAGATAGATACAGATATGTAGGTAGGTAGATTGATAGATAGAGATAGGTAGGTAGGTAGGTAGGTAGATAGATAGAGATAGGTAGGTAGGTAGATTGATAGAGATAGGTAGGTAGGTAGGTAGATAGATAGAGATAGGTAGGTAGTTAGATTGATAGATACAGATAGGTAGGTAGGTAGATAGATAGATACAGATAGGTAGGTAGGTAGATAGATAGATAGAGATAGGTAGGTAGGTAGATTGATAGATACAGATAGGAAGGTAGGTAGATTGATAGATAGAGATAGGTAGGTAGGTAGATAGATAGATACAGATAGGTAGGTAGGTAGATTGATAGATAGAGATAGGTAGGTAGGACGATAGATAGATAGAGATAGGTAGGTAGGTAGATAGATAGATAGAGATAGGTAGATAGGTAGATAGATAGATACAGATAGGTAGGTAGGTAGATAGATAGATAGAGATAGGTGGGTAGGTAGATAAATAGATACAGATAGGTAGGTAGGTAGATTGATAGATAGAGATAGGTAGGTAGGTAGATAGATAGATAGAGATAGGTAGGTAGGTAGATAGATAGATAGAGATAGGTAGGTAGGTAGATTGATAGAGACAGGTAGGTAGGTAGATAGATAGATAGAGATAGGTAGGTAGGTAGATAGATAGATAGAGATAGGTAGGTAGGTAGATAGATAGATAAAGATAGGTAGGTAGGTAGATAGATAGATTGAGATAGGTAGGTAGGTAGATAGATAGATACAGATAGGTAGGTAGGTAGATAGATAGATACAGATAGGTAGGTAGGTAGATAGATAGATACAGATAGGTAGGTAGGTAGATTGATAGAGATAGGTAGGTAGGTAGGTAGATAGATACAGATAGTTAGGTAGGTAGATAGATAGATACAGATAGGTAGGTAGGTAGATTGATAGATAGAGATAGGTAGGTAGGTAGGTAGATAGATACAGATAGGTAGGTAGGTAGATAGATAGATAGAGATAGGTAGGTAGGTAGATTGATAGATAGAGATAGGTAGGTAGGTAGATTGATAGATACAGATAGGTAGGTAGGTAGATAGATAGATAGATAGAGATACGTAGGTAGGTAGGTAGATAGATACAGATAGGTAGGTAGATAGATAAATACAGATAGGTGGGTAGGTAGATAGATAGATACAGATAGGTAGGTAGGTAGATTGATAGATAGAGATATGTAGGTAGGTAGATATATAGATACAGATAGGTAGGTAGGTAGATTGATAGATACAGATAGGTAGGTAGGTAGATAGATAGATACAGATAGGTAGGTAGGTAGATTGATAGATAGAGATAGGTAGGTAGGTAGATTGATAGATACAGATAGGTAGGTAGGTAGATTGATAGATAGAGATAGGTAGGTAGGTAGATTGATAGATACAGATAGGAAGGTAGGTAGATTGATAGATAGAGATAGGTAGGTAGGTAGATAGATAGATAGAGATAGGTAGGTAGGTAGATAGATAGATTGAGATAGGTAGGTAGGTAGATAGATAGATACAGATAGGTAGGTAGGTAGATAGATAGATACAGATAGGTAGGTAGGTAGATAGATAGATACAGATAGGTAGGTAGGTAGATTGATAGATAGAGATAGGTAGGTAGGTAGGTAGATAGATACAGATAGTTAGGTAGGTAGACAGATAGATACAGATAGGTAGGTAGGTAGATTGATAGATAGAGATAGGTAGGTAGGTAGGTAGATAGATACAGATAGGTAGGTAGGTAGATAGATAGATAGAGATAGGTAGGTAGGTAGATTGATAGATAGATATATGTAGGTAGGTAGATTGATAGATACAGATAGGTAGGTAGGTAGATAGTTAGATAGATAGATAGATAGATAGAGATACGTAGGTAGGTAGGTAGATAGATACAGATAGGTAGGTAGATAGATAAATACAGATAGGTGGGTAGGTAGATAGATAGATACAGATAGGTAGGTAGGTAGATTGATAGATAGAGATAGGTAGGTAGGTAGATATATAGATTCAGATAGGTAGGTAGGTAGATTGATAGATAGAGATAGGTAGGTAGGTAGATTGATAGATACAGATAGGTAGGTAGGTAGATAGATAGATAGAGATACGTAGGTATGTAGGTAGATAGATACAGATAGGTAGGTAGATAGATAAATACAGATAGGTGGGTAGGTAGATAGATAGATACATATAGGTAGGTAGGTAGATTGATAGATAGAGATAGGTAGGTAGATAGATAAATACATATAGGTGGGTAGGTAGATAGATAGATAGAGATAGGTAGGTAGGTAGATTGATAGATAGAGATAGGTAGATAGGTAGATAGATAGATACAGATAGGTAGGTAGGTAGATAGATAGATAGAGATAGGTAGGTAGGTAGATAGATAGATAGAGATAGGTAGGTAGGTAGATTGATAGATAGAGATAGGTAGGTAGGTAGGTAGATAAATAGAGATAGGTAGGTAGGTAGATTGATAGATACAGATAGGTAGGTAGGTAGATAGATAGATACAGATATGTAGGTAGGTAGATTGATAGATAGAGATAGGTAGGTAGGTAGGTAGATAGATAGAGATAGGTAGGTAGGTAGATTGATAGAGATAGGTAGGTAGGTAGGTAGATAGATAGAGATAGGTAGGTAGTTAGATTGATAGATACAGATAGGTAGGTAGGTAGATAGATAGATACAGATAGGTAGGTAGGTAGATAGATAGATAGAGATAGGTAGGTAGGTAGATTGATAGATACAGATAGGAAGGTAGGTAGATTGATAGATAGAGATAGGTAGGTAGGTAGATAGATAGATACAGATAGGTAGGTAGGTAGATTGATAGATAGAGATAGGTAGGTAGGACGATAGATAGATAGAGATAGGTAGGTAGGTAGATAGATAGAGAGATAGGTAGATAGGTAGAAAGATAGATACAGATAGGTAGGTAGGTAGATAGATAGATAGAGATAGGTGGGTAGGTAGATAAATAGATACAGATAGGTAGGTAGGTAGATTGATAGATAGAGATAGGTAGGTAGGTAGATAGATAGATAGAGATAGGTAGGTAGGTAGATAGATAGATAGAGATAGGTAGGTAGGTAGATTGATAGAGATAGGTAGGTAGGTAGATAGATAGATAGAGATAGGTAGGTAGGTAGATAGATAGATAGAGATAGGTAGGTAGGTAGATAGATAGATAAAGATAGGTAGGTAGGTAGATAGATAGATTGAGATAGGTAGGTAGGTAGATAGATAGATACAGATAGGTAGGTAGGTAGATAGATAGATACAGATAGGTAGGTAGGTAGATAGATAGATACAGATAGGTAGGTAGGTAGATTGATAGAGATAGGTAGGTAGGTAGGTAGATAGATACAGATAGTTAGGTAGGTAGATAGATAGATACAGATAGGTAGGTAGGTAGATTGATAGATAGAGATAGGTAGGTAGGTAGGTAGATAGATACAGATAGGTAGGTAGGTAGATAGATAGATAGAGATAGGTAGGTAGGTAGATTGATAGATAGAGATAGGTAGGTAGGTAGATTGATAGATACAGATAGGTAGGTAGGTAGATAGATAGATAGATAGAGATACGTAGGTAGGTAGGTAGATAGATACAGATAGGTAGGTAGATAGATAAATACAGATAGGTGGGTAGGTAGATAGATAGATACAGATAGGTAGGTAGGTAGATTGATAGATAGAGATATGTAGGTAGGTAGATATATAGATACAGATAGGTAGGTAGGTAGATTGATAGATAGAGATAGGTAGGTAGGTAGATTGATAGATACAGATAGGTAGGTAGGTAGATAGATAGAGATACGTAGGTATGTAGGTAGATAGATACAGATAGGTAGGTAGATAGATAAATACAGGTAGGTGGGTAGGTAGATAGATAGATACAGATAGGTAGGTAGGTAGATTGATAGATAGAGATAGGTAGGTAGATAGATAAATTCAGATAGGTGGGGAGGTAGATAGATAGATAGAGATAGGTAGGTAGGTAGATTGATAGATAGAGATAGGTAGATAGGTAGATAGATAGATACAGATAGGTAGGTAGGTAGATATATAGATACAGATATGTAGGTAGGTAGATAGATAGATAGAGATAGGTAGGTAGGTAGGTAGATTGATAGATAGAGATAGGTAGGTAGGTAGGTAGATAGATAGAGATAGGTAGGTAGGTAGATTGATAGATACAGATAGGTAGGTAGGTAGATAGATAGATACAGATAGGTAGGTAGGTAGATTGATAGATAGAGATAGGTAGGTAGGTAGGTAGATAGATAGAGATAGGTAGGTAGGTAGATTGATAGAGATAGGTAGGTAGGTAGGTAGATAGATAGAGATGGGTAGGTAGTTAGATTGATAGATACAGATAGGTAGGTAGGTAGATAGATAGATACAGATAGGTAGGTAGGTAGATAGATAGATAGAGATAGGTAGGTAGGTAGATTGATAGATACAGATAGGAAGGTAGGTAGATTGATAGATAGAGATAGGTAGGTAGGTAGATAGATAGATACAGATAGGTAGGTAGGTAGATTGATAGATAGAGATAGGTAGGTAGGTAGATAGATAGATAGATAGAGATAGGTAGGTAGGTAGATAGATAGATAGAGATAGGTAGATAGGTAGATAGATAGATACAGATAGGTAGGTAGGTAGATAGATAGATAGAGATAGGTGGGTAGGTAGATAAATAGATACAGATAGGTAGGTAGGTAGGTAGATTGATAGATAGAGATAGGTAGGTAGGTAGATAGATAGATAGAGATAGGTAGGTAGGTAGATAGATAGATAGAGATAGGTAGGTAGGTAGATTGATAGAGATAGGTAGGTAGGTAGATAGATAGATAGAGATAGGTAGGTAGGTAGATTGATAGATACAGATAGGTAGGTAGGTAGATTGATAGATAGAGATAGGTAGGTAGGTAGATAGATAGATAGATAGATAGAGATAGGTAGGTAGGTAGATTGATAGATACAGATAGGTAGGTAGGTAGATTGATAGATAGAGATAGGTAGGTAGGTAGATAGATAGATAGAGATAGGTAGGTAGGTAGATTGATAGATAGAGATAGGTAGGTAGGTAGGTAGATAGATAGAGATATGTAGGTAGGTAGATATATAGATACAGATATGTAGGTAGATAGATAGAGATAGGTAGGTAGGTAGATTGATAGATACAGATAGGTAGGTAGGTAGATTGATAGATAGAGATAGGTAGGTAGGTAGATAGATAGATAGAGATAGGTAGGTAGGTAGATTGATAGATACAGATAGGTAGGTAGGTAGATTGATAGATAGAGATAGGTAGGTAGGTAGATAGATAGATAGAGATAGGTAGGAAGGTAGATAGATAGAGATAGGTAGGTAGGTAGATAGATAGATACAGATAGGTAGGTAGGTAGGTAGGTAGGTAGATAGATAGATAGAGATAGGTAGGTAGGTAGATAGATAGATACAGATAGGTAGGTAGGTAGATAGATAGATACAGATAGGTAGGTAGATAGATAGATAGATACAGATAGGTAGGTAGGTAGATTGATAGATAGAGATAGGTAGGTAGGTAGGTAGATAGATACAGATAGGTAGGTAAGTAGATAGATAGATACAGATAGGTAGGTAGGTAGATTGATAGATAGAGATAGGTAGGTAGGTAGGTAGATAGATACAGATAGGTAGGTAGGTAGATAGATAGATAGAGATAGGTAGGTAGGTAGAGTGATAGATACAGATAGGTAGGTAGGTAGATAGATAGATAGAGATACGTAGGTATGTAGGTAGATAGATACAGATAGGTAGGTAGATAGATAAATACAGATAGGTGGGTAGGTAGATAGATAGATACAGATAGGTAGGTAGGTAGATTGATAGATAGAGATAGGTAGGTAGATAGATAAATACAGATAGGTGGGTAGGTAGATAGATAGATAGAGATAGGTAGGTAGGTAGATTGATAGATAGAGATAGGTAGATAGGTAGATAGATAGATACAGATAGGTAGGTAGGTAGATAAATAGATACAGATATGTAGGTAGGTAGATAGATAGATAGATAGATAGATAGATAGAGATAGGTAGGTAGGTAGATTGATAGATAGAGATAGGTAGGTAGGTAGATAGATAGATACAGATAGGTAGGTGGGTAGATTGATAGATAGAGATAGGTAGGTAGGTAGGTAGATAGAGATAGGTAGGTAGGTAGATTGATAGAGATAGGTAAGTAGGTAGGTAGATAGATAGATAGAGATAGGTAGGTAGGTAGATAGATAGATACAGATAGGTAGGTAGGTAGATATATAGATACAGATATGTAGGTAGGTAGATAGATAGATACAGATAGGTAGGTAGGTAGGTAGATAGATACAGATATGTAGGTAGGTAGATAGATAGATAGAGATAGGTAGGTAGGTAGGTAGATTGATAGATACAGATAGGTGGGTAGGTAGATAGATAGATACAGATATGTAGATAGGTAGATAGATAGATACAGATAGGTAGGTAGGTAGATAGATAGATTGAGATAGGTAGGTGGGTAGATAGATAGATAGAGATAGGTAGGTAGGTAGATTGATAGATAGAGATAGATAGGTAGGTAGATAGATAGATAGAGATAGGTAGGTAGGTAGATAGATAGATACAGATAGGTAGGTAGATAGATTGATAGAGATAGGTAGGTAGGTAGGTAGATAGATAGATACAGATAGGTAGGTAGGTAGTTTGATAGATACAGATAGGTAGGTAGGTAGATTGATAGATACAGATAGGTAGGTAGGTAGGTAGATAGATAGATACAGATAGGTAGGTAGGTAGATTGATAGATAGAGATAGGTAGGTAGGTAGGTAGATTGATAGATACAGATAGGTAGGTAGGTAGGTAGATAGATAGAGATAGGTAGGTAGGTAGATAGATAGATAGAGATAGGTAGGTAGGTAGATTGATAGATAGAGATAGGTAGGTAGGTAGGTAGATAGATAGAGATAGGTAGGTAGGTAGATAGATAGATAGAGATAGGTAGGTAGGTAGATAGATAGATAGAGATAGGTAGGTAGGTAGATAGATAGATAGAGATAGGTAGGTAGGTAGATAGATAGATAGATACAGATAGGTAGGTAGGTAGGTAGATAGATACAGATATGTAGGTAGGTAGAAAGATAGATAGAGATAGGTAGGTAGGTAGATAGATAGATACAGATAGGTAGGTAGGTAGATATATAGATACAGATATGTAGGTAGGTAGATAGATAGATACAGATAGGTAGGTAGGTAGATAGATACAGATATGTAGGTAGGTAGATAGATAGATAGAGATAGGTAGGTAGGTAGGTAGATTGGTAGATACAGATAGGTGGGTAGGTAGATAGATAGATACAGATATGTAGGTAGGTAGATAGATAGATACAGATAGGTAGGTAGGTAGATAGATAGATTGAGATAGGTAGGTGGGTAGATAGATAGATAGAGATAGGTAGGTAGGTAGATTGATAGATAGAGATAGGTAGGTAGGTAGATAGATAGATAGAGATAGGTAGGTAGGTAGGTAGATAGATACAGATAGGTAGGTAGATAGATTGATAGAGATAGGTAGGTAGGTAGGCAGGTAGATAGATAGATACAGATAGGTAGGTAGGTAGTTTGATAGATACAGATAGGTAGGTAGGTAGATTGATAGATACAGATAGGTAGGTAGGTAGATAGATAGATACAGATAGGTAGGTAGGTAGATTGATAGATAGAGATAGGTAGGTAGGTAGATATATAGATACAGATAGGTAGGTAGGTAGATTGATAGATAGAGATAGGTAGGTAGGTAGATTGATAGATACAGATAGGTAGGTAGGTAGATAGATAGATAGAGATACGTAGGTATGTAGGTAGATAGATACAGATAGGTAGGTAGATAGATAAATACAGATAGGTGGGTAGGTAGATAGATAGATACATATAGGTAGGTAGGTAGATTGATAGATAGAGATAGGTAGGTAGATAGATAAATACATATAGGTGGGTAGGTAGATAGATAGATAGAGATAGGTAGGTAGGTAGATTGATAGATAGAGATAGGTAGATAGGTAGATAGATAGATACAGATAGGTAGGTAGGTAGATAGATAGATAGAGATAGGTAGGTAGGTAGATAGATAGATAGAGATAGGTAGGTAGGTAGATTGATAGATAGAGATAGGTAGGTAGGTAGGTAGGTAGATAAATAGAGATAGGTAGGTAGGTAGATTGATAGATACAGATAGGTAGGTAGGTAGATAGATAGATACAGATATGTAGGTAGGTAGATTGATAGATAGAGATAGGTAGGTAGGTAGGTAGATAGATAGAGATAGGTAGGTAGGTAGATTGATAGAGATAGGTAGGTAGGTAGGTAGATAGATAGAGATAGGTAGGTAGTTAGATTGATAGATACAGATAGGTAGGTAGGTAGATAGATAGATACAGATAGGTAGGTAGGTAGATAGATAGATAGAGATAGGTAGGTAGGTAGATTGATAGATACAGATAGGAAGGTAGGTAGATTGATAGATAGAGATAGGTAGGTAGGTAGATAGATAGATACAGATAGGTAGGTAGGTAGATTGATAGATAGAGATAGGTAGGTAGGACGATAGATAGATAGAGATAGGTAGGTAGGTAGATAGATAGATAGAGATAGGTAGATAGGTAGATAGATAGATACAGATAGGTAGGTAGGTAGATAGATAGATAGAGATAGGTGGGTAGGTAGATAAATAGATACAGATAGGTAGGTAGGTAGATTGATAGATAGAGATAGGTAGGTAGGTAGATAGATAGATAGAGATAGGTAGGTAGGTAGATAGATAGATAGAGATAGGTAGGTAGGTAGATTGATAGAGATAGGTAGGTAGGTAGATAGATAGATAGAGATAGGTAGGTAGGTAGATAGATAGATAGAGATAGGTAGGTAGGTAGATAGATAGATAAAGATAGGTAGGTAGGTAGATAGATAGATTGAGATAGGTAGGTAGGTAGATAGATAGATACAGATAGGTAGGTAGGTAGATAGATAGATACAGATAGGTAGGTAGGTAGATAGATAGATACAGATAGGTAGGTAGGTAGATTGATAGAGATAGGTAGGTAGGTAGGTAGATAGATACAGATAGTTAGGTAGGTAGATAGATAGATACAGATAGGTAGGTAGGTAGATTGATAGATAGAGATAGGTAGGTAGGTAGGTAGATAGATACAGATAGGTAGGTAGGTAGATAGATAGATAGAGATAGGTAGGTAGGTAGATTGATAGATAGAGATAGGTAGGTAGGTAGATTGATAGATACAGATAGGTAGGTAGGTAGATAGATAGATAGATAGAGATACGTAGGTAGGTAGGTAGATAGATACAGATAGGTAGGTAGATAGATAAATACAGATAGGTGGGTAGGTAGATAGATAGATACAGATAGGTAGGTAGGTAGATTGATAGATAGAGATATGTAGGTAGGTAGATATATAGATACAGATAGGTAGGTAGGTAGATTGATAGATAGAGACAGGTAGGTAGGTAGATTGATAGATACAGATAGGTAGGTAGGTAGATAGATAGAGATACGTAGGTATGTAGGTAGATAGATACAGATAGGTAGGTAGATAGATAAATACAGGTAGGTGGGTAGGTAGATAGATAGATACAGATAGGTAGGTAGGTAGATTGATAGATAGAGATAGGTAGGTAGATAGATAAATTCAGATAGGTGGGGAGGTAGATAGATAGATAGAGATAGGTAGGTAGGTAGATTGATAGATAGAGATAGGTAGATAGGTAGATAGATAGATACAGATAGGTAGGTAGGTAGATATATAGATACAGATATGTAGGTAGGTAGATAGATAGATAGAGATAGGTAGGTAGGTAGGTAGATTGATAGATAGAGATAGGTAGGTAGGTAGGTAGATAGATAGAGATAGGTAGGTAGGTAGATTGATAGATACAGATAGGTAGGTAGGTAGATAGATAGATACAGATAGGTAGGTAGGTAGATTGATAGATAGAGATAGGTAGGTAGGTAGGTAGATAGATAGAGATAGGTAGGTAGGTAGATTGATAGAGATAGGTAGGTAGGTAGGTAGATAGATAGAGATGGGTAGGTAGTTAGATTGATAGATACAGATAGGTAGGTAGGTAGATAGATAGATACAGATAGGTAGGTAGGTAGATAGATAGATAGAGATAGGTAGGTAGGTAGATTGATAGATACAGATAGGAAGGTAGGTAGATTGATAGATAGAGATAGGTAGGTAGGTAGATAGATAGATACAGATAGGTAGGTAGGTAGATTGATAGATAGAGATAGGTAGGTAGGTAGATAGATAGATAGATAGAGATAGGTAGGTAGGTAGATAGATAGATAGAGATAGGTAGATAGGTAGATAGATAGATACAGATAGGTAGGTAGGTAGATAGATAGATAGAGATAGGTGGGTAGGTAGATAAATAGATACAGATAGGTAGGTAGGTAGGTAGATTGATAGATAGAGATAGGTAGGTAGGTAGATAGATAGATAGAGATAGGTAGGTAGGTAGATAGATAGATAGAGATAGGTAGGTAGGTAGATTGATAGAGATAGGTAGGTAGGTAGATAGATAGATAGAGATAGGTAGGTAGGTAGATTGATAGATACAGATAGGTAGGTAGGTAGATTGATAGATAGAGATAGGTAGGTAGGTAGATAGATAGATAGATAGATAGAGATAAGTAGGTAGGTAGATTGATAGATACAGATAGGTAGGTAGGTAGATTGATAGATAGAGATAGGTAGGTAGGTAGATAGATAGATAGAGATAGGTAGGTAGGTAGATTGATAGATAGAGATAGGTAGGTAGGTAGGTAGATAGATAGAGATATGTAGGTAGGTAGATATATAGATACAGATATGTAGGTAGATAGATAGAGATAGGTAGGTAGGTAGATTGATAGATACAGATAGGTAGGTAGGTAGATTGATAGATAGAGATAGGTAGGTAGGTAGATAGATAGATAGAGATAGGTAGGTAGGTAGATTGATAGATACAGATAGGTAGGTAGGTAGATTGATAGATAGAGATAGGTAGGTAGGTAGATAGATAGATAGAGATAGGTAGGAAGGTAGATAGATAGAGATAGGTAGGTAGGTAGATTGATAGATACAGATAGGTAGGTAGGTAGGTAGGTAGGTAGATAGATAGATAGAGATAGGTAGGTAGGTAGATAGATAGATACAGATAGGTAGGTAGGTAGATAGATAGATACAGATAGGTAGGTAGATAGATAGATAGATACAGATAGGTAGGTAGGTAGATTGATAGATAGAGATAGGTAGGTAGGTAGGTAGATAGATACAGATAGGTAGGTAAGTAGATAGATAGATACAGATAGGTAGGTAGGTAGATTGATAGATAGAGATAGGTAGGTAGGTAGGTAGATAGATACAGATAGGTAGGTAGGTAGATAGATAGATAGAGATAGGTAGGTAGGTAGAGTGATAGATACAGATAGGTAGGTAGGTAGATAGATAGATAGAGATACGTAGGTATGTAGGTAGATAGATACAGATAGGTAGGTAGATAGATAAATACAGATAGGTGGGTAGGTAGATAGATAGATACAGATAGGTAGGTAGGTAGATTGATAGATAGAGATAGGTAGGTAGATAGATAAATACAGATAGGTGGGTAGGTAGATAGATAGATAGAGATAGGTAGGTAGGTAGATTGATAGATAGAGATAGGTAGATAGGTAGATAGATAGATACAGATAGGTAGGTAGGTAGATAAATAGATACAGATATGTAGGTAGGTAGATAGATAGATAGATAGATAGATAGATAGAGATAGGTAGGTAGGTAGATTGATAGATAGATAGAGATAGGTAGGTAGGTAGATAGATAGATACAGATAGGTAGGTGGGTAGATTGATAGATAGAGATAGGTAGGTAGGTAGGTAGATAGAGATAGGTAGGTAGGTAGATTGATAGAGATAGGTAAGTAGGTAGGTAGATAGATAGATAGAGATAGGTAGGTAGGTAGATAGATAGATACAGATAGGTAGGTAGGTAGATATATAGATACAGATATGTAGGTAGGTAGATAGATAGATACAGATAGGTAGGTAGGTAGGTAGATAGATACAGATATGTAGGTAGGTAGATAGATAGATAGAGATAGGTAGGTAGGTAGGTAGATTGATAGATACAGATAGGTGGGTAGGTAGATAGATAGATACAGATATGTAGATAGGTAGATAGATAGATACAGATAGGTAGGTAGGTAGATAGATAGATTGAGATAGGTAGGTGGGTAGATAGATAGATAGAGATAGGTAGGTAGGTAGATTGATAGATAGAGATAGATAGGTAGGTAGATAGATAGATAGAGATAGGTAGGTAGGTAGATAGATAGATACAGATAGGTAGGTAGATAGATTGATAGAGATAGGTAGGTAGGTAGGTAGATAGATAGATACAGATAGGTAGGAAGGTAGTTTGATAGATACAGATAGGTAGGTAGGTAGATTGATAGATACAGATAGGTAGGTAGGTAGGTAGATAGATAGATACAGATAGGTAGGTAGGTAGATTGATAGATAGAGATAGGTAGGTAGGTAGGTAGATTGATAGATACAGATAGGTAGGTAGGTAGGTAGATAGATAGAGATAGGTAGGTAGGTAGATAGATAGATAGAGATAGGTAGGTAGGTAGATTGATAGATAGAGATAGGTAGGTAGGTAGGTAGATAGATAGAGATAGGTAGGTAGGTAGATAGATAGATAGAGATAGGTAGGTAGGTAGATAGATAGATAGAGATAGGTAGGTAGGTAGATAGATAGATAGAGATAGGTAGGTAGGTAGATAGATAGATAGATACAGATAGGTAGGTAGGTAGGTAGATAGATACAGATATGTAGGTAGGTAGAAAGATAGATAGAGATAGGTAGGTAGGTAGATAGATAGATACAGATAGGTTGGTAGGTAGATATATAGATACAGATATGTAGGTAGGTAGATAGATAGATACAGATAGGTAGGTAGGTAGATAGATACAGATATGTAGGTAGGTAGATAGATAGATAGAGATAGGTAGGTAGGTAGGTAGATTGGTAGATACAGATAGGTGGGTAGGTAGATAGATAGATACAGATATGTAGGTAGGTAGATAGATAGATACAGATAGGTAGGTAGGTAGATAGATAGATTGAGATAGGTAGGTGGGTAGATAGATAGATAGAGATAGGTAGGTAGGTAGATTGATAGATAGAGATAGGTAGGTAGGTAGATAGATAGATAGAGATAGGTAGGTAGGTAGGTAGATAGATACAGATAGGTAGGTAGATAGATTGATAGAGATAGGTAGGTAGGTAGGCAGGTAGATAGATAGATACAGATAGGTAGGTAGGTAGTTTGATAGATACAGATAGGTAGGTAGGTAGATTGATAGATACAGATAGGTAGGTAGGTAGATAGATAGATACAGATAGGTAGGTAGGTAGATTGATAGATAGAGATAGGTATCTAGGTAGGTAGATTGATAGATACAGATAGGTAGGTAGGTAGGTAGATAGAGATAGGTAGGTAGGTAGATAGATAGATAGAGATAGGTAGGTAGGTAGATTGATAGGTAGAGATAGGTAGGTAGGTAGGTAGATAGATAGAGATAGGTAGGTAGGTAGATAGATAGATAGAGATAGGTAGGTAGGTAGATTGATAGATACAGATAGGTAGGTAGGTAGATAGATAGATAGAGATAGGTAGGTAGGTAGATAGATAGATAGAGATAGGTAGGTAGGTAGATAGATAGATAGATACAGATAGGTAGGTAGGTAGGTAGATAGATACATATATGTAGGTAGGTAGATAGATAGATAGAGATAGGTAGGTAGTTAGATTGATAGATAGAGATAGGTAGGTAGGTAGGTAGATAGATAGAGATAGGTAGGTAGGTAGATTGATAGATACAGATAGGTAGGTAGGTAGATAGATAGATACAGATAGGTAGGTAGGTAGATTGATAGATAGAGATAGGTAGGTAGGTAGGTAGATAGATAGAGATAGGTAGGTAGGTAGATTGATAGAGATAGGTAGGTAGGTAGGTAGATAGATGGAGATAGGTAGGTAGGTAGATTGATAGATACAGATAAGTAGGTAGGTAGATAGATAGATACAGATAGGTAGGTAGGTAGATAGATAGATAGAGATAGGTAGGTAGGTAGATTGATAGATACAGATAGGTAGGTAGGTAGATTGATAGATAGAGATAGGTAGGTAGGTAGATTGATAGATACAGATAGGAAGGTAGGTAGATTGATAGATAGAGATAGGTAGGTAGGTAGATAGATAGATAGAGATAGGTAGGTAGGTAGATAGATAGATAAAGATAGGTAGGTAGGTAGATAGATAGATTGAGATAGGTAGGTAGGTAGATAGATAGATACAGATAGGTAGGTAGGTAGATAGATAGATAAAGATAGGTAGGTAGGTAGATAGATAGATACAGATAGGTAGGTAGGTAGATTGATAGATAGAGATAGGTAGGTAGGTAGGTAGATAGATACAGATAGGTAGGTAGGTAGATAGATAGATACAGATAGGTAGGTAGGTAGATTGATAGAGATAGGTAGGTAGGTAGGTAGATAGATACAGATAGGTAGGTAGGTAGATAGATAGATAGAGATAGGTAGGTAGGTAGATTGATAGATAGAGATAGGTAGGTAGGTAGATTGATAGATACAGATAGGTAGGTAGGTAGATAGATAGATAGAGATACGTAGGTAGGTAGGTAGGTAGATACAGATAGGTAGGTAGATAAATACAGATAGGTGGATAGGTAGATAGATAGATACAGATAGGTAGGTAGGTAGATTGATAGATAGAGATAGGTAGGTAGGTAGATATATAGATACAGATAGGTAGGTAGGTAGATTGATAGATAGAGATAGGTAGGTAGGTAGATTGATAGATACAGATAGGTAGGTAGGTAGATAGATAGATAGAGATACGTAGGTATGTAGGTAGATAGATACAGATAGGTAGGTAGATAGATAAATACAGATATGTGGGTAGGTAGATAGATAGATACAGATAGGTAGGTAGGTAGATTGATAGATAGAGATAGGTAGGTAGATAGATAAATACAGATAGGTGGGTAGGTAGTTAGATAGATAGAGATAGGTAGGTAGGTAGATTGATAGATAGAGATAGGTAGATAGGTAGATAGATAGATACAGATAGGTAGGTAGGTAGATATATAGATACAGATATGTAGGTAGGTAGATAGATAGATAGAGATAGGTAGGTAGGTAGATTGATAGATAGAGATAGGTAGGTAGGTAGATAGATAGATACAGATAGGTAGGTAGGTAGATTGATAGATAGAGATAGGTAGGTAGGTAGGTAGATAGATAGAGATAGGTAGGTAGGTAGATTGATAAAGATAGGTAAGTAGGTAGGTAGATAGATAGATAGAGATAGGTAGGTAGGTAGATAGATAGATACAGATAGGTAGGTAGGTAGATATATAGATACAGATATGTAGGTAGGTAGATAGATAGATACAGATAGGTAGGTAGGTAGGTAGGTAGATAGATACAGATATGTAGATAGGTAGATAGATAGATAGAGATAGGTAGGTAGGTAGATTGATAGATACAGATAGGTGGGTAGGTAGATAGATAGATACAGATATGTAGGTAGGTAGATAGATAGATACAGATAGGTAGGTAGGTAGATAGATAGATAGAGATAGGTAGGTGGGTAGATAGATAGATAGAGATAGGTAGGTAGGTAGATTGATAGATAGAGATAGGTAGGTAGGTAGATAGATAGATAGAGATAGGTAGGTAGGTAGGTAGATAGATAGATACAGATAGGTAGGTAGGTAGATTGATAGATAGAGATAGGTAGGTAGGTAGGTAGATAGATACAGATAGGTAGGTAGGTAGATAGATAGATACAGATAGGTAGGTAGGTAGATTGATAGATAGAGATAGGTAGGTAGGTAGGTAGATAGATACAGATAGGTAGGTAGGTAGATAGATAGATAGAGATAGGTAGGTAGGTAGATTGATAGATACAGATAGGTAGGTAGGTAGATAGATAGATACAGATAGGTAAGTAGGTAGATTGATAGATAGAGATAGGTAGGTAGGTAGATTGATAGATACAGATAGGCAGGTAGGTAGATAGATAGATAGAGATAGGTAGGTAGGTAGATTGATAGATAGAGATAGGTAGGTAGGTAGGTAGATACAGATAGGTAGGTAGGTAGATATATAGATACAGATATGTAGGTAGGTAGATAGATAGATACAGATAGGTAGGTAGGTAGGTAGGTAGATAGATACAGATATGTAGGTAGGTAGATAGATAGATAGAGATAGGTAGGTAGGTAGGTAGGTAGGTAGATACAGATAGGTAGGTAGGTAGATAGATAGATAGAGATAGGTAGGTAGATAGATAGATAGAGATAGGTAGGTAGGTAGGTAGATTGATAGATACAGATAGGTAGGTAGGTAGGTAGATAGATCCAGATATGTAGGTATGTAGATTGATAGATACAGATAGGAAGGTAGGTAGATTGATAGATAGAGATAGGTAGGTAGGTAGATAGATAGATAGAGATAGGTAGGTAGGTAGATAGATAGATAAAGAAAGGTAGATAGGTAGATAGATAGATACAGATAGGTAGGTAGGTAGATAGATAGAGATAGGTGGGTAGGTAGATAGATAGATACAGATAGGTAGGTAGGTAGATATATAGATACAGATATGTAGGTAGGTAGATAGATAGATACAGATAGGTAGGTAGGTAGGTAGATAGATACAGATATGTAGGTAGGTAGATAGATAGATAGAGATAGGTAGGTAGGTAGATTGATAGATACAGATAGGTGGGTAGGTAGATAGATAGATACAGATATGTAGGTAGGTAGATAGATAGATACAGATAGGTAGGTAGGTAGATAGATAGATAGAGATAGGTAGGTGGGTAGATAGATAGATAGAGATAGGTAGGTAGGTAGATTGATAGATAGAGATAGGTAGGTAGGTAGATAGATAGATAGAGATAGGTAGGTAGGTAGGTAGATAGATACAGATAGGTAGGTAGATAGATTGATAGAGATAGGTAGGTAGGTAGGTAGATAGATAGATACAGATAGTTAGGTAGGTAGTTTGATAGATACAGATAGGTAGGTAGGTAGATTGATAGATACAGATAGGTAGGTAGGTAGATAGATAGATACAGATAGGTAGGTAGGTAGATTGATAGATAGAGATAGGTAGGTAGGTAGGTAGATTGATAGATACAGATAGGTAGGTAGGTAGGTAGATAGATAGAGATAGGTAGGTAGGTAGATTGATAGAGATAGGTAGGTAGGTAGATAGATAGATAGAGATAGGTAGGTAGGTAGATAGATAGATAGAGATATGTAGGTAGGTAGATTAATAGATAGAGATAGGTAGGTAGGTAGGTAGATAGATAGAGATAGGTAGGTAGGTAGATAGATAGATAGAGATAGGTAGGTAGGTAGATTGATAGATACAGATAGGTAGGTAGGTAGATAGATAGATAGATAGAGATAGGTAGGTAGATAGATAGATAGAGATAGGTAGGTAGGTAGGTAGATTGATAGATACAGATAGGTAGGTAGGTAGGTAGATAGATACAGATATGTAGGTATGTAGATTGATAGATACAGATAGGAAGGTAGGTAGATTGATAGATAGAGATAGGTAGGTAGGTAGATAGATAGATAGAGATAGGTAGGTAGGTAGATTGATAGATAGAGATAGGTAGGTAGATAGATAGATAGATAGAGATAGGTAGGTAGGTAGATAGATAGATAAAGAAAGGTAGATAGGTAGATAGATAGATACAGATAGGTAGGTAGGTAGATAGATAGAGATAGGTGGGTAGGTAGATAGATAGATAGAGATAGGTAGGTAGGTAGATAGATAGATAGATAGAGATAGGTAGGTAGGTAGATAGATAGATACAGATAGGTAGGTAGGTAGATTGATAGATAGAGATAGGTAGGTAGGTAGGTAGATAGATACAGATAGGTAGGTAGGTAGATAGATAGATACAGATAGGTAGGTAGGTAGATTGATAGATAGAGATAGGTAGGTAGGTAGGTAGATAGATACAGATAGGTAGGTAGGTAGATAGATAGATAGAGATAGGTAGGTAGGTAGATTGATAGATACAGATAGGTAGGTAGGTAGATAGATAGATACAGATAGGTAAGTAGGTAGATTGATAGATAGAGATAGGTAGGTAGGTAGATTGATAGATACAGATAGGTAGGTAGGTAGATAGATAGATAGAGATAGATAGGTAGGTAGATTGATAGATAGAGATAGGTAGGTAGGTAGGTAGATACAGATAGGTAGGTAGGTAGATTGATAGATAGAGATAGGTAGGTAGGTAGATATATAGATACAGATAGGTAGGTAGGTAGATTGATAGATAGAGATAGGTAGGTAGGTAGATTGATAGATACAGATAGGTAGGTAGGTAGATAGATAGAGATACGTAGGTATGTAGGTAGATAGATACAGATAGGTAGGTAGATAGATAAATACAGATATGTGGGTAGGTAGATAGATAGATACAGATAGGTAGGTAGGTAGATTGATAGATAGAGATAGGTAGGTAGATAGATAAATACAGATAGGTGGGTAGGTAGTTAGATAGATAGAGATAGGTAGGTAGGTAGATTGATAGATAGAGATAGGTAGATAGGTAGATAGATAGATACAGATAGGTAGGTAGGTAGATATATAGATACAGATATGTAGGTAGGTAGATAGATAGATAGAGATAGGTAGGTAGGTAGATTGATAGATAGAGATAGGTAGGTAGGTAGATAGATAGATACAGATAGGTAGGTAGGTAGATTGATAGATAGAGATAGGTAGGTAGGTAGATAGATAGATAGAGATAGGTAGGTAGGTAGATTGATAAAGATAGGTAAGTAGGTAGGTAGATAGATAGATAGAGATAGGTAGGTAGGTAGATAGATAGATACAGATAGGTAGGTAGGTAGATATATAGATACAGATATGTAGGTAGGTAGATAGATAGATACAGATAGGTAGGTAGGTAGGTAGGTAGATAGATACAGATATGTAGATAGGTAGATAGATAGATAGAGATAGGTAGGTAGGTAGATTGATAGATACAGATAGGTGGGTAGGTAGATAGATAGATACAGATATGTAGGTAGGTAGATAGATAGATACAGATAGGTAGGTAGGTAGATAGATAGATAGAGATAGGTAGGTGGGTAGATAGATAGATAGAGATAGGTAGGTAGGTAGATTGATAGATAGAGATAGGTAGGTAGGTAGATAGATAGATAGAGATAGGTAGGTAGGTAGGTAGATAGATAGATACAGATAGGTAGGTAGGTAGATTGATAGATAGAGATAGGTAGGTAGGTAGGTAGATAGATACAGATAGGTAGGTAGGTAGATAGATAGATACAGATAGGTAGGTAGGTAGATTGATAGATAGAGATAGGTAGGTAGGTAGGTAGATAGATACAGATAGGTAGGTAGGTAGATAGATAGATAGAGATAGGTAGGTAGGTAGATTGATAGATACAGATAGGTAGGTAGGTAGATAGATAGATACAGATAGGTAAGTAGGTAGATTGATAGATAGAGATAGGTAGGTAGGTAGATTGATAGATACAGATAGGTAGGTAGGTAGATAGATAGATAGAGATAGGTAGGTAGGTAGATTGATAGATAGAGATAGGTAGGTAGGTAGGTAGATACAGATAGGTAGGTAGGTAGATATATAGATACAGATATGTAGGTAGGTAGATAGATAGATACAGATAGGTAGGTAGGTAGGTAGGTAGATAGATACAGATATGTAGGTAGGTAGATAGATAGATAGAGATAGGTAGGTAGATAGATAGATAGAGATAGGTAGGTAGGTAGGTAGATTGATAGATACAGATAGGTAGGTAGGTAGGTAGATAGATCCAGATATGTAGGTATGTAGATTGATAGATACAGATAGGAAGGTAGGTAGATTGATAGATAGAGATAGGTAGGTAGGTAGATAGATAGATAGAGATAGGTAGGTAGGTAGATAGATAGATAAAGAAAGGTAGATAGGTAGATAGATAGATACAGATAGGTAGGTAGGTAGATAGATAGAGATAGGTGGGTAGGTAGATAGATAGATACAGATAGGTAGGTAGGTAGATATATAGATACAGATATGTAGGTAGGTAGATAGATAGATACAGATAGGTAGGTAGGTAGGTAGATAGATACAGATATGTAGGTAGGTAGATAGATAGATAGAGATAGGTAGGTAGGTAGATTGATAGATACAGATAGGTGGGTAGGTAGATAGATAGATACAGATATGTAGGTAGGTAGATAGATAGATACAGATAGGTAGGTAGGTAGATAGATAGATAGAGATAGGTAGGTGGGTAGATAGATAGATAGAGATAGGTAGGTAGGTAGATTGATAGATAGAGATAGGTAGGTAGGTAGATAGATAGATAGAGATAGGTAGGTAGGTAGGTAGATAGATACAGATAGGTAGGTAGATAGATTGATAGAGATAGGTAGGTAGGTAGGTAGATAGATAGATACAGATAGTTAGGTAGGTAGTTTGATAGATACAGATAGGTAGGTAGGTAGATTGATAGATACAGATAGGTAGGTAGGTAGATAGATAGATACAGATAGGTAGGTAGGTAGATTGATAGATAGAGATAGGTAGGTAGGTAGGTAGATTGATAGATACAGATAGGTAGGTAGGTAGGTAGATAGATAGAGATAGGTAGGTAGGTAGATTGATAGAGATAGGTAGGTAGGTAGATAGATAGATAGAGATAGGTAGGTAGGTAGATAGATAGATAGAGATATGTAGGTAGGTAGATTGATAGATAGAGATAGGTAGGTAGGTAGGTAGATAGATAGAGATAGGTAGGTAGGTAGATAGATAGATAGAGATAGGTAGGTAGGTAGATTGATAGATACAGATAGGTAGGTAGGTAGATAGATAGATAGATAGAGATAGGTAGGTAGATAGATAGATAGAGATAGGTAGGTAGGTAGGTAGATTGATAGATACAGATAGGTAGGTAGGTAGGTAGATAGATACAGATATGTAGGTATGTAGATTGATAGATACAGATAGGAAGGTAGGTAGATTGATAGATAGAGATAGGTAGGTAGGTAGATAGATAGATAGAGATAGGTAGGTAGGTAGATTGATAGATAGAGATAGGTAGGTAGATAGATAGATAGATAGAGATAGGTAGGTAGGTAGATAGATAGATAAAGAAAGGTAGATAGGTAGATAGATAGATACAGATAGGTAGGTAGGTAGATAGATAGAGATAGGTGGGTAGGTAGATAGATAGATAGAGATAGGTAGGTAGGTAGATAGATAGATAGATAGAGATAGGTAGGTAGGTAGGTAGGTAGATAGATAGATACAGATAGGTAGGTAGGTAGATTGATAGATAGAGATAGGTAGGTAGGTAGGTAGATAGATACAGATAGGTAGGTAGGTAGATAGATAGATACAGATAGGTAGGTAGGTAGATTGATAGATAGAGATAGGTAGGTAGGTAGGTAGATAGATACAGATAGGTAGGTAGGTAGATAGATAGATAGAGATAGGTAGGTAGGTAGATTGATAGATACAGATAGGTAGGTAGGTAGATAGATAGATACAGATAGGTAAGTAGGTAGATTGATAGATAGAGATAGGTAGGTAGGTAGATTGATAGATACAGATAGGTAGGTAGGTAGATAGATAGATAGAGATAGATAGGTAGGTAGATTGATAGATAGAGATAGGTAGGTAGGTAGGTAGATACAGATAGGTAGGTAGGTAGATATATAGATACAGATATGTAGGTAGGTAGATAGATAGATACAGATAGGTAGGTAGGTAGGTAGGTAGATAGATACAGATATGTAGGTAGGTAGATAGATAGATAGAGATAGGTAGGTAGGTAGGTAGATAGATACAGATAGGTAGGTAGGTAGATAGATAGATAGAGATAGGTAGGTAGATAGATAGATAGAGATAGGTAGGTAGGTAGGTAGATTGATAGATACAGATAGGTAGGTAGGTAGGTAGATAGATACAGATATGTAGGTATGTAGATTGATAGATACAGATAGGAAGGTAGGTAGATTGATAGATAGAGATAGGTAGGTAGGTAGATAGATAGATAGAGATAGGTAGGTAGGTAGATAGATAGATAAAGAAAGGTAGATAGGTAGATAGATAGATACAGATAGGTAGGAAGGTAGATAGATAGAGATAGGTGGGTAGGTAGATAGATAGATACAGATAGGTAGGTAGGTAGATATATAGATACAGATATGTAGGTAGGTAGATAGATAGATACAGATAGGTAGGTAGGTAGGTAGATAGATACAGATATGTAGGTAGGTAGATAGATAGATAGAGATAGGTAGGTAGGTAGATTGATAGATACAGATAGGTGGGTAGGTAGATAGATAGATACAGATATGTAGGTAGGTAGATAGATAGATACAGATAGGTAGGTAGGTAGATAGATAGATAGAGATAGGTAGGTGGGTAGATAGATAGATAGAGATAGGTAGGTAGGTAGATTGATAGATAGAGATAGGTAGGTAGGTAGATAGATAGATAGAGATAGGTAGGTAGGTAGGTAGATAGATACAGATAGGTAGGTAGATAGATTGATAGAGATAGGTAGGTAGGTAGGTAGATAGATAGATACAGATAGTTAGGTAGGTAGTTTGATAGATACAGATAGGTAGGTAGGTAGATTGATAGATACAGATAGGTAGGTAGGTAGATAGATAGATACAGATAGGTAGGTAGGTAGATTGATAGATAGAGATAGGTAGGTAGGTAGGTAGATTGATAGATACAGATAGGTAGGTAGGTAGGTAGATAGATAGAGATAGGTAGGTAGGTAGATTGATAGAGATAGGTAGGTAGGTATATAGATAGATAGAGATAGGTAGGTAGGTAGATAGATAGATAGAGATATGTAGGTAGGTAGATTGATAGATAGAGATAGGTAGGTAGGTAGGTAGATAGATAGAGATAGGTAGGTAGGTAGATAGATAGATAGAGATAGGTAGGTAGGTAGATTGATAGATACAGATAGGTAGGTAGGTAGATAGATAGATAGATAGAGATAGGTAGGTAGATAGATAGATAGATAGAGATAGGTAGGTAGGTAGGTAGATTGATAGATACAGATAGGTAGGTAGGTAGGTAGATAGATACAGATATGTAGGTATGTAGATTGATAGATACAGATAGGAAGGTAGGTAGATTGATAGATAGAGATAGGTAGGTAGGTAGATAGATAGATAGAGATAGGTAGGTAGGTAGATTGATAGATAGAGATAGGTAGGTAGATAGATAGATAGATAGAGATAGGTAGGTAGGTAGATAGATAGATAAAGAAAGGTAGATAGGTAGATAGATAGATACAGATAGGTAGGTAGGTAGATAGATAGAGATAGGTGGGTAGGTAGATAGATAGATAAAGATAGGTAGGTAGGTAGATTGATAGATAGAGATAGGTAGGTAGGTAGATAGATAGATAGAGATAGGTAGGTAGGTAGATAGATAGATAGAGATAGGTAGGTAGGTAAATTGATAGAGATAGGTAGGTAGGTAGGTAGATAGATAGAGATAGGTAGGTAGGTAGATTGATAGATACAGATAGGAAGGTAGGTAGATTGATAGATAGAGATAGGTAGGTAGGTAGATAGATAGATACAGATAGGTAGGTAGGTAGATTGATAGATAGAGATAGGTAGGTAGGTAGGTAGATAGATAGATAGAGATAGGTAGGTAGGTAGATAGATAGATAGAGATAGGTAGAGAGGTAGATAGATAGATACAGATAGATAGGTAGGTAGATAGATAGATAGAGATAGGTGGGTAGGTAGATAGATAGATACAGATAGGTAGGTAGGTAGATTGATAGATAGAGATAGGTAGGTAGATAGATAGATAGATAGAGATAGGTAGGTAGGTAGATTCATAGAGATAGGTAGGTAGGTAGGTAGATAGATAGAGATAGGTAGGTAGGTAGATTGATAGATACAGATAGGTAGGTAGGTAGACTGATAGATAGAGATAGGTAGGTAGGTAGATAGATAGATAGAGATAGGTAGGTAGGTAGATTGATAGATACAGATAGGTAGGTAGGTAGATTGATAGATAGAGATAGGTAGGTAGGTAGATAGATAGATAGAGATAGGTAGGTAGGTAGATTGATAGATAGAGATAGGTAGGTAGGTAGGTAGATAGATAGAGATAGGTAGGTAGGTAGATATATAGATACAGATATGTAGGTAGATAGATAGAGATAGGTAGGTAGGTAGATTGATAGATACAGATAGGTAGGTAGATTGATAGATAGAGATAGGTAGGTAGGTAGACAGATAGATAGAGATAGGTAGGTAGGTAGATTGATAGATAGAGATAGGTAGGTAGGTAGGTAGATAGATAGATAGAGGTAGGTAGGTAGGTAGATAGATAGATTGAGATAGGTAGCTAGGTAGATAGATAGATACAGATAGGTAGGTAGGTAGATAGATAGATACAGATAGGTAGGTAGGTAGATAGATAGATACAGATAGGTAGGTAGGTAGATAGATAGATACAGTTAGGTAGGTAGGTAGATTGATAGATAGAGATAGGTAGGTAGGTAGGTAGATAGATACAGATAGGTAGGTAGGTAGATAGATAGATACAGATAGGTAGGTAGGTAGATTGATAGATAGAGATAGGTAGGTAGGTAGATACATACAGATAGGTAGGTAGGTAGATAGATAGATAGAGATAGGTAGGTAGGTAGATTGATAGATACAGATAGGTAGGTAGGTAGATAGATAGATAGAGGTAGGTAGGTAGGTAGATTGATAGATAGAGATAGGTAGGTAGGTAGGTAGGTAGGTAGGTAGATAGAGATAGGTAGGTAGGTAGATTGATAGATACAGATAGGTAGGTAGGTAGATAGATAGATACAGATAGGTAGGTAGGTAGATTGATAGATAGAAATAGGTAGGTAGGTAGGTAGATAGATAGAGATAGGTAGGTAGGTAGATTGATAGAGATAGGTAGGTAGGTAGGTAGATAGATGGAGATAGGTAGGTAGGTAGATTGATAGATACAGATAGGTAGGTAGGTAGATAGATAGATACAGATAGGTAGGTAGGTAGATAGATAGATAGAGATAGGTAGGTAGGTAGATTGATAGATACAGATAGGTAGGTAGGTAGATATATAGATACAGATATGTAGGTAGGTAGATAGATAGATACAGATAGGTAGGTAGGTAGATACAGATATGTAGGTAGGTAGATAGATAGATAGATAGAGATAGGTAGGTAGGTAGATTGATAGATACAGATAGGTGGGTAGATAGATAGATAGATAGATACAGATATGTAGGTAGGTAGATAGATAGATACAGATAGGTAGGTAGGTAGATAGATAGATAGAGATAGGTAGGTGGGTAGATAGATAGATAGAGATAGGTAGGTAGGTAGATTGATAGATAGAGATAGGTAGGTAGGTAGATAGATAGATAGAGATAGGTAGGTAGGTAGGTAGATAGATACAGATAGGTAGGTAGATAGATTGATAGAGATAGGTAGGTAGGTAGGTAGATAGATAGATACAGATAGGTAGGTAGGTAGTTTGATAGATACAGATAGGTAGGTATGTAGATTGATAGATACAGATAGGTAGGTAGGTAGATAGATAGATACAGATAGGTAGGTAGGTAGATTGATAGATAGAGATAGGTAGGTAGGTAGGTAGATAGATACAGATAGGTAGGTAGGTAGATAGATAGATAGAGATAGGTAGGTAGGTAGGTAGATTGATAGATACAGATAGGTAGGTAGGTAGATAGATAGATAGATAGAGATAGGTAGGTAGGTAGAATGATAGATAGAGATAGGTAGGTAGGTAGGTAGGTAGATAGATAGAGATAGGTAGGTAGGTAGATTGATAGATACAGATAGGTAGGTAGGTAGATAGATAGATACAGATAGGTAGGTAGGTAGATTGATAGATAGAGATAGGTAGGTAGGTAGGTAGATAGATAGAGATAGGTAGGTAGGTAGATTGATAGAGATAGGTAGGTAGGTAGGTAGATAGATGGAGATAGGTAGGTAGGTAGATTGATAGATAGAGATAGGTAGGTAGGTAGATTGATAGAGATAGGTAAGTAGGTAGGTAGATAGATAGATAGAGATAGGTAGGTAGGTAGATAGATAGATACAGATAGGTAGGTAGGTGGATATATAGATACAGATATGTAGGTAGGTAGATAGATAGATACAGATAGGTAGGTAGGTAGGTAGATAGATACAGATATGTAGGTAGGTAGATAGATAGATAGAGATAGGTAGGTAGGTAGATTGATAGATACAGATAGGTGGGTAGGTAGATAGATAGATACAGATATGTAGGTAGGTAGATAGATAGATACAGATAGGTAGGTAGGTAGATAGATACATAGAGATAGGTAGGTGGGTAGATAGATAGATAGAGATAGGTAGGTAGGTAGATTGATAGATAGAGATAGGTAGGTAGGTAGATAGATAGAGATAGGTAGGTAGGTAAGTAGATAGATAGATACAGATAGGTAGGTAGGTAGTTTGATAGATACAGATAGGTAGGTAGGTAGATTGATAGATACAGATAGGTAGGTAGGTAGATAGATAGATACAGATAGGTAGGTAGGTAGATTGATAGATAGAGATAGGTAGGTAGGTAGGTAAATTGATAGATACAGATAGGTAGGTAGGTAGGTAGGTAGATAGATAGAGATAGGTAGGTAGGTAGATTGATAGAGATAGGTAGGTAGGTAGATAGATAGATAGAGATAGGTAGGTAGGTAGATAGATAGATAGAGATAGGTAGGTAGGTAGATTGATAGATAGAGATAGGTAGGTAGGTAGGTAGATAGATAGAGATAGGTAGGTAGGTAGATAGATAGATAGAGATAGGTAGGTAGGTAGATTGATAGATACAGATAGGTAGGTAGGTAGATAGATAGATAGAGATAGGTAGGTAGATAGATAGATAGAGATAGGTAGGTAGGTAGGTAGATTGATAGATACAGATAGGTAGGTAGGTAGGTAGATAGATACAGATATGTAGGTAGGTAGATTGATAGATACAGATAGGAAGGTAGGTAGATTGATAGATAGAGATAGATAGGTAGGTAGATAGATAGATACAGATAGGTAGGTAGGTAGATTGATAGATAGAGATAGGTAGGTAGATATATAGATAGATAGATAGAGATAGGTAGGTAGGTAGATAGATAGATACAGATAGGTAGGTAGGTAGATTGATAGATAGAGATAGGTAGGTAGGTAGATAGATAGATAGAGATAGGTAGGTAGGTAGATTGATAGATACAGATAGGTAGGTAGGTAGATTGATAGATAGAGATAGGTAGGTAGGTAGATAGATAGATAGAGATAGGTAGGTAGGTAGATTGATAGATAGAGATAGGTAGGTAGGTAGATAGATAGATACAGATAGGTAGGTAGGTAGATATATAGATACAGATATGTAGGTAGGTAGATAGATAGATACAGATAGGTAGGTAGGTAGGTAGATAGATACAGATATGTAGGTAGGTAGATAGATAGATAGATAGAGATAGGTAGGTAGGTAGATTGATAGATACAGATAGGTGGGTAGGTAGATAGATAGATACAGATAGGTAGGTAGGTAGATAGATAGATACAGATAGGTAGGTAGGTAGATAGATACATAGAGATAGGTAGGTGGGTAGATAGATAGATAGAGATAGGTAGGTAGGTAGATTGATAGATAGAGATAGGTAGGTAGGTAGGTAGATAGAGATAGGTAGGTAGGTAGGTAGATAGACACAGATAGGTAGGTAGATAGATTGATAGAGATAGGTAGGTAGGTAAGTAGATAGATAGATACAGATAGGTAGGTAGGTAGTTTGATAGATACAGATAGGTAGGTAGGTAGATTGATAGATACAGATAGGTAGGTAGGTAGATAGATAGATACAGATAGGTAGGTAGGTAGATTGATAGATAGAGATAGGTAGGTAGGTAGGTAAATTGATAGATACAGATAGGTAGGTAGGTAGGTAGGTAGGTAGATAGATAGAGATAGGTAGGTAGGTAGATTGATAGAGATAGGTAGGTAGGTAGATAGATAGATAGAGATAGGTAGGTAGGTAGATAGATAGATAGAGATAGGTAGGTAGGTAGATTGATAGATAGAGATAGGTAGGTAGGTAGGTAGATAGATAGAGATAGGTAGGTAGGTAGATAGATACAGATATGTAGGTAGGTAGATAGATAGATACAGATAGGTAGGTAGGTAGATACAGATATGTAGGTAGGTAGATAGATAGATAGATAGAGATAGGTAGGTAGGTAGATTGATAGATACAGATAGGTGGGTAGATAGATAGATAGATAGATACAGATATGTAGGTAGGTAGATAGATAGATACAGATAGGTAGGTAGGTAGATAGATAGATAGAGATAGGTAGGTGGGTAGATAGATAGATAGAGATAGGTAGGTAGGTAGATTGATAGATAGAGATAGGTAGGTAGGTAGATAGATAGATAGAGATAGGTAGGTAGGTAGGTAGATAGATACAGATAGGTAGGTAGATAGATTGATAGAGATAGGTAGGTAGGTAGGTAGATAGATAGATACAGATAGGTAGGTAGGTAGTTTGATAGATACAGATAGGTAGGTATGTAGATTGATAGATACAGATAGGTAGGTAGGTAGATAGATAGATACAGATAGGTAGGTAGGTAGAATGATAGATAGAGATAGGTAGGTAGGTAGGTAGGTAGATAGATAGAGATAGGTAGGTAGGTAGATTGATAGATACAGATAGGTAGGTAGGTAGATAGATAGATACAGATAGGTAGGTAGGTAGGTAGATTGATAGATACAGATAGGTAGGTAGGTAGATAGATAGATAGAGATAGGTAGGTAGGTAGAATGATAGATAGAGATAGGTAGGTAGGTAGGTAGGTAGATAGATAGAGATAGGTAGGTAGGTAGATTGATAGATACAGATAGGTAGGTAGGTAGATAGATAGATACAGATAGGTAGGTAGGTAGATTGATAGATAGAGATAGGTAGGTAGGTAGGTAGGTAGATAGATAGAGATAGGTAGGTAGGTAGATTGATAGAGATAGGTAGGTAGGTAGGTAGATAGATGGAGATAGGTAGGTAGGTAGATTGATAGATAGAGATAGGTAGGTAGGTAGATTGATAGAGATAGGTAAGTAGGTAGGTAGATAGATAGATAGAGATAGGTAGGTAGGTAGATAGATAGATACAGATAGGTAGGTAGGTAGATATATAGATACAGATATGTAGGTAGGTAGATAGATAGATACAGATAGGTAGGTAGGTAGGTAGATAGATACAGATATGTAGGTAGGTAGATAGATAGATAGAGATAGGTAGGTAGGTAGATTGATAGATACAGATAGGTGGGTAGGTAGATAGATAGATACAGATATGTAGGTAGGTAGATAGATAGATACAGATAGGTAGGTAGGTAGATAGATACATAGAGATAGGTAGGTGGGTAGATAGATAGATAGAGATAGGTAGGTAGGTAGATTGATAGATAGAGATAGGTAGGTAGGTAGATAGATAGAGATAGGTAGGTAGGTAGGTAGATAGACACAGATAGGTAGGTAGATAGATTGATAGAGATAGGTAGGTAGGTAAGTAGATAGATAGATACAGATAGGTAGGTAGGTAGTTTGATAGATACAGATAGGTAGGTAGGTAGATAGATAGATACAGATAGGTAGGTAGGTAGATTGATAGATAGAGATAGGTAGGTAGGTAGGTAAATTGATAGATACAGATAGGTAGGTAGGTAGGTAGGTAGATAGATAGAGATAGGTAGGTAGGTAGATTGATAGAGATAGGTAGGTAGGTAGATAGATAGATAGAGATAGGTAGGTAGGTAGATAGATAGATAGAGATATGTAGGTAGGTAGATTGATAGATAGAGATAGGTAGGTAGGTAGGTAGATAGATAGAGATAGGTAGGTAGGTAGATAGATAGATAGAGATAGGTAGGTAGGTAGATTGATAGATACAGATAGGTAGGTAGGTAGGTAGATAGATAGAGATAGGTAGGTAGATAGATAGATAGAGATAGGTAGGTAGGTAGGTAGATTGATAGATACAGATAGGTAGGTAGGTAGGTAGATAGATACAGATATGTAGGTAAGTAGATTGATAGATACAGATAGGAAGGTAGGTAGATTGATAGATAGAGATAGATAGGTAGGTAGATAGATAGATACAGATAGGTAGGTAGGTAGATTGATAGATAGAGATAGGTAGGTAGATAGATAGATAGATAGAGATAGGTAGGTAGGTAGATAGATAGATACAGATAGGTAGGTAGGTAGATTGATAGATAGAGATAGGTAGGTAGGTAGATAGATAGATAGAGATAGGTAGGTAGGTAGATTGATAGATACAGATAGGTAGGTAGGTAGATTGATAGATAGAGATAGGTAGGTAGGTAGATAGATAGATAGAGATAGGTAGGTAGGTAGATTGATAGATAGAGATAGGTAGGTAGGTAGGTAGATAGATAGAGATAGGTAGGTAGGTAGATATATAGATACAGATATGTACGTAGATAGAGATAGGTAGGTAGGTAGATTGATAGATACAGATAGGTAGGTAGGTAGATTGATAGATAGAGATAGGTAGGTAGGTAGATAGATAGATAGAGATAGGTAGGTAGGTATATTGATAGATAGAGATAGGTAGGTAGGTAGATAGATAGATTGAGATAGGTAGGTAGGTAGATAGATAGATACAGATAGGTAGGTAGGTAGATAGATAGATACAGATAGGTAGGTAGGTAGATAGATAGATACAGATAGGTAGGTAGGTAGATAGATAGAGATAGGTAGGTAGGTAGATTGATAGAGATAGGTAGGTAGGTAGGTAGATAGATGGAGGTAGGTAGGTAGGTAGATTGATAGATAGAGATAGGTAGGTAGGTAGATTGATAGAGATAGGTAAGTAGGTAGGTAGATAGATAGATAGAGATAGGTAGGTAGGTAGATAGATAGATACAGATAGGTAGGTAGGTAGATATATAGATACAGATATGTAGGTAGGTAGATAGATAGATACAGATAGGTAGGTAGGTAGGTAGATAGATACAGATATGTAGGTAGGTAGATAGATAGATAGAGATAGGTAGGTAGGTAGATTGATAGATACAGATAGGTGGGTAGGTAGATAGATAGATACAGATATGTAGGTAGGTAGATAGATAGATACAGATAGGTAGGTAGGTAGATAGATACATAGAGATAGGTAGGTGGGTAGATAGATAGATAGAGATAGGTAGGTCGGTAGATTGATAGATAGAGATAGGTAGGTAGGTAGATAGATAGAGATAGGTAGGTAGGTAGGTAGATAGACACAGATAGGTAGGTAGATAGATTGATAGAGATAGGTAGGTAGGTAAGTAGATAGATAGATACAGATAGGTAGGTAGGTAGTTTGATAGATACAGATAGGTAGGTAGGTAGATTGATAGATACAGATAGGTAGGTAGGTAGATAGATAGATACAGATAGGTAGGTAGGTAGATTGATAGATAGAGATAGGTAGGTAGGTAGGTAAATTGATAGATACAGATAGGTAGGTAGGTAGGTAGGTAGGTAGATAGATAGAGATAGGTAGGTAGGTAGATTGATAGAGATAGGTAGGTAGGTAGATAGATAGATAGAGATAGGTAGGTAGGTAGATAGATAGATAGAGATAGGTAGGTAGGTAGATTGATAGATAGAGATAGGTAGGTAGGTAGGTAGATAGATAGAGATAGGTAGGTAGGTAGATAGATAGAGATAGGTAGGTAGGTAGATTGATAGATACAGATAGGTAGGTAGGTAGATAGATAGATAGAGATAGGTAGGTAGATAGATAGATAGAGATAGGTAGGTAGGTAGGTAGATTGATAGATACAGATAGGTAGGTAGGTAGGTAGGTAGATAGATACAGATATGTAGGTAGGTAGATTGATAGATACAGATAGGAAGGTAGGTAGAATGATAGATAGAGATAGATAGGTAGGTAGATAGATAGATACAGATAGGTAGGTAGGTAGATTGATAGATAGAGATAGGTAGGTAGATAGATAGATAGATAGAGATAGGTAGGTAGGTAGATAGATAGATACAGATAGGTAGGTAGGTAGATTGATAGATAGAGATAGGTAGGTAGGTAGATAGATAGATAGAGATAGGTAGGTAGGTAGATTGATAGAGATAGGTAGGTAGGTAGGTAGATTGATAGATACAGATAGGTAGGTAGGTAGATTGATAGATAGAGATAGGTAGGTAGGTAGATAGATAGATAGAGATAGGTAGGTAGGTAGATTGATAGATACAGATAGGTAGGTAGATTGATAGATAGAGATAGGTAGGTAGGTAGATAGATAGATAGAGATAGGTAGGTAGGTAGATTGATAGATAGAGATAGGTAGGTAGGTAGATATATAGATACAGATATGTAGGTAGATAGATAGAGATAGGTAGGTAGGTAGATTGATAGATACAGATAGGTAGGTAGGTAGATTGATAGATAGAGATAGGTAGGTAGGTAGATTGATAGATAGAGATAGGTAGGTAGGTAGATTGATAGATAGAGATAGGTAGGTAGGTAGATAGATAGATAGAGATAGGTAGGTAGGTAGGTAGATAGATACAGATAGGTAGGTAGATAGATTGATAGATAGAGATAGGTAGGTAGATAGATAGATAGAGATAGGTAGGTAGGTAGGTAGATTGATAGATACAGATAGGTAGGTAGGTAGGTAGGTAGATAGATACAGATATGTAGGTAGGTAGATTGATAGATACAGATAGGAAGGTAGGTAGATTGATAGATAGAGATAGATAGGTAGGTAGATAGATAGATACAGATAGGTAGGTAGGTAGATTGATAGATAGAGATAGGTAGGTAGATAGATAGATAGATAGAGATAGGTAGGTAGGTAGATAGATAGATACAGATAGGTAGGTAGGTAGATTGATAGATAGAGATAGGTAGGTAGGTAGATAGATAGATAGAGATAGGTAGGTAGGTAGATTGATAGAGATAGGTAGGTAGGTAGGTAGATTGATAGATACAGATAGGTAGGTAGGTAGATTGATAGATAGAGATAGGTAGGTAGGTAGATAGATAGATAGAGATAGGTAGGTAGGTAGATTGATAGATACAGATAGGTAGGTAGATTGATAGATAGAGATAGGTAGGTAGGTAGATAGATAGATAGAGATAGGTAGGTAGGTAGATTGATAGATAGAGATAGGTAGGTAGGTAGATATATAGATACAGATATGTAGGTAGATAGATAGAGATAGGTAGGTAGGTAGATTGATAGATACAGATAGGTAGGTAGGTAGATTGATAGATAGAGATAGGTAGGTAGGTAGATAGATAGATAGAGATAGGTAGGTAGGTAGATTGATAGATAGAGATAGGTAGGTAGGTAGATAGATAGATTGAGATAGGTAGGTAGGTAGATAGATAGATACAGATAGGTAGGTAGGTAGATAGATAGATACAGATAGGTAGGTAGGTAGATAGATAGATACAGATAGGTAGGTAGGTAGATAGATAGATACAGATAGGTAGGTAGGTAGATTGATAGATAGAGATAGGTAGGTAGGTAGGTAGATAGATACAGATAGGTAGGTAGGTAGATAGATAGATACAGATAGGTAGGTAGGTAGATTGATAGATAGAGATAGGTAGGTAGGTAGGTAGATAGATAGAGATAGGTAGGTAGGTAGATTGATAGATAGAGATAGGTAGATAGGTAGATAGATAGATACAGATAGGTAGGTAGGTAGATATATAGATACAGATATGTAGGTAGGTAGATAGATAGATAGAGATAGGTAGGTAGGTAGGTAGATTGATAGATAGAGATAGGTAGGTAGGTAGATTGATAGATAGAGATAGGTAGGTAGGTAGATTGATAGATACAGATAGGTAGGTAGGTAGATAGATAGATAGATAGAGATACATAGGTAGGTAGATAGATACAGATAGGTAGGTAGATAGATAAATACAGATAGGTGGGTAGGTAGATAGATAGATACAGATAGGTAGGTAGGTAGATTGATAGATAGAGATAGGTAGGTAGGTAGATGTATAGATACAGATAGGTAGGTAGGTAGATTGATAGATAGAGATAGGTAGGTAGGTAGATTGATAGAGATAGGTAGGTAGGTAGATAGATAGATAGAGATAGGTAGGTAGGTAGATAGATAGATAGAGATAGGTAGGTAGGTAGATTGATAGATAGAGATAGGTAGGTAGGTAGGTAGATAGATAGAGATAGGTAGGTAGGTAGATAGATAGATAGAGATAGGTAGGTAGGTAGATTGATAGATACAGATAGGTAGGTAGGTAGATAGATAGATAGAGATAGGTAGGTAGATAGATAGATAGAGATAGGTAGGTAGGTAGGTAGATTGATAGATACAGATAGGTAGGTAGGTAGGTAGATAGATACAGATATGTAGGTAGGTAGATTGATAGATACAGATAGGAAGGTAGGTAGATTGATAGATACAGATAGGTAGGTAGGTAGATAGATAGATACAGATAGGTAGGTAGGTAGATTGATAGATAGAGATAGGTAGGTAGATAGATAGATAGATAGAGATAGGTAGGTAGGTAGATAGATAGATACAGATAGGTAGGTAGGTAGATTGATAGATAGAGATAGGTAGGTAGGTAGATAGATAGATAGAGATAGGTAGGTAGGTAGATTGATAGAGATAGGTAGGTAGGTAGATTGATAGATACAGATAGGTAGGTAGGTAGATTGATAGATAGAGATAGGTAGGTAGGTAGATAGATAGATAGAGATAGGTAGGTAGGTAGATTGATAGATACAGATAGGTAGGTAGGTAGATTGATAGATAGAGATAGGTAGGTAGGTAGATAGAAAGATAGAGATAGGTAGGTAGGTAGATTGATAGATAGAGATAGGTAGGTAGGTAGGTAGATAGATAGAGATAGGTAGGTAGGTAGATATATAGATACAGATATGTAGGTAGATAGATAGAGATAGGTAGGTAGGTAGATTGATAGATACAGATAGGTAGGTAGGTAGATTGATAGATAGAGATAGGTAGGTAGGTAGATTGATAGATAGAGATAGATAGGTAGGTAGATAGATAGATACAGATAGGTAGGTAGGTAGATTGATAGATAGAGATAGGTAGGTAGATAGATAGATAGATAGAGATAGGTAGGTAGGTAGATAGATAGATACAGATAGGTAGGTAGGTAGATTGATAGATAGAGATAGGTAGGTAGGTAGATAGATAGATAGAGATAGGTAGGTAGGTAGATTGATAGAGATAGGTAGGTAGGTAGATTGATAGATACAGATAGGTAGGTAGGTAGATTGATAGATAGAGATAGGTAGGTAGGTAGATAGATAGATAGAGATAGGTAGGTAGGTAGATTGATAGATACAGATAGGTAGGTAGGTAGATTGATAGATAGAGATAGGTAGGTAGGTAGATAGATAGATAGAGATAGGTAGGTAGGTAGATTGATAGATAGAGATAGGTAGGTAGGTAGATATATAGATACAGATATGTAGGTAGATAGATAGAGATAGGTAGGTAGGTAGATTGATAGATACAGATAGGTAGGTAGGTAGATTGATAGATAGAGATAGGTAGGTAGGTAGATTGATAGATAGAGATAGGTAGGTAGGTAGATAGATAGATTGAGATAGGTAGGTAGGTAGATAGATAGATACAGATAGGTAGGTAGATAGATAGATACAGATAGGTAGGTAGGTAGATAGATAGATACAGATAGGTAGGTAGGTAGATAGATAGATACAGATAGGTAGGTAGGTAGATTGATAGATAGAGATAGGTAGGTAGGTAGGTAGATAGATACAGATAGGTAGGTAGGTAGATAGATAGATACAGATAGGTAGGTAGGTAGATTGATAGGTAGAGATAGGTAGGTAGGTAGGTAGATAGATAGAGATAGGTAGGTAGGTAGATTGATAGATAGAGATAGGTAGATAGGTAGATAGATAGATACAGATAGGTAGGTAGGTAGATATATAGATACAGATATGTAGGTAGGTAGATAGATAGATAGAGATAGGTAGGTAGGTAGGTAAATTGATAGATAGAGATAGGTAGGTAGGTAGATTGATAGATAGAGATAGGTAGGTAGATTGACAGATACAGATAGGTAGGTAGGTAGATAGATAGATAGATAGAGATACATAGGTAGGTAGGTAGATAGATACAGATAGGTAGGTAGATAGATAAATACAGATAGGTGGGTAGGTAGATAGATAGATACAGATAGGTAGGTAGGTAGATTGATAGATAGAGATAGGTAGGTAGGTAGATATATAGATACAGATAGGTAGGTAGGTAGATTGATAGATAGAGATAGGTAGGTAGGTAGATATATAGATACAGATAGGTAGGTAGGTAGATTGATAGATAGAGATAGGTAGGTAGGTAGATTGATAGAGATAGGTAGGTAGGTAGATTGATAGATAGAGATAGGTAGGTAGATAGATAGATAGATAGAGATAGGTAGGTAGGTAGATAGATAGATACAGATAGGTAGGTAGGTAGATTGATAGATAGAGATAGGTAGGTAGGTAGATAGATAGATAGAGATAGGTAGGTAGGTAGATTGATAGAGATAGGTAGGTAGGTAGATTGATAGATACAGATAGGTAGGTAGGTAGATTGATAGATAGAGATAGGTAGGTAGGTAGATAGATAGATAGAGATAGGTAGGTAGGTAGATTGATAGATACAGATAGGTAGGTAGGTAGATTGATAGATAGAGATAGGTAGGTAGGTAGATAGAAAGATAGAGATAGGTAGGTAGGTAGATTGATAGATAGAGATAGGTAGGTAGGTAGGTAGATAGATAGAGATAGGTAGGTAGGTAGATATATAGATACAGATATGTAGGTAGATAGATAGAGATAGGTAGGTAGGTAGATTGATAGATACAGATAGGTAGGTAGGTAGATTGATAGATAGAGATAGGTAGGTAGGTAGATTGATAGATAGAGATAGATAGGTAGGTAGATAGATAGATACAGATAGGTAGGTAGGTAGATTGATAGATAGAGATAGGTAGGTAGATAGATAGATAGATAGAGATAGGTAGGTAGGTAGATAGATAGATACAGATAGGTAGGTAGGTAGATTGATAGATAGAGATAGGTAGGTAGGTAGATAGATAGATAGAGATAGGTAGGTAGGTAGATTGATAGAGATAGGTAGGTAGGTAGATTGATAGATACAGATAGGTAGGTAGGTAGATTGATAGATAGAGATAGGTAGGTAGGTAGATAGATAGATAGAGATAGGTAGGTAGGTAGATTGATAGATACAGATAGGTAGGTAGGTAGATTGATAGATAGAGATAGGTAGGTAGGTAGATAGATAGATAGAGATAGGTAGGTAGGTAGATTGATAGATAGAGATAGGTAGGTAGGTAGATATATAGATACAGATATGTAGGTAGATAGATAGAGATAGGTAGGTAGGTAGATTGATAGATACAGATAGGTAGGTAGGTAGATTGATAGATAGAGATAGGTAGGTAGGTAGATAGATAGATAGAGATAGGTAGGTAGGTAGATTGATAGATAGAGATAGGTAGGTAGGTAGATAGATAGATTGAGATAGGTAGGTAGGTAGATAGATAGATACAGATAGGTAGGTAGATAGATAGATACAGATAGGTAGGTAGGTAGATAGATAGATACAGATAGGTAGGTAGGTAGATAGATAGATACAGATAGGTAGGTAGGTAGATTGATAGATAGAGATAGGTAGGTAGGTAGGTAGATAGATACAGATAGGTAGGTAGGTAGATAGATAGATACAGATAGGTAGGTAGGTAGATTGATAGGTAGAGATAGGTAGGTAGGTAGGTAGATAGATAGAGATAGGTAGGTAGGTAGATTGATAGATAGAGATAGGTAGATAGGTAGATAGATAGATACAGATAGGTAGGTAGGTAGATATATAGATACAGATATGTAGGTAGGTAGATAGATAGATAGAGATAGGTAGGTAGGTAGGTAAATTGATAGATAGAGATAGGTAGGTAGGTAGATTGATAGATAGAGATAGGTAGGTAGATTGACAGATACAGATAGGTAGGTAGGTAGATAGATAGATAGATAGAGATACATAGGTAGGTAGGTAGATAGATACAGATAGGTAGGTAGATAGATAAATACAGATAGGTGGGTAGGTAGATAGATAGATACAGATAGGTAGGTAGGTAGATTGATAGATAGAGATAGGTAGGTAGGTAGATATATAGATACAGATAGGTAGGTAGGTAGATTGATAGATAGAGATAGGTAGGTAGGTAGATTGATAGAGATAGGTAGGTAGGTAGATAGATAGATAGAGATAGGTAGGTAGGTAGATAGATAGATAGAGATAGGTAGGAAGGTAGATTGATAGATAGAGATAGGTAGGTAGGTAGGTAGATAGATAGAGATAGGTAGGTAGGTAGATAGATAGATAGAGATAGGTAGGTAGGTAGATTGATAGATACAGATAGGTAGGTAGGTAGATAGATAGATAGAGATAGGTAGGTAGATAGATAGATAGAGATAGGTAGGTAGGTAGGTAGATTGATAGATACAGATAGGTAGGTAGGTAGGTAGATAGATACAGATATGTAGGTAGGTAGATTGATAGATACAGATAGGAAGGTAGGTAGATTGATAGATAGAGATAGGTAGGTAGATAGATAGATAGATAGAGATAGGTAGGTAGGTAGATAGATAGATACAGATAGGTAGGTAGGTAGATTGATAGATAGAGATAGGTAGGTAGGTAGATAGATAGATAGAGATAGGTAGGTAGGTAGATTGATAGAGATAGGTAGGTAGGTAGATTGATAGATACAGATAGGTAGGTAGGTAGATTGATAGATAGAGATAGGTAGGTAGGTAGATAGATAGATAGAGATAGGTAGGTAGGTAGATTGATAGATACAGATAGGTAGGTAGGTAGATTGATAGATAGAGATAGGTAGGTAGGTAGATAGATAGATAGAGATAGGTAGGTAGGTAGATTGATAGATAGAGATAGGTAGGTAGGTAGGTAGATAGATAGAGATAGGTAGGTAGGTAGATATATAGATACAGATATGTAGGTAGATAGATAGAGATAGGTAGGTAGGTAGATTGATAGATACAGATAGGTAGGTAGGTAGATTGATAGATAGAGATAGGTAGGTAGGTAGATAGATAGATAGAGATAGGTAGGTAGGTAGATTGATAGATAGAGATAGGTAGGTAGGTAGATAGATAGATTGAGATAGGTAGGTAGGTAGATAGATAGATACAGATAGGTAGGTAGGTAGATAGATAGATACAGATAGGTAGGTAGGTAGATAGATAGATACAGATAGGTAGGTAGGTAGATAGATAGAGATAGGTAGGTAGGTAGATTGATAGAGATAGGTAGGTAGGTAGGTAGGTAGATAGATGGAGATAGGTAGGTAGGTAGATTGATAGATAGAGATAGGTAGGTAGGTAGATTGATAGAGATAGGTAAGTAGGTAGGTAGATAGATAGATAGAGATAGGTAGGTAGGTAGATAGATAGATACAGATAGGTAGGTAGGTAGATATATAGATACAGATATGTAGGTAGGTAGATAGATAGATACAGATAGGTAGGTAGGTAGATAGATACAGATATGTAGGTAGGTAGATAGATAGATAGAGATAGGTAGGTAGGTAGATTGATAGATACAGATAGGTGGGTAGGTAGATAGATAGATACAGATATGTAGGTAGGTAGATAGATAGATACAGATAGGTAGGTAGGTAGATAGATACATAGAGATAGGTAGGTGGGTAGATAGATAGATAGAGATAGGTAGGTAGGTAGATTGATAGATAGAGATAGGTAGGTAGGTAGATAGATAGAGATAGGTAGGTAGGTAGGTAGATAGACACAGATAGGTAGGTAGATAGATTGATAGAGATAGGTAGGTAGGTAAGTAGATAGATAGATACAGATAGGTAGGTAGGTAGTTTGATAGATACAGATAGGTAGGTAGGTAGATTGATAGATACAGATAGGTAGGTAGGTAGATAGATAGATACAGATAGGTAGGTAGGTAGATTGATAGATAGAGATAGGTAGGTAGGTAAATTGATAGATACAGATAGGTAGGTAGGTAGGTAGATAGATAGAGATAGGTAGGTAGGTAGATTGATAGAGATAGGTAGGTAGGTAGATAGATAGATAGAGATAGGTAGGTAGGTAGATAGATAGATAGAGATAGGTAGGTAGGTAGATTGATAGATAGAGATAGGTAGGTAGGTAGGTAGATAGATAGAGATAGGTAGGTAGGTAGATAGATAGATAGAGATAGGTAGGTAGGTAGATTGATAGATACAGATAGGTAGGTAGGTAGATAGATAGATAGAGATAGGTAGGTAGATAGATAGATAGAGATAGGTAGGTAGGTAGGTAGATTGATAGATACAGATAGGTAGGTAGGTAGGTAGATAGATACAGATATGTAGGTAGGTAGATTGATAGATACAGATAGGAAGGTAGGTAGATTGATAGATAGAGATAGATAGGTAGGTAGATAGATAGATGCAGATAGGTAGGTAGGTAGATTGATAGATAGAGATAGGTAGGTAGATAGATAGATAGATAGATAGATAGAGATAGGTAGGTAGGTAGATAGATAGATACAGATAGGTAGGTAGGTAGATTGATAGATAGAGATAGGTAGGTAGGTAGATAGATAGATAGAGATAGGTAGGTAGGTAGATTGATAGAGATAGGTAGGTAGGTAGATTGATAGATACAGATAGGTAGGTAGGTAGATTGATAGATAGAGATAGGTAGGTAGGTAGATAGATAGATAGAGATAGGTAGGTAGGTAGATTGATAGATACAGATAGGTAGGTAGGTAGATTGATAGATAGAGATAGGTAGGTAGGTAGATAGATAGATAGAGATAGGTAGGTAGGTAGATTGATAGATAGAGATAGGTAGGTAGGTAGGTAGATAGATAGAGATAGGTAGGTAGGTAGATATATAGATACAGATATGTAGGTAGATAGATAGAGATAGGTAGGTAGGTAGATTGATAGATACAGATAGGTAGGTAGGTAGATTGATAGATAGAGATAGGTAGGTAGGTAGATAGATAGATAGAGATAGGTAGGTAGGTAGATTGATAGATAGAGATAGGTAGGTAGGTAGATAGATAGATTGAGATAGGTAGGTAGGTAGATAGATAGATACAGATAGGTAGGTAGGTAGATAGATAGATACAGATAGGTAGGTAGGTAGATAGATAGATACAGATAGGTAGGTAGGTAGATAGATAGATACAGATAGGTAGGTAGGTAGATTGATAGATAGAGATAGGTAGGTAGGTAGGTAGATAGATACAGATAGGTAGGTAGGTAGATAGATAGATACAGATAGGTAGGTAGGTAGATTGATAGATAGAGATAGGTAGGTAGGTAGGTAGATAGATAGAGATAGGTAGGTAGGTAGATTGATAGAGATAGGTAGGTAGGTAGGTAGATAGATGGAGATAGGTAGGTAGGTAGATTGATAGATAGAGATAGGTAGGTAGGTAGATAGATAGATAGAGATAGGTAGGTAGGTAGATAGATAGATTGAGATAGGTAGGTAGGTAGATAGATAGATACAGATAGGTAGGTAGGTAGATAGATAGATACAGATAGGTAGGTAGGTAGATAGATAGATACAGATAGGTAGGTAGGTAGATTGATAGATAGAGATAGGTAGGTAGGTAGGTAGATAGATACAGATAGGTAGGTAGGTAGATAGATAGATACAGATAGGTAGGTAGATAGATAGATAGATAGAGATAGGTAGGTAGGTAGATAGATAGATACAGATAGGTAGGTAGGTAGATTGATAGATAGAGATAGGTAGGTAGGTAGATAGATAGATAGAGATAGGTAGGTAGGTAGATTGATAGAGATAGGTAGGTAGGTAGATTGATAGATACAGATAGGTAGGTAGGTAGATTGATAGATAGAGATAGGTAGGTAGGTAGATAGATAGATAGAGATAGGTAGGTAGGTAGATTGATAGATACAGATAGGTAGGTAGGTAGATTGATAGATAGAGATAGGTAGGTAGGTAGATAGATAGATAGAGATAGGTAGGTAGGTAGATTGATAGATAGAGATAGGTAGGTAGGTAGGTAGATAGATAGAGATAGGTAGGTAGGTAGATATATAGATACAGATATGTAGGTAGATAGATAGAGATAGGTAGGTAGGTAGATTGATAGATACAGATAGGTAGGTAGGTAGATTGATAGATAGAGATAGGTAGGTAGGTAGATAGATAGATAGAGATAGGTAGGTAGGTAGATTGATAGATAGAGATAGGTAGGTAGGTAGATAGATAGATTGAGATAGGTAGGTAGGTAGATAGATAGATACAGATAGGTAGGTAGGTAGATAGATAGATACAGATAGGTAGGTAGGTAGATAGATAGATACAGATAGGTAGGTAGGTAGATAGATAGAGATAGGTAGGTAGGTAGATTGATAGAGATAGGTAGGTAGGTAGGTAGGTAGATAGATGGAGATAGGTAGGTAGGTAGATTAATAGATAGAGATAGGTAGGTAGGTAGATTGATAGAGATAGGTAAGTAGGTAGGTAGATAGATAGATAGAGATAGGTAGGTAGGTAGATAGATAGATACAGATAGGTAGGTAGGTAGATATATAGATACAGATATGTAGGTAGGTAGATAGATAGATACAGATAGGTAGGTAGGTAGATAGATACAGATATGTAGGTAGGTAGATAGATAGATAGAGATAGGTAGGTAGGTAGATTGATAGATACAGATAGGTGGGTAGGTAGATAGATAGATACAGATATGTAGGTAGGTAGATAGATAGATACAGATAGGTAGGTAGGTAGATAGATACATAGAGATAGGTAGGTGGGTAGATAGATAGATAGAGATAGGTAGGTAGGTAGATTGATAGATAGAGATAGGTAGGTAGGTAGATAGATAGAGATAGGTAGGTAGGTAGGTAGATAGACACAGATAGGTAGGTAGATAGATTGATAGAGATAGGTAGGTAGGTAAGTAGATAGATAGATACAGATAGGTAGGTAGGTAGTTTGATAGATACAGATAGGTAGGTAGGTAGATTGATAGATACAGATAGGTAGGTAGGTAGATAGATAGATACAGATAGGTAGGTAGGTAGATTGATAGATAGAGATAGGTAGGTAGGTAAATTGATAGATACAGATAGGTAGGTAGGTAGGTAGATAGATAGAGATAGGTAGGTAGGTAGATTGATAGAGATAGGTAGGTAGGTAGATAGATAGATAGAGATAGGTAGGTAGGTAGATAGATAGATAGAGATAGGTAGGTAGGTAGATTGATAGATAGAGATAGGTAGGTAGGTAGGTAGATAGATAGAGATAGGTAGGTAGGTAGATAGATAGATAGAGATAGGTAGGTAGGTAGATTGATAGATACAGATAGGTAGGTAGGTAGATAGATAGATAGAGATAGGTAGGTAGATAGATAGATAGAGATAGGTAGGTAGGTAGGTAGATTGATAGATACAGATAGGTAGGTAGGTAGGTAGATAGATACAGATATGTAGGTAGGTAGATTGATAGATACAGATAGGAAGGTAGGTAGATTGATAGATAGAGATAGATAGGTAGGTAGATAGATAGATGCAGATAGGTAGGTAGGTAGATTGATAGATAGAGATAGGTAGGTAGATAGATAGATAGATAGATAGATAGAGATAGGTAGGTAGGTAGATAGATAGATACAGATAGGTAGGTAGGTAGATTGATAGATAGAGATAGGTAGGTAGGTAGATAGATAGATAGAGATAGGTAGGTAGGTAGATTGATAGAGATAGGTAGGTAGGTAGATTGATAGATACAGATAGGTAGGTAGGTAGATTGATAGATAGAGATAGGTAGGTAGGTAGATAGATAGATAGAGATAGGTAGGTAGGTAGATTGATAGATACAGATAGGTAGGTAGGTAGATTGATAGATAGAGATAGGTAGGTAGGTAGATAGATAGATAGAGATAGGTAGGTAGGTAGATTGATAGATAGAGATAGGTAGGTAGGTAGGTAGATAGATAGAGATAGGTAGGTAGGTAGATATATAGATACAGATATGTAGGTAGATAGATAGAGATAGGTAGGTAGGTAGATTGATAGATACAGATAGGTAGGTAGGTAGATTGATAGATAGAGATAGGTAGGTAGGTAGATAGATAGATAGAGATAGGTAGGTAGGTAGATTGATAGATAGAGATAGGTAGGTAGGTAGATAGATAGATTGAGATAGGTAGGTAGGTAGATAGATAGATACAGATAGGTAGGTAGGTAGATAGATAGATACAGATAGGTAGGTAGGTAGATAGATAGATACAGATAGGTAGGTAGGTAGATAGATAGATACAGATAGGTAGGTAGGTAGATTGATAGATAGAGATAGGTAGGTAGGTAGGTAGATAGATACAGATAGGTAGGTAGGTAGATAGATAGATACAGATAGGTAGGTAGGTAGATTGATAGATAGAGATAGGTAGGTAGGTAGGTAGATAGATAGAGATAGGTAGGTAGGTAGATTGATAGAGATAGGTAGGTAGGTAGGTAGATAGATGGAGATAGGTAGGTAGGTAGATTGATAGATAGAGATAGGTAGGTAGGTAGATAGATAGATAGAGATAGGTAGGTAGGTAGATAGATAGATTGAGATAGGTAGGTAGGTAGATAGATAGATACAGATAGGTAGGTAGGTAGATAGATAGATACAGATAGGTAGGTAGGTAGATAGATAGATACAGATAGGTAGGTAGGTAGATTGATAGATAGAGATAGGTAGGTAGGTAGGTAGATAGATACAGATAGGTAGGTAGGTAGATAGATAGATACAGATAGGTAGGTAGGTAGATTGATAGATAGAGATAGGTAGGTAGGTAGGTAGATAGATAGAGATAGGTAGGTAGGTAGATTGATAGAGATAGGTAGGTAGGTAGGTAGATAGATGGAGATAGGTAGGTAGGTAGATTGATAGATACAGATAGGTAGGTAGGTAGATAGATAGATACAGATAGGTAGGTAGGTAGATAGATAGATAGAGATAGGTAGGTAGGTAGATTGATAGATAAAGATAGGTAGGTAGGTAGATTGATAGATAGAGATAGGTAGGTAGGTAGGTAGATAGATACAGATAGGTAGGTAGGTAGATTGATAGATAGAGATAGGTAGGTAGGTAGATTGATAGATACAGATAGGTAGGTAGGTAGATTGATAGATAGAGATAGGTAGGTGGGTAGATTGATAGATAGAGATAGGTAGGTAGATAGGTAGATAGATAGAGATAGGTAGGAGTGTAGATATATAGATACAGATATGTAGGTAGATAGATAGAGATAGGTAGGTAGGTAGATTGATAGATACAGATAGGTAGGTAGGTAGATAGATAGATAGAGATAGGTAGGTAGGTAGATTGATAGATAGAGATAGGTAGGTAGGTAGATAGATAGATTGAGATAGGTAGGTAGGTAGATAGATAGATACAGATAGGTAGGTAGGTAGATAGATAGATACAGATAGGTAGGTAGGTAGATAGATAGATACAGATAGGTAGGTAGGTAGATAGATAGATACAGATAGGTAGGTAGGTAGATTGATAGATAGAGATAGGTAGGTAGGTAGGTAGATAGATACAGATAGGTAGGTAGGTAGATAGATAGATACAGATAGGTAGGTAGGTAGATTGATAGATAGAGATAGGTAGGTAGGTAGGTAGATAGATAGAGATAGGTAGGTAGGTAGATTGATAGAGATAGGTAGGTAGGTAGGTAGATAGATGGAGATAGGTAGGTAGGTAGATTGATAGATAGAGATAGGTAGGTAGGTAGATAGATAGATAGAGATAGGTAGGTACGTAGATAGATAGATTGAGATAGGTAGGTAGGTAGATAGATAGATACAGATAGGTAGGTAGGTAGATAGATAGATACAGATAGGTAGGTAGGTAGATAGATAGATACAGATAGGTAGGTAGGTAGATAGATAGATACAGATAGGTAGGTAGGTAGATTGATAGATAGAGATAGGTAGGTAGGTAGGTAGATAGATAGAGATAGGTAGGTAGGTAGATAGATAGATACAGATAGGTAGGTAGGTAGATTGATAGATAGAGATAGGTAGGTAGGTAGGTAGATAGATAGAGATAGGTAGGTAGGTAGATTGATAGAGATAGGTAGGTAGGTAGGTAGATAGATGGAGATAGGTAGGTAGGTAGATTGATAGATACAGATAGGTAGGTAGGTAGATAGATAGATACAGATAGGTAGGTAGGTAGATAGATAGATAGAGATAGGTAGGTAGGTAGATTGATAGATAAAGATAGGTAGGTAGGTAGATTGATAGATAGAGATAGGTAGGTAGGTAGGTAGATAGATACAGATAGGTAGGTAGGTAGATTGATAGATAGAGATAGGTAGGTAGGTAGATTGATAGATACAGATAGGTAGGTAGGTAGATTGATAGATAGAGATAGGTAGGTAGGTAGATTGATAGATAGAGATAGGTAGGTAGATAGGTAGATAGATAGAGATAGGTAGGAGTGTAGATATATAGATACAGATATGTAGGTAGATAGATAGAGATAGGTAGGTAGGTAGATTGATAGATACAGATAGGTAGGTAGGTAGATTGATAGATAGAGATAGGTAGGTAGGTAGATAGATAGATAGAGATAGGTAGGTAGGTAGATTGATAGATAGAGATAGGTAGGTAGGTAGATAGATAGATAGAGATAGGTAGGTAGGTAGATTGATAGATAGAGATAGGTAGGTAGGTAGGTAGATAGATAGAGATAGGTAGGTAGGTAGATATATAGATACAGATATGTAGGTAGATAGATAGAGATAGGTAGGTAGGTAGATTGATAGATACAGATAGGTAGGTAGGTAGATTGATAGATAGAGATAGGTAGGTAGGTAGATAGATAGATAGAGATAGGTAGGTAGGTAGATTGATAGATAGAGATAGGTAGGTATGTAGATAGATAGATTGAGATAGGTAGGTAGGTAGATAGATAGATACAGATAGGTAGGTAGGTAGATAGATAGATACAGATAGGTAGGTAGGTAGATAGATAGATACAGATAGGTAGGTAGGTAGATTGATAGATAGAGATAGGTAGGTAGGTAGGTAGATAGATACAGATAGGTAGGTAGGTAGATAGATAGATACAGATAGGTAGGTAGGTAGATTGATAGATAGAGATAGGTAGGTAGGTAGGTAGATAGAGATAGGTAGGTAGGTAGATTGATAGAGATAGGTAGGTAGGTAGGTAGATAGATGGAGATAGGTAGGTAGGTAGATTGATAGATAGAGATAGGTAGGTAGGTAGATAGATAGATAGAGATAGGTAGGTAGGTAGATAGATAGATTGAGATAGGTAGGTAGGTAGATAGATAGATACAGATAGGTAGGTAGGTAGATAGATAGATACAGATAGGTAGGTAGGTAGATTGATAGATAGAGATAGGTAGGTAGGTAGATTGATAGATAGAGATAGGTAGGTAGGTAGATAGATAGATTGAGATAGGTAGGTAGGTAGATAGATAGATACAGATAGGTAGGTAGGTAGATAGATAGATACAGATAGGTAGGTAGGTAGATAGATAGATACAGATAGGTAGGTAGGTAGATAGATAGATACAGATAGGTAGGTAGGTAGATTGATAGATAGAGATAGGTAGGTAGGTAGGTAGATAGATACAGATAGGTAGGTAGGTAGATAGATAGATACAGATAGGTAGGTAGGTAGATTGATAGATAGAGATAGGTAGGTAGGTAGGTAGATAGATAGAGATAGGTAGGTAGGTAGATTGATAGAGATAGGTAGGTAGGTAGGTAGATAGATGGAGATAGGTAGGTAGGTAGATTGATAGATAGAGATAGGTAGGTAGGTAGATTGATAGATAGAGATAGGTAGGTAGGTAGATAGATAGATAGAGATAGGTAGGTAGGTAGATTGATAGAGATAGGTAGGTAGGTAGGTAGATAGATTGAGATAGGTAGGTAGGTAGATAGATGGAGATAGGTAGGTAGGTAGATTGATAGATAGAGATAGGTAGGTAGGTAGATAGATAGATAGAGATAGGTAGGTAGGTAGATAGATAGATACAGATAGGTAGGTAGGTAGATTGATAGATAGAGATAGGTAGGTAGGTAGGTAGATAGATAGAGATAGGTAGGTAGGTAGATTGATAGAGATAGGTAGGTAGGTAGGTAGATAGATGGAGATAGGTAGGTAGGTAGATTGATAGATACAGATAGGTAGGTAGGTAGATAGATAGATACAGATAGGTAGGTAGGTAGATAGATAGATAGAGATAGGTAGGTAGGTAGATTGATAGATAAAGATAGGTAGGTAGGTAGATTGATAGATAGAGATAGGTAGGTAGGTAGGTAGATAGATACAGATAGGTAGGTAGGTAGATTGATAGATAGAGATAGGTAGGTAGGTAGATTGATAGATACAGATAGGTAGGTAGGTAGATTGATAGATAGAGATAGGTAGGTAGGTAGATTGATAGATAGAGATAGGTAGGTAGATAGGTAGATAGATAGAGATAGGTAGGAGTGTAGATATATAGATACAGATATGTAGGTAGATAGATAGAGATAGGTAGGTAGGTAGATTGATAGATACAGATAGGTAGGTAGGTAGATTGATAGATAGAGATAGGTAGGTAGGTAGATAGATAGATAGAGATAGGTAGGTAGGTAGATTGATAGATAGAGATAGGTAGGTAGGTAGATAGATAGATAGAGATAGGTAGGTAGGTAGATTGATAGATAGAGATAGGTAGGTAGGTAGGTAGATAGATAGAGATAGGTAGGTAGGTAGATATATAGATACAGATATGTAGGTAGATAGATAGAGATAGGTAGGTAGGTAGATTGATAGATACAGATAGGTAGGTAGGTAGATTGATAGATAGAGATAGGTAGGTAGGTAGATAGATAGATAGAGATAGGTAGGTAGGTAGATTGATAGATAGAGATAGGTAGGTATGTAGATAGATAGATTGAGATAGGTAGGTAGGTAGATAGATAGATACAGATAGGTAGGTAGGTAGATAGATAGATACAGATAGGTAGGTAGGTAGATAGATAGATACAGATAGGTAGGTAGGTAGATTGATAGATAGAGATAGGTAGGTAGGTAGGTAGATAGATACAGATAGGTAGGTAGGTAGATAGATAGATACAGATAGGTAGGTAGGTAGATTGATAGATAGAGATAGGTAGGTAGGTAGGTAGATAGATAGAGATAGGTAGGTAGGTAGATTGATAGAGATAGGTAGGTAGGTAGGTAGATAGATGGAGATAGGTAGGTAGGTAGATTGATAGATAGAGATAGGTAGGTAGGTAGATAGATAGATAGAGATAGGTAGGTAGGTAGATAGATAGATTGAGATAGGTAGGTAGGTAGATAGATAGATACAGATAGGTAGGTAGGTAGATAGATAGATACAGATAGGTAGGTAGGTAGATTGATAGATAGAGATAGGTAGGTAGGTAGATTGATAGATAGAGATAGGTAGGTAGGTAGATAGATAGATTGAGATAGGTAGGTAGGTAGATAGATAGATACAGATAGGTAGGTAGGTAGATAGATAGATACAGATAGGTAGGTAGGTAGATAGATAGATACAGATAGGTAGGTAGGTAGATAGATAGATACAGATAGGTAGGTAGGTAGATTGATAGATAGAGATAGGTAGGTAGGTAGGTAGATAGATACAGATAGGTAGGTAGGTAGATAGATAGATACAGATAGGTAGGTAGGTAGATTGATAGATAGAGATAGGTAGGTAGGTAGGTAGATAGATAGAGATAGGTAGGTAGGTAGATTGATAGAGATAGGTAGGTAGGTAGGTAGATAGATGGAGATAGGTAGGTAGGTAGATTGATAGATAGAGATAGGTAGGTAGGTAGATTGATAGATAGAGATAGGTAGGTAGGTAGATAGATAGATAGAGATAGGTAGGTAGGTAGATTGATAGAGATAGGTAGGTAGGTAGGTAGATAGATTGAGATAGGTAGGTAGGTAGATAGATGGAGATAGGTAGGTAGGTAGATTGATAGATAGAGATAGGTAGGTAGGTAGATAGATAGATAGAGATAGGTAGGTAGGTAGATAGATAGATTGAGATAGGTAGGTAGGTAGATAGATAGATACAGATAGGTAGGTAGGTAGATAGATAGATACAGATAGGTAGGTAGGTAGATAGATAGATACAGATAGGTAGGTAGGTAGATTGATAGATAGAGATAGGTAGGTAGGTAGGTAGATAGATACAGATAGGTAGGTAGGTAGATAGATAGATACAGATAGGTAGGTAGGTAGATTGATAGATAGAGATAGGTAGGTAGGTAGGTAGATAGATTGAGATAGGTAGGTAGGTAGATAGATAGATACAGATAGGTAGGTAGGTAGATAGATAGATACAGATAGGTAGGTAGGTAGATTGATAGATAGAGATAGGTAGGTAGGTAGATTGATAGATAGAGATAGGTAGGTAGGTAGATAGATAGATTGAGATAGGTAGGTAGGTAGATAGATAGATACAGATAGGTAGGTAGGTAGATAGATAGATACAGATAGGTAGGTAGGTAGATAGATAGATACAGATAGGTAGGTAGGTAGATAGATAGATACAGATAGGTAGGTAGGTAGATTGATAGATAGAGATAGGTAGGTAGGTAGGTAGATAGATACAGATAGGTAGGTAGGTAGATAGATAGATACAGATAGGTAGGTAGGTAGATTGATAGATAGAGATAGGTAGGTAGGTAGGTAGATAGATAGAGATAGGTAGGTAGGTAGATTGATAGAGATAGGTAGGTAGGTAGGTAGATAGATGGAGATAGGTAGGTAGGTAGATTGATAGATAGAGATAGGTAGGTAGGTAGATAGATAGATAGAGATAGGTAGGTAGGTAGATAGATAGATTGAGATAGGTAGGTAGGTAGATAGATAGATACAGATAGGTAGGTAGGTAGATAGATAGATACAGATAGGTAGGTAGGTAGATAGATAGATACAGATAGGTAGGTAGGTAGATAGATAGATACAGATAGGTAGGTAGGTAGATTGATAGATAGAGATAGGTAGGTAGGTAGGTAGATAGATAGAGATAGGTAGGTAGGTAGATAGATAGATACAGATAGGTAGGTAGGTAGATTGATAGATAGAGATAGGTAGGTAGGTAGGTAGATAGATAGAGATAGGTAGGTAGGTAGATTGATAGAGATAGGTAGGTAGGTAGGTAGATAGATGGAGATAGGTAGGTAGGTAGATTGATAGATACAGATAGGTAGGTAGGTAGATAGATAGATACAGATAGGTAGGTAGGTAGATAGATAGATAGAGATAGGTAGGTAGGTAGATTGATAGATAAAGATAGGTAGGTAGGTAGATTGATAGATAGAGATAGGTAGGTAGGTAGGTAGATAGATACAGATAGGTAGGTAGGTAGATTGATAGATAGAGATAGGTAGGTAGGTAGATTGATAGATACAGATAGGTAGGTAGGTAGATTGATAGATAGAGATAGGTAGGTAGGTAGATAGATAGATAGAGATAGGTAGGTAGGTAGATAGATAGATTGAGATAGGTAGGTAGGTAGATAGATAGGTAGGTAGGTAGATAGATAGATACAGATAGGTAGGTAGGTAGATAGATAGATACAGATAGGTAGGTAGGTAGATTGATAGATAGAGATAGGTAGGTAGGTAGGTAGATAGATACAGATAGGTAGGTAGGTAGATAGATAGATACAGATAGGTAGGTAGGTAGATTGATAGATAGAGATAGGTAGGTAGGTAGGTAGATAGATAGAGATAGGTAGGTAGGTAGATTGATAGAGATAGGTAGGTAGGTAGGTAGGTAGATAGATGGAGATAGGTAGGTAGGTAGATTGATAGATAGAGATAGGTAGGTAGGTAGATAGATAAATAGAGATAGGTAGGTAGGTAGATAGATAGATTGAGATAGGTAGGTAGGTAGATAGATAGATACAGATAGGTAGGTAGGTAGATAGATAGATACAGATAGGTAGGTAGGTAGATAGATAGATACAGATAGGTAGGTAGGTAGATAGATAGATACAGATAGGTAGGTAGGTAGATTGATAGATAGAGATAGGTAGGTAGGTAGGTAGATAGATACAGATAGGTAGGTAGGTAGATAGATAGATACAGATAGGTAGGTAGGTAGATTGATAGATAGAGATAGGTAGGTAGGTAGGTAGATAGATAGAGATAGGTAGGTAGGTAGGTAGATAGATGGAGATAGGTAGGTAGGTAGATTGATAGATACAGATAGGTAGGTAGGTAGATAGATAGATACAGATAGGTAGGTAGGTAGATAGATAGATAGAGATAGGTAGGTAGGTAGATTGATAGATAAAGATAGGTAGGGAGGTAGATTGATAGATAGAGATAGGTAGGTAGGTAGGTAGATAGATACAGATAGGTAGGTAGGTAGATAGATAGATACAGATAGGTAGGTAGGTAGATAGATAGATACAGATAGGTAGGTAGGTAGATAGATAGATACAGATAGGTAGGTAGGTAGATAGATAGATACAGATAGGTAGGTAGGTAGATTGATAGATAGAGATAGGTAGGTAGGTAGGTAGATAGATAGAGATAGGTAGGTAGGTAGATAGATAGATACAGATAGGTAGGTAGGTAGATTGATAGATAGAGATAGGTAGGTAGGTAGATAGATAGATAGAGATAGGTAGGTAGGTAGATAGATAGATTGAGATAGGTAGGTAGGTAGATAGATAGATACAGATAGGTAGGTAGGTAGATAGATAGATACAGATAGGTAGGTAGGTAGATAGATAGATACAGATAGGTAGGTAGGTAGATAGATAGATACAGATAGGTAGGTAGGTAGATTGATAGATAGAGATAGGTAGGTAGGTAGGTAGATAGATAGAGATAGGTAGGTAGGTAGATAGATAGATACAGATAGGTAGGTAGGTAGATTGATAGATAGAGATAGGTAGGTAGGTAGGTAGATAGATAGAGATAGGTAGGTAGGTAGATTGATAGAGATAGGTAGGTAGGTAGGTAGATAGATGGAGATAGGTAGGTAGGTAGATTGATAGATACAGATAGGTAGGTAGGTAGATAGATAGATACAGATAGGTAGGTAGGTAGATAGATAGATAGAGATAGGTAGGTAGGTAGATTGATAGATAAAGATAGGTAGGTAGGTAGATTGATAGATAGAGATAGGTAGGTAGGTAGGTAGATAGATACAGATAGGTAGGTAGGTAGATTGATAGATAGAGATAGGTAGGTAGGTAGATTGATAGATACAGATAGGTAGGTAGGTAGATTGATAGATAGAGATAGGTAGGTAGGTAGATAGATAGATAGAGATAGGTAGGTAGGTAGATAGATAGATTGAGATAGGTAGGTAGGTAGATAGATAGGTAGGTAGGTAGATAGATAGATACAGATAGGTAGGTAGGTAGATAGATAGATACAGATAGGTAGGTAGGTAGATTGATAGATAGAGATAGGTAGGTAGGTAGGTAGATAGATACAGATAGGTAGGTAGGTAGATAGATAGATACAGATAGGTAGGTAGGTAGATTGATAGATAGAGATAGGTAGGTAGGTAGGTAGATAGATAGAGATAGGTAGGTAGGTAGATTGATAGAGATAGGTAGGTAGGTAGGTAGGTAGATAGATGGAGATAGGTAGGTAGGTAGATTGATAGATAGAGAGGTAGGTAGGTAGATAGATAGATAGAGATAGGTAGGTAGGTAGATAGATAGATTGAGATAGGTAGGTAGGTAGATAGATAGATACAGATAGGTAGGTAGGTAGATAGATAGATACAGATAGGTAGGTAGGTAGATAGATAGATACAGATAGGTAGGTAGGTAGATAGATAGATACAGATAGGTAGGTAGGTAGATTGATAGATAGAGATAGGTAGGTAGGTAGGTAGATAGATACAGATAGGTAGGTAGGTAGATAGATAGATACAGATAGGTAGGTAGGTAGATTGATAGATAGAGATAGGTAGGTAGGTAGGTAGATAGATAGAGATAGGTAGGTAGGTAGGTAGATAGATGGAGATAGGTAGGTAGGTAGATTGATAGATACAGATAGGTAGGTAGGTAGATAGATAGATACAGATAGGTAGGTAGGTAGATAGATAGATAGAGATAGGTAGGTAGGTAGATTGATAGATAAAGATAGGTAGGGAGGTAGATTGATAGATAGAGATAGGTAGGTAGGTAGGTAGATAGATACAGATAGGTAGGTAGGTAGATTGATAGATAGAGATAGGTAGGTAGGTAGATTGATAGATACAGATAGGTAGGTAGGTAGATTGATAGATAGAGATAGGTAGGTAGGTAGATAGATAGATAGAGGTAGGTAGGTAGGTAGATTGATAGATAGAGATAGGTAGGTAGGTAGGTAGATAGATAGAGATAGGTAGGTAGGTAGATATATAGATACAGATATATAGGTAGATAGATAGAGATAGGTAGGTAGGTAGATTGATAGATACAGATAGGTAGGTAGGTAGATTGATAGATAGAGATAGGTAGGTAGGTAGATAGATAGATAGAGATAGGTAGGTAGGTAGATTGATAGATAGAGATAGGTAGGTAGGTAGGTAGATAGATAGAGATAGGTAGGTAGGTAGATATATAGATACAGATATGTAGGTAGATAGATAGAGATAGGTAGGTAGGTAGATTGATAGATACAGATAGGTAGGTAGGTAGATTGATAGATAGAGATAGGTAGGTAGATAGATAGATAGAGATAGGTAGGTAGGTAGATTGATAGATAGAGATAGGTAGGTAGGTAGATAGATAGATAGAGATTGGTAGGTAGGTAGATAGATAGATTGAGATAGGTAGGTAGGTAGATAGATAGATACAGATAGGTAGGTAGGTAGATAGATAGATACAGATAGGTAGGTAGGTAGATAGATAGATACAGATAGGTAGGTAGGTAGGTAGATAGATAGATACAGATAGGTAGGTAGGTAGATTGATAGATAGAGATAGGTAGGTAGGTAGGTAGATAGATACAGATAGGTAGGTAGGTAGATAGATAGATACAGATAGGTAGGTATGTAGATTGATAGATAGAGATAGGTAGGTAGGTAGATAGATACAGATAGGTAGGTAGGTAGATAGATAGATAGAGATAGGTAGGTAGGTAGATTGATAGATACAGATAGGTAGGTAGGTAGATAGATAGATACAGATAGGTAAGTAGGTAGATTGATAGATAGAGATAGGTACGTAGGTAGATTGATAGATAGATAGGTAGGTAGGTAGATAGATAGATAGAGATACGTAGGTAGGTAGGTAGATAGATACAGATAGGTAGGTAGATAGATAAATACACATAGGTGGGTAAGTAGATAGATAGATACAGATATGTAGGTAGGTAGATTGATAGATAGAGATAGGTAGGTAGGTAGATATATAGATACAGATATGTAGGTAGGTAGATAGATAGATACAGATAGGTAGGTAGGTAGATTGATAGATAGAGATAGGTAGATAGGTAGATAGATACAGAAAGGTAGGTAGGTAGATTGATAGATAGAGATAGGTAGGTGGATAGATAAATACAGATAGGTGGGTAGGTAGATAGATAGATAGAGATAGGTAGGTAGGTAGATTGATAGATAGAGATAGGTAGATAGGTAGATAGATAGATACAGATAGGTAGGTAGATATATAGATACAGATATGTAGGTAGGTAGATAGATAGATAGAGATAGGTAGGTAGGTAGATTGATAGATAGAGATAGGTAGGTAGGTAGGTAGATAGATAGAGATAGGTAGGTAGGTAGATTGATAGAGATAGGTAAGTAGGTAGGTAGATAGATAGATAGAGATAGGTAGGTAGGTAGATAGATAGATACAGATAGGTAGGTAGGTAGATATATTGATACAGATATGAAGGTAGGTAGGTAGATAGATACAGATAGGTAGGTAGGTAGGTAGGTAGATAGATACAGATATGTAGGTAGGTAGATAGATAGATAGAGATAGGTAGGTAGGTAGATTGATAGATACAGATAGGTGGGTAGGTAGATAGATAGATACAGATATGTAGGTAGGTAGATAGATAGATACAGATTGGTAGGTAGGTAGATAGATAGATAGAGATAGGTAGGTGGGTAGATAGATAGATAGAGATAGGTAGGTAGGTAGGTAGATACAGATAGGTAGGTAGATAGATTGATAGAGATAGGTAGGTAGGTAGGTAGGTAGATAGATACAGATAGGTAGGTAGGTAGTTTGATAGATAGAGATAGGTAGGTAGGTAGATATATAGATACAGATATGTAGGTAGGTAGGTAGGTAGGTAGGTAGATAGATAGATAGAGATAGGTAGCTAGGTAGATTGATAGATACAGATAGGTAGGGAGGTAGATTGATAGATAGGTAGGTAGGTAAATAGATAGAGATAGGTAGGTAGGTAGATAGATAGATACAGATAGGTAGGTAGGTAGATTGATAGATAGAGATAGGTAGATAGGTAGATAGATACAGATATGTAGGTAGGTAGATTGATAGATACAGATAGGTAGGTAGGTAGATAGATAGATACAGGTAGGTAGGTAGGTAGATTGATAGATAGAGATAGGTAGGTAGGTAGATTGATAGATACAGATAGGTAGGTAGGTAGGTAGGTAGATAGATAGAGATAGGTAGGTAGGTAGATTGATAGAGATAGGTAGGTAGGTAGATAGATAGATAGAGATAGGTAGGTAGGTAGATAGATAGATAGAGATAGGTAGGTAGGTAGGTAGATTGATAGATAGAGATCGGTAGGTAGGTAGGTAGATAGATAGAGATAGGTAGGTAGGTAGCTAGATAGATAGAGATAGGTAGGTAGGTAGATTGATAGAGATAGGTAGGTAGGTAGATAGAGAGATAGAGATAGGTAGGTAGGTAGATTGATAGATTCAGATAGGTAGGTAGGTAGATTGATAGATAGAGATAGGTAGGTAGGTAGATTGATAGATACAGATAGGAAGGTAGGTAGATTGATAGATAGAGATAGGTAGGTAGGTAGATAGATAGATACAGATAGGTAGGTAGGTAGATTGATAGATAGAGATAGGTAGGTAGGTAGATAGATAGATAGAGATAGGTAGGTAGGTAGATAGATAGATAAAGATAGGTAGATAGGTAGATAGATAGATACAGATAGGTAGGTAGGTAGATAGATAGATAGAGATAGGTAGTTAGGTAGATAGATAGATAGAGATAGGTAGGTAGGTAGATAGATAGATAGAGATAGGTAGGTAGGTAGATTGATAGAGATAGGTAGGTAGGTAGGTAGATAGATAGAGATAGGTAGGTAGGTAGATAGATAGATAGGTAGGTAGGTAGATTGATAGATACAGATAGGAAGGTAGGTAGATTGATAGATAGAGATAGGTAGGTAGGTAGATAGATAGATACAGATAGGTAGGTAGGTAGATTGATAGATAGAGATAGGTAGGTAGGTAGATAGATAGATAGAGATAGGTAGGTAGGTAGATAGATAGATAGAGATAGTTAGAGAGGTAGATAGATAGATACAGATAGATAGGTATGTAGATAGATAGATAGAGATAGGTGGGTAGGTAGATAGATAGATACAGATAGGTAGGTAGGTAGATTGATAGATAGAGATAGGTAGGTAGGTAGATAGATAGATAGAGATAGGTAGGTAGGTAGATTGATAGAGATAGGTAGGTAGGTAGATAGATAGAGATAGGTAGGTAGGTAGATTGATAGATACAGATAGGTAGGTAGGTAGATTGATAGATAGAGATAGGTAGGTAGGTAGATAGATAGATAGAGATAGGTAGGTAGGTAGATTGATAGATACAGAGAGGTAGGTAGGTAGATTGATAGATAGAGATAGGTAGGTAGGTAGATAGATAGATAGAGATAGGTAGGTAGGTAGATTGATAGATAGAGATAGGTAGGTAGGTAGGTAGATAGATAGAGATAGGTAGGTAGGTAGATATATAGATACAGATATGTAGGTAGATAGATAGAGATAGGTAGGTAGGTAGATTGATAGATACAGATAGGTAGGTAGGTAGATTGATAGATAGAGATAGGTAGGTAGATAGATAGATAGAGATAGGTAGGTAGGTAGATTGATAGATAGAGATAGGTAGGTAGGTAGATAGATAGATAGAGATTGGTAGGTAGGTAGATAGATAGATTGAGATAGGTAGGTAGGTAGATAGATAGATACAGATAGGTAGGTAGGTAGATAGATAGATACAGATAGGTAGGTAGGTAGATAGATAGATACAGATAGGTAGGTAGGTAGGTAGATAGATAGATACAGATCGGTAGGTAGGTAGATTGATAGATAGAGATAGGTAGGTAGGTAGGTAGATAGATACAGATAGGTAGGTAGGTAGATAGATAGATACAGATAGGTAGGTAGGTAGATTGATAGATAGAGATAGGTAGGTAGGTAGGTAGATAGATACAGATAGGTAGGTAGGTAGATAGATAGATAGAGATAGGTAGGTAGGTAGATTGATAGATACAGATAGGTAGGTAGGTAGATAGATAGATACAGATAGGTAAGTAGGTAGATTGATAGATAGAGATAGGTACGTAGGTAGATTGATAGATAGATAGGTAGGTAGGTAGATAGATAGATAGAGATACGTAGGTAGGTAGGTAGATAGATACAGATAGGTAGGTAGATAGATAAATACACATAGGTGGGTAAGTAGATAGATAGATACAGATATGTAGGTAGGTAGATTGATAGATAGAGATAGGTAGGTAGGTAGATATATAGATACAGATATGTAGGTAGGTAGATAGATAGATACAGATAGGTAGGTAGGTAGATTGATAGATAGAGATAGGTAGATAGGTAGATAGATACAGAAAGGTAGGTAGGTAGATTGATAGATAGAGATAGGTAGGTGGATAGATAAATACAGATAGGTGGGTAGGTAGATAGATAGATAGAGATAGGTAGGTAGGTAGATTGATAGATAGAGATAGGTAGATAGGTAGATAGATAGATACAGATAGGTAGGTAGATATATAGATACAGATATGTAGGTAGGTAGATAGATAGATAGAGATAGGTAGGTAGGTAGATTGATAGATAGAGATAGGTAGGTAGGTAGATAGATTGATACAGATAGGTAGGTAGGTAGATTGATAGATAGAGATAGGTAGGTAGGTAGGTAGATAGATAGAGATAGGTAGGTAGGTAGATTGATAGAGATAGGTAAGTAGGTAGGTAGATAGATAGATAGAGATAGGTAGGTAGGTAGATAGATAGATACAGATAGGTAGGTAGGTAGATATATTGATATAGATATGAAGGTAGGTAGGTAGATAGATACAGATAGGTAGGTAGGTAGGTAGGTAGATAGATACAGATATGTAGGTAGGTAGATAGATAGATAGAGATAGGTAGGTAGGTAGATTGATAGATACAGATAGGTGGGTAGGTAGATAGATAGATACAGATATGTAGGTAGGTAGATAGATAGATACAGATTGGTAGGTAGGTAGATAGATAGATAGAGATAGGTAGGTGGGTAGATAGATAGATAGAGATAGGTAGGTAGGTAGGTAGATACAGATAGGTAGGTAGATAGATTGATAGAGATAGGTAGGTAGGTAGGTAGGTAGATAGATACAGATAGGTAGGTAGGTAGTTTGATAGATAGAGATAGGTAGGTAGGTAGATATATAGATACAGATATGTAGGTAGGTAGGTAGGTAGGTAGGTAGGTAGGTAGATAGATAGATAGATAGATAGAGATAGGTAGCTAGGTAGATTGATAGATACAGATAGGTAGGGAGGTAGATTGATAGATAGGTAGGTAGGTAAATAGATAGAGATAGGTAGGTAGGTAGATAGATAGATACAGATAGGTAGGTAGGTAGATTGATAGATAGAGATAGGTAGATAGGTAGATAGATAGATACAGATATGTAGGTAGGTAGATTGATAGATACAGATAGGTAGGTAGGTAGATAATAGATACAGGTAGGTAGGTAGGTAGATTGATAGATAGAGATAGGTAGGTAGGTAGATTGATAGATACAGATAGGTAGGTAGGTAGGTAGGTAGATAGATAGAGATAGGTAGGTAGGTAGATTGATAGAGATAGGTAGGTAGGTAGATAGATAGATAGAGATAGGTAGGTAGGTAGATTGATAGATACAGAGAGGTAGGTAGGTAGATTGATAGATAGAGATAGGTAGGTAGGTAGATAGATAGATAGAGATAGGTAGGTAGGTAGATTGATAGATAGAGATAGGTAGGTAGGTAGGTAGATAGATAGAGATAGGTAGGTAGGTAGATATATAGATACAGATATGTAGGTAGATAGATAGAGATACGTAGGTAGGTAGATTGATAGATACAGATAGGTAGGTAGGTAGATTGATAGATAGAGATAGGTAGGTAGGTAGATAGATAGATAGATAGAGATAGGTAGGTAGGTAGATTGATAGATAGAGATAGGTAGGTAGGTAGATAGATAGATAGAGAAAGGTAGGTAGGTAGATAGATAGATTGAGATAGGTAGGTAGGTAGATAGATAGATACAGATAGGTAGGTAGGTAGATAGATAGATATAGATAGGTAGGTAGGTAGATAGATAGATACAGATAGGTAGGTAGGTAGATAGATAGATACAGATAGGTAGGTAGGTAGATTGATAGATAGAGATAGGTAGGTAGGTAGGTAGATAGATACAGATAGGTAGGTAGGTAGATAGATAGATACAGATAGGTAGGTAGGTAGATTGATAGATAGAGATAGGTAGGTAGGTAGGTAGATAGATACAGATAGGTAGGTAGGTAGATAGATAGATAGAGATAGGTAGGTAGGTAGATTGATAGATACAGATAGGTAGGTAGGTAGATAGATAGATAAAGATAGGTAAGTAGGTAGATTGATAGATAGAGATAGGTAGGTAGGTAGATTGATAGATAGATAGGTAGGTAGGTAGATAGATAGATAGAGATACGTAGGTAGGTAGGTAGGTAGATAGATACAGATAGGTAGGTAGATAGATAAATACAGATAGGTGGGTAAGTAGATAGATAGATACAGATATGTAGGTAGGTAGATTGATAGATAGAGATAGGTAGGTAGGTAGATATATAGATACAGATATGTAGGTAGGTAGATAGATAGATACAGATAGGTAGGTAGGTAGATTGATAGATAGAGATAGGTAGATAGGTAGATAGATACAGAAAGGTAGGTAGGTAGATTGATAGATAGAGATAGGTAGATAGGTAGATAGATAGATACAGATATGTAGGTAGATATATAGATACAGATATGTAGGTAGGTAGATAGATAGATAGAGATAGGTAGGTAGGTAGATTGATAGATAGAGATAGGTAGGTAGGTAGATAGATTGATACAGATAGGTAGGTAGGTAGATTGATAGATAGAGATAGGTAGGTAGGTAGGTAGATAGATAGAGATAGGTAGGTAGGTAGATTGATAGAGATAGGTAAGTAGGTAGGTAGATAGATAGATAGAGATAGGTAGGTAGGTAGATAGATAGATACAGATAGGTAGGTAGGTAGATATATAGATACAGATATGTAGGTAGGTAGGTAGATAGATACAGATAGGTAGGTAGGTAGGTAGATAGATACAGATATGTAGGTAGGTAGATAGATAGATAGAGATAGGTAGGTAGGTAGATTGATAGATACAGATAGGTGGGTAGGTAGATAGATAGATACAGATATGTAGGTAGGTAGATAGATAGATACAGATAGGTAGGTAGGTAGATAGATAGATAGAGATAGGTAGGTGGGTAGATAGATAGATAGAGATAGGTAGGTAGGTAGGTAGGTAGATACAGATAGGTAGGTAGATAGATTGATAGAGATAGGTAGGTAGGTAGGTAGGTAGGTAGATAGACACAGATAGGTAGGTAGGTAGTTTGATAGATAGAGATAGGTAGGTAGGTAGATAGATAGATAGAGATAGGTAGGTAGGTAGATTGATAGATAGAGATAGGTAGATAGGTAGATAGATAGATACAGATATGTAGGTAGGTAGATTGATAGATACAGATAGGTAGGTAGGTAGATAGATAGATACAGGTAGGTAGGTAGGTAGATTGATAGATAGAGATAGGTAGGTAGGTAGATTGATAGATACAGATAGGTAGGTAGGTAGGTAGGTAGATAGATAGAGATAGGTAGGTAGGTAGATTGATAGAGATAGGTAGGTAGGTAGATAGATAGATAGATAGAGATAGGTAGGTAGGTAGATAGATAGATAGAGATAGGTAGGTAGGTAGGTAGATTGATAGATAGAGATCGGTAGGTAGGTAGATAGATAGATAGAGATAGGTAGGTAGGTAGATAGATAGATACAGATAGGTAGGTAGGTAGATTGATAGATACAGATAGGTAGGTAGGTAGATAGATAGAGATACGTAGGTAGGTAGGTAGGTAGATACAGATAGGTAGGTAGATAGATAAATACAGATAGGTGGGTAGGTAGATAGATAGATAGAGATAGGTAGGTAGGTATATAGATAGATACAGATAGGTAGGTAGGTAGATATATAGATACAGATATGTAGGTAGGTAGGTAGATAGATAGAGATAGGTAGGTAGGTAGATTGATAGATACAGATAGGTAGGTAGGTAGCTAGATAGATAGAGATAGGTAGGTAGGTAGATAGATAGATAGAGATAGGTAGGTAGGTAGATAGATAGAGATAGGTAGGTAGGTAGGTAGATAGATAGATAGAGATAGATAGGTAGGTAGGTAGATTGATAGAGACAGATAGGTAGGTAGGTAGATAGATAGATAGAGATAGGTAGGTAGGTAGATTGATAGATACAGATAGGTGGGTAGGTAGATAGATACAGATAGGTAGGTAGGTAGATTGATAGATAGAGATAGGTAGGTAGGTAGGTAGATAGATAGAGATAGGTAGGTAGGTAGATTGATAGAGATAGGTAAGTAGGTAGGTAGATAGATAGATAGAGATAGGTAGGTAGGTAGATAGATACAGATAGGTAGGTAGGTAGATATATATATACAGATATGTAGGTAGGTAGATAGATAGATACAGATAGGTAGGTAGGTAGGTAGATAGATACAGATATGTAGGTAGGTAGATAGATAGATAGAGATAGGTAGGTAGGTAGATTGATAGATACAGATAGGTGGGTAGGTAGATAGATAGATACAGATATGTAGGTAGGTAGATAGATAGATACAGATAGGTAGGTAGGTAGATAGATAGATAGAGATAGGTAGGTGTGTAGATAGATAGATAAATAGATAGATAGAGATAGGTAGGTAGGTAAATTGATAGATAGAGATAGGTAGGTAGGTAGGTAGATAGATAGATAGAGATAGGTAGGTAGGTAGGTAGATAGATACAGATAGGTAGGTAGATAGATTGATAGGGATAGGTAGGTAGGTAGATATATAGATACAGATATGTAGGTAGGTAGGTAGGTAGATAGATAGAGATATGTAGGTAGGTAGATATATAGATACAGATATGTAGGTAGGTAGGTAGGTAGATAGATAGAGATAGGTAGGTAGGTAGGTAGATAGATAGATAGAGATAGGTAGCTAGGTAGATTGATAGATACAGATAGGTAGGTAGGTAGATTGATAGATAGGTAGGTAGGTAAATAGATAGAGATAGGTAGGTAGGTAGATAGATAGATACAGATAGGTAGGTAGGTAGATTGTTAGATACAGATAGGTAGGTAGGTAGATAGATAGATACAGATAGGTAGGTTGGTAGATTGATAGATAGAGATAGGTAGGTAGGTAGATTGATAGATACAGATAGGTAGGTAGGTAGGTAGGTAGATAGATAGATAGAGATAGGTAGGTAGGTAGATTGATAGAGATAGGTAGGTAGGTAGATAGATAGATAGAGATAGGTAGGTAGGTAGATAGATAGATAGAGATAGGTAGGTAGGTAGATTGATAGATAGAGATAGGTAGGTAGGTAGGTAGATAGATAGAGATAGGTAGGTAGGTAGATAGATAGATAGAGATAGGTAGGTAGGTAGATTGATAGATAGAGATAGGTAGATAGGTAGATAGATACATACAGATATGTAGGTAGGTAGATTGATAGATACAGATAGGTAGGTTGGTAGATAGATAGATACAGATAGGTAGGTAGGTAGATTGATAGATAGAGATAGGTAGGTAGGTAGATATATAGATACAGATATGTAGGTAGGTAGGAAGGTAGATAGATAGAGATAGGTAGGTAGGTAGATTGATAGAGATAGGTAGGTAGGTAGATAGATAGATAGAGATAGGTAGGTAGGTAGATTGATAGATACAGATAGGTAGGTAGGTAGATTGATAGATACAGATAGGTAGGTAGGTAGATAGATAGATAGAGATACGTAGGTAGGTAGGTAGATAGATACAGATAGGTAGGTAGATAGATAAATACAGATAGGTGGGTAGGTAGATAGATAGAGATAGGTAGGTAGGTATATAGATAGATACAGATAGGTAGGTAGGTAGATATATAGATACAGATATGTAGGTAGGTAGGTAGATAGATAGAGATAGGTAGGTAGGTAGATTGATAGATACAGATAGGTAGGTACGTAGCTAGATAGATAGAGATAGGTAGGTAGGTAGATAGATAGATAGATAGAGATAGGTAGGTAGGTAGATAGATAGAGATAGGTAGGTAGGTAGGTAGATAGATAGATAGAGATAGATAGGTAGGTAGGTAGATTGATAGAGACAGATAGGTAGGTAGGTAGATAGATAGATAGAGATAGGTAGGTAGGTAGATTGATAGATACAGATAGGTGGGTAGGTAGATAGATACAGATAGGTAGGTAGGTAGATTGATAGATAGAGATAGGTAGGTAGGTAGGTAGATAGATAGAGATAGGTAGGTAGGTAGATTGATAGAGATAGGTAAGTAGGTAGGTAGATAGATAGATAGAGATAGGTAGGTAGGTAGATAGATACAGATAGGTAGGTAGGTAGATATATAGATACAGATATGTAGGTAGGTAGATAGATAGATAGAGATAGGTAGGTAGGTAGATTGATAGATACAGATAGGTGGGTAGGTAGATAGATAGATACAGATATGTAGGTAGGTAGATAGATAGATACAGATAGGTAGGTAGGTAGATAGATAGATAGAGATAGATAGGTGGGTAGATAGATAGATAAATAGATAGATAGAGATAGGTAGGTAGGTAAATTGATAGATAGAGATAGGTAGGTAGGTAGGTAGATAGATAGATAGAGATAGGTAGGTAGGTAGATAGATACAGATAGGTAGGTAGGTAGGTAGGTAGATAGATAGAGATAGGTAGGTAGGTAGATATATAGATACAGATATGTAGGTAGGTAGGTAGGTAGATAGATAGAGATAGGTAGGTAGGTAGATAGATAGATAGAGATTGGTAGCTAGGTAGATTGATAGATACAGATAGGTAGGTAGGTAGATTGATAGATAGGTAGGTAGGTAAATAGATAGAGATAGGTAGGTAGGTAGATAGATAGATAGAGATAGGTAGGTAGGTAGATTGATAGATAGAGATAGGTAGATAGGTAGATAGATAGATACAGATAGGTAGGTAGGTAGATTGTTAGATACAGATAGGTAGGTAGGTAGATAGATAGATACAGATAGGTAGGTAGGTAGATTGATAGATAGAGATAGGTAGGTAGGTAGATTGATAGATACAGATAGGTAGGTAGGTAGGTAGGTAGATAGATAGAGATAGGTAGGTAGGTAGATTGATAGAGATAGGTAGGTAGGTAGATAGATAGATAGAGATAGGTAGGTAGGTAGATAGATAGATAGAGATAGGTAGGTAGGTAGATTGATAGATAGAGATAGGTAGGTAGGTAGTTAGATAGATAGAGATAGGTAGGTAGGTAGATAGATAGATAGAGATAGGTAGGTAGGTAGATTGATAGATAGAGATAGGTAGATAGGTAGATAGATACATACAGATATGTAGGTAGGTAGATTGATAGATACAGATAGGTAGGTTGGTAGATAGATAGATACAGATAGGTAGGTAGGTAGATTGATAGATAGAGATAGGTAGGTAGGTAGATATATAGATACAGATATGTAGGTAGGTAGGAAGGTAGATAGATAGAGATAGGTAGGTAGGTAGATAGATAGAGATAGGTAGGTAGGTAGATTGATAGATACAGATAGGTGGGTAGGTAGATAGATACAGATAGGTAGGTAGGTAGATTGATAGATAGAGATAGGTAGGTAGGTAGATAGATAGATACAGATAGGTAGGTAGGTAGATATATAGATACAGATATGTAGGTAGGTAGATAGATAGATACAGATAGGTAGGTAGGTAGATAGATACAGATATGTAGGTAGGTAGATAGATAGATAGAGATAGGTAGGTAGGTAGATTGATAGATACAGATAGGTGGGTAGGTAGATAGATAGATACAGATATGTAGGTAGGTAGATAGATAGATACAGATAGGTAGGTAGGTAGATAGATAGATAGAGATAGGTAGGTAGGTAAATTGATAGATAGAGATAGGTAGGTAGGTAGATAGATAGATAGATAGAGATAGGTAGGTAGGTAGGTAGATAGATACAGATAGGTAGGTAGATAAATTGATAGAGATAGGTAGGTAGGTAGATAGATAGATACAGATAGGTAGGTAGGTAGTTTGATAGATAGAGATAGGTAGGTAGGTAGATATATAGATACAGATATGTAGGTAGGTAGGTAGGTAGATAGATAGAGATAGGTAGGTAGGTAGATAGATAGATAGAGATAGGTAGGTAGGTAGATTGATAGATAGAGATAGGTAGATAGGTAGATAGATAGATACAGATATGTAGATAGGTAGATTGATAGATACAGATAGGTAGGTAGGTAGATAGATAGATACAGATAGGTAGGTAGGTAGATTGATAGATAGAGATAGGTAGGTAGGTAGATTGATAGATACAGATAGGTAGGTAGGTAGGTAGGTAGATAGATAGAGATAGGTAGGTAGGTAGATTGATAGAGATAGGTAGGTAGGTAGATAGATAGAGATAGGTAGGTAGGTAGATAGATAGATAGAGATAGGTAGGTAGGTAGATTGATAGATAGAGATAGGTAGGTAGGTAGGTAGATAGATAGAGATAGGTAGGTAGGTAGATAGATAGATAGAGATAGGTAGGTAGGTAGATTGATAGATAGAGATAGGTAGATAGGTAGATAGATACATACAGATATGTAGGTAGGTAGATTGATAGATACAGATAGGTAGGTTGGTAGATAGATAGATACAGATAGGTAGGTAGGTAGATTGATAGATAGAGATAGGTAGGTAGGTAGATATATAGATACAGATATGTAGGTAGGTAGGAAGGTAGATAGATAGAGATAGGTAGGTAGGTAGATTGATAGAGATAGGTAGGTAGGTAGATAGATAGATAGAGATAGGTAGGTAGGTAGATTGATAGATACAGATAGGTAGGTAGGTAGATTGATAGATACAGATAGGTAGGTAGGTAGATAGATAGATAGAGATACGTAGGTAGGTAGGTAGATAGATACAGATAGGTAGGTAGATAGATAAATACAGATAGGTGGGTAGGTAGATAGATAGATAGAGATAGGTAGGTAGGTAGATTGATAGATAGAGATAGGTAGATAGGTATATAGATAGATACAGATAGGTAGGTAGGTAGATATATAGATACAGATATGTAGGTAGGTAGGTAGATAGATAGAGATAGGTAGGTAGGTAGATTGATAGATACAGATAGGTAGGTAGGTAGCTAGATAGATAGAGATAGGTAGGTAGGTAGATAGATAGATAGAGATAGGTAGGTAGGTAGATAGATAGAGATAGGTAGGTAGGTAGGTAGATAGATAGATAGAGATAGATAGGTAGGTAGGTAGGTAGATTGATAGAGACAGATAGGTAGGTAGGTAGATAGATAGATAGAGATAGGTAGGTAGGTAGATTGATAGATACAGATAGGTGGGTAGGTAGATAGATACAGATAGGTAGGTAGGTAGATTGATAGATAGAGATAGGTAGGTAGGTAGATATATAGATACAGATATGTAGGTAGGTAGGAAGGTAGATAGATAGAGATAGGTAGGTAGGTAGATTGATAGAGATAGGTAGGTAGGTAGATAGATAGATAGAGATAGGTAGGTAGGTAGATTGATAGATACAGATAGGTAGGTAGGTAGATTGATAGATACAGATAGGTAGGTAGGTAGATAGATAGATAGAGATACGTAGGTAGGTAGGTAGATAGATACAGATAGGTAGGTAGATAGATAAATAGAGATAGGTGGGTAGGTAGATAGATAGAGATAGGTAGGTAGGTATATAGATAGATACAGATAGGTAGGTAGGTAGATATATAGATACAGATATGTAGGTAGGTAGGTAGATAGATAGAGATAGGTAGGTAGGTAGATTGATAGATACAGATAGGTAGGTACGTAGCTAGATAGATAGAGATAGGTAGGTAGGTAGATAGATAGATAGATAGAGATAGGTAGGTAGGTAGATAGATAGAGATAGGTAGGTAGGTAGGTAGATAGATAGATAGAGATAGATAGGTAGGTAGGTAGATTGATAGAGACAGATAGGTAGGTAGGTAGATAGATAGATAGAGATAGGTAGGTAGGTAGGTAGGTAGATTGATAGATACAGATAGGTGGGTAGGTAGATAGATACAGATAGGTAGGTAGGTAGATTGATAGATAGAAATAGGTAGGTAGGTAGGTAGATAGATAGAGATAGGTAGGTAGGTAGATTGATAGAGATAGGTAAGTAGGTAGGTAGATAGATAGATAGAGATAGGTAGGTAGGTAGATAGATACAGATAGGTAGGTAGGTAGATATATAGATACAGATATGTAGGTAGGTAGATAGATAGATACAGATAGGTAGGTAGGTAGGTAGATAGATACAGATATGTAGGTAGGTAGATAGATAGATAGAGATAGGTAGGTAGGTAGATTGATAGATACAGATAGGTGGGTAGGTAGATAGATAGATACAGATATGTAGGTAGGTAGATAGATAGATACAGATAGGTAGGTAGGTAGATAGATAGATAGAGATAGATAGGTGGGTAGATAGATAGATAAATAGATAGATAGAGATAGGTACGTAGGTAAATTGATAGATAGAGATAGGTAGGTAGGTAGGTAGATAGATAGATAGAGATAGGTAGGTAGGTAGATAGATACAGATAGGTAGGTAGGTAGGTAGGTAGATAGATAGAGATAGGTAGGTAGGTAGATATATAGATACAGATATGTAGGTAGGTAGGTAGGTAGATAGATAGAGATAGGTAGGTAGGTAGATAGATAGATAGAGATTGGTAGCTAGGTAGATTGATAGATACAGATAGGTAGGTAGGTAGATTGATAGATAGGTAGGTAGGTAAATAGATAGAGATAGGTAGGTAGGTAGATAGATAGATAGAGATAGGTAGGTAGGTAGATTGATAGATAGAGATAGGTAGATAGGTAGATAGATAGATACAGATAGGTAGGTAGGTAGATTGTTAGATACAGATAGGTAGGTAGGTAGATAGATAGATACAGATAGGTAGGTAGGTAGATTGATAGATAGAGATAGGTAGGTAGGTAGATTGATAGATACAGATAGGTAGGTAGGTAGGTAGGTAGATAGATAGAGATAGGTAGGTAGGTAGATTGATAGAGATAGGTAGGTAGGTAGATAGATAGATAGAGATAGGTAGGTAGGTAGATAGATAGATAGAGATAGGTAGGTAGGTAGGTAGATAGATAGAGATAGGTAGGTAGGTAGATAGATAGATAGAGATAGGTAGGTAGGTAGATTGATAGATAGAGATAGGTAGATAGGTAGATAGATACATACAGATATGTAGGTAGGTAGATTGATAGATACAGATAGGTAGGTTGGTAGATAGATAGATACAGATAGGTAGGTAGGTAGATTGATAGATAGAGATAGGTAGGTAGGTAGATATATAGATACAGATATGTAGGTAGGTAGGAAGGTAGATAGATAGAGATAGGTAGGTAGGTAGATAGATAGAGATAGGTAGGTAGGTAGATTGATAGATACAGATAGGTGGGTAGGTAGATAGATACAGATAGGTAGGTAGGTAGATTGATAGATAGAGATAGGTAGGTAGGTAGATAGATAGATACAGATAGGTAGGTAGGTAGATATATAGATACAGATATGTAGGTAGGTAGATAGATAGATACAGATAGGTAGGTAGGTAGATAGATAGATAGAGATAGGTAGGTAGGTAGATTGATAGATACAGATAGGTGGGTAGGTAGATAGATAGATACAGATATGTAGGTAGGTAGATAGATAGATACAGATAGGTAGGTAGGTAGATAGATAGATAGAGATAGGTAGGTAGGTAAATTGATAGATAGAGATAGGTAGGTAGGTAGATAGATAGATAGATAGAGATAGGTAGGTAGGTAGGTAGATAGATACAGATAGGTAGGTAGATAAATTGATAGAGATAGGTAGGTAGGTAGATAGATAGATACAGATAGGTAGGTAGGTAGTTTGATAGATAGAGATAGGTAGGTAGGTAGATATATAGATACAGATATGTAGGTAGGTAGGTAGGTAGATAGATAGAGATAGGTAGGTAGGTAGATAGATAGATAGAGATAGGTAGGTAGGTAGATTGATAGATAGAGATAGGTAGATAGGTAGATAGATAGATACAGATATGTAGGTAGGTAGATTGATAGATACAGATAGGTAGGTAGGTAGATAGATAGATACAGATAGGTAGGTAGGTAGATTGATAGATAGAGATAGGTAGGTAGGTAGATTGATAGATACAGATAGGTAGGTAGGTAGGTAGGTAGATAGATAGAGATAGGTAGGTAGGTAGATTGATAGAGATAGGTAGGTAGGTAGATAGATAGAGATAGGTAGGTAGGTAGATAGATAGATAGAGATAGGTAGGTAGGTAGATTGATAGATAGAGATAGGTAGGTAGGTAGGTAGATAGATAGAGATAGGTAGGTAGGTAGATAGATAGATAGAGATAGGTAGGTAGGTAGATTGATAGATAGAGATAGGTAGATAGGTAGATAGATACATACAGATATGTAGGTAGGTAGATTGATAGATACAGATAGGTAGGTTGGTAGATAGATAGATACAGATAGGTAGGTAGGTAGATTGATAGATAGAGATAGGTAGGTAGGTAGATATATAGATACAGATATGTAGGTAGGTAGGAAGGTAGATAGATAGAGATAGGTAGGTAGGTAGATTGATAGAGATAGGTAGGTAGGTAGATAGATAGAGATAGGTAGGTAGGTAGATTGATAGATACAGATAGGTAGGTAGGTAGATTGATAGATACAGATAGGTAGGTAGGTAGATAGATAGATAGAGATACGTAGGTAGGTAGGTAGATAGATACAGATAGGTAGGTAGATAGATAAATACAGATAGGTGGGTAGGTAGATAGATAGATAGAGATAGGTAGGTAGGTAGATTGATAGATAGAGATAGGTAGATAGGTATATAGATAGATACAGATAGGTAGGTAGGTAGATATATAGATACAGATATGTAGGTAGGTAGGTAGATAGATAGAGATAGGTAGGTAGGTAGATTGATAGATACAGATAGGTAGGTAGGTAGCTAGATAGATAGAGATAGGTAGGTAGGTAGATAGATAGATAGAGATAGGTAGGTAGGTAGATAGATAGAGATAGGTAGGTAGGTAGGTAGGTAGATAGATAGATAGAGATAGATAGGTAGGTAGGTAGGTAGATTGATAGAGACAGATAGGTAGGTAGGTAGATAGATAGATAGAGATAGGTAGGTAGGTAGATTGATAGATACAGATAGGTGGGTAGGTAGATAGATACAGATAGGTAGGTAGGTAGATTGATAGATAGAGATAGGTAGGTAGGTAGGTAGATAGATAGAGATAGGTAGGTAGGTAGATTGATAGAGATAGGTAAGTAGGTAGGTAGATAGATAGAGATAGGTAGGTAGGTAGATAGATACAGATAGGTAGGTAGGTAGATATATAGATACAGATATGTAGGTAGGTAGATAGATAGATACAGATAGGTAGGTAGGTAGATAGATACAGATATGTAGGTAGGTAGATAGATAGATAGAGATAGGTAGGTAGGTAGATTGATAGATACAGATAGGTGGGTAGGTAGATAGATAGATACAGATATGTAGGTAGGTAGATAGATAGATACAGATAGGTAGGTAGGTAGATAGATAGATAGATAGAGATAGGTAGGTGGGTAGATAGATAGATAGATAGAGATAGGTAGGTAGGTAAATTGATAGATAGAGATAGGTAGGTAGGTAGATAGATAGATAGATAGAGATAGGTAGGTAGGTAGGTAGATAGATACAGATAGGTAGGTAGATAAATTGATAGAGATAGGTAGGTAGGTAGATATATAGATACAGATATGTAGGTAGGTAGGTAGATAGATAGATAGAGATAGGTAGGTAGGTAGATAGATAGATAGAGATAGGTAGGTAGGTAGATATATAGATACAGATATGTAGGTAGGTAGGTAGATAGATAGATAGAGATAGGTAGGTAGGTAGATAGATAGATAGAGATAGGTAGCTAGGTAGATTGATAGATACAGATAGGTAGGTAGGTAGATTGATAGATAGGTAGGTAGGTAAATAGATAGAGATAGGTAGGTAGGTAGATAGATAGATAGAGATATTTAGGTAGGTAGATTGATAGAGATAGGTAGATAGGTAGATAGATAGATACAGATATGTAGGTAGGTAGATTGATAGATACAGATAGGTAGGTAGGTAGATAGATAGATACAGATAGGTAGGTAGGTAGATTGATAGATAGAGATAGGTAGGTAGGTAGATAGATAGATAGATAGAGATAGGTAGGTAGGTAGGTAGATAGATACAGATAGGTAGGTAGATAAATTGATAGAGATAGGTAGGTAGGTAGATATATAGATACAGATATGTAGGTAGGTAGGTAGATAGATAGATAGAGATAGGTAGGTAGGTAGATAGATAGATAGAGATAGGTAGGTAGGTAGATATATAGATACAGATATGTAGGTAGGTAGGTAGATAGATAGATAGAGATAGGTAGGTAGGTAGATAGATAGATAGAGATAGGTAGCTAGGTAGATAGATAGAGATAGGTAGGTAGGTAGGTAGATAGATAGATAGAGATAGATAGGTAGGTAGGTAGGTAGATTGATAGAGACAGATAGGTAGGTAGGTAGATAGATAGATAGAGATAGGTAGGTAGGTAGATTGATAGATACAGATAGGTGGGTAGGTAGATAGATACAGATAGGTAGGTAGGTAGATTGATAGATAGAGATAGGTAGGTAGGTAGATATATAGATACAGATATGTAGGTAGGTAGGAAGGTAGATAGATAGAGATAGGTAGGTAGGTAGATTGATAGAGATAGGTAGGTAGGTAGATAGATAGATAGAGATAGGTAGGTAGGTAGATTGATAGATACAGATAGGTAGGTAGGTAGATTGATAGATACAGATAGGTAGGTAGGTAGATAGATAGATAGAGATACGTAGGTAGGTAGGTAGATAGATACAGATAGGTAGGTAGATAGATAAATACAGATAGGTGGGTAGGTAGATAGATAGAGATAGGTAGGTAGGTATATAGATAGATACAGATAGGTAGGTAGGTAGATATATAGATACAGATATGTAGGTAGGTAGGTAGATAGATAGAGATAGGTAGGTAGGTAGATTGATAGATACAGATAGGTAGGTACGTAGCTAGATAGATAGAGATAGGTAGGTAGGTAGATAGATAGATAGATAGAGATAGGTAGGTAGGTAGATAGATAGAGATAGGTAGGTAGGTAGGTAGATAGATAGATAGAGATAGATAGGTAGGTAGGTAGATTGATAGAGACAGATAGGTAGGTAGGTAGATAGATAGATAGAGATAGGTAGGTAGGTAGATTGATAGATACAGATAGGTGGGTAGGTAGATAGATACAGATAGGTAGGTAGGTAGATTGATAGATAGAAATAGGTAGGTAGGTAGGTAGATAGATAGAGATAGGTAGGTAGGTAGATTGATAGAGATAGGTAAGTAGGTAGGTAGATAGATAGATAGAGATAGGTAGGTAGGTAGATAGATACAGATAGGTAGGTAGGTAGATATATAGATACAGATATGTAGGTAGGTAGATAGATAGATACAGATAGGTAGGTAGGTAGGTAGATAGATACAGATATGTAGGTAGGTAGATAGATAGATAGAGATAGGTAGGTAGGTAGATTGATAGATACAGATAGGTGGGTAGGTAGATAGATAGATACAGATATGTAGGTAGGTAGATAGATAGATACAGATAGGTAGGTAGGTAGATAGATAGATAGAGATAGATAGGTGGGTAGATAGATAGATAAATAGATAGATAGAGATAGGTACGTAGGTAAATTGATAGATAGAGATAGGTAGGTAGGTAGGTAGATAGATAGATAGAGATAGGTAGGTAGGTAGATAGATACAGATAGGTAGGTAGGTAGGTAGGTAGGTAGATAGATAGAGATAGGTAGGTAGGTAGATATATAGATACAGATATGTAGGTAGGTAGGTAGGTAGATAGATAGAGATAGGTAGGTAGGTAGATAGATAGATAGAGATTGGTAGCTAGATAGATTGATAGATACAGATAGGTAGGTAGGTAGATTGATAGATAGGTAGGTAGGTAAATAGATAGAGATAGGTAGGTAGGTAGATAGATAGATAGAGATAGGTAGGTAGGTAGATTGATAGATAGAGATAGGTAGATAGGTAGATAGATAGATACAGATAGGTAGGTAGGTAGATTGTTAGATACAGATAGGTAGGTAGGTAGATTGATAGATAGAGATAGGTAGGTAGGTAGATTGATAGATACAGATAGGTAGGTAGGTAGGTAGGTAGATAGATAGAGATAGGTAGGTAGGTAGATTGATAGAGATAGGTAGGTAGGTAGATAGATAGATAGAGATAGGTAGGTAGGTAGATAGATAGATAGAGATAGATAGGTAGGTAGGTAGGTAGATTGATAGAGACAGATAGGTAGGTAGGTAGATAGATAGATAGAGATAGGTAGGTAGGTAGATTGATAGATAGAGATAGGTAGGTAGGTAGATTGATAGATAGAGATAGGTAGGTAGGTAGGTAGATAGATAGAGATAGGTAGGTAGGTAGATAGATAGATAGAGATAGGTAGGTAGGTAGATTGATAGATAGAGATAGGTAGATAGGTAGATAGATACATACAGATATGTAGGTAGGTAGATTGATAGATACAGATAGGTAGGTTGGTAGATAGATAGATACAGATAGGTAGGTAGGTAGATTGATAGATAGAGATAGGTAGGTAGGTAGATATATAGATACAGATATGTAGGTAGGTAGGAAGGTAGATAGATAGAGATAGGTAGGTAGGTAGATAGATAGAGATAGGTAGGTAGGTAGATTGATAGATACAGATAGGTGGGTAGGTAGATAGATACAGATAGGTAGGTAGGTAGATTGATAGATAGAGATAGGTAGGTAGGTAGATAGATAGATACAGATAGGTAGGTAGGTAGATATATAGATACAGATATGTAGGTAGGTAGATAGATAGATACAGATAGGTAGGTAGGTAGATAGATACAGATATGTAGGTAGGTAGATAGATAGATAGAGATAGGTAGGTAGGTAGATTGATAGATACAGATAGGTGGGTAGGTAGATAGATAGATACAGATATGTAGGTAGGTAGATAGATAGATACAGATAGGTAGGTAGGTAGATAGATAGATAGAGATAGGTAGGTAGGTAAATTGATAGATAGAGATAGGTAGGTAGGTAGATAGATAGATAGATAGAGATAGGTAGGTAGGTAGGTAGATAGATACAGATAGGTAGGTAGATAAATTGATAGAGATAGGTAGGTAGGTAGATAGATAGATACAGATAGGTAGGTAGGTAGTTTGATAGATAGAGATAGGTAGGTAGGTAGATATATAGATACAGATATGTAGGTAGGTAGGTAGGTAGATAGATAGAGATAGGTAGGTAGGTAGATAGATAGATAGAGATAGGTAGGTAGGTAGATTGATAGATAGAGATAGGTAGATAGGTAGATAGATAGATACAGATATGTAGGTAGGTAGATTGATAGATACAGATAGGTAGGTAGGTAGATAGATAGATACAGATAGGTAGGTAGGTAGATTGATAGATAGAGATAGGTAGGTAGGTAGATTGATAGATACAGATAGGTAGGTAGGTAGGTAGGTAGATAGATAGAGATAGGTAGGTAGGTAGATTGATAGAGATAGGTAGGTAGGTAGATAGATAGAGATAGGTAGGTAGGTAGATAGATAGATAGAGATAGGTAGGTAGGTAGATTGATAGATAGAGATAGGTAGGTAGGTAGGTAGATAGATAGAGATAGGTAGGTAGGTAGATAGATAGATAGAGATAGGTAGGTAGGTAGATTGATAGATAGAGATAGGTAGATAGGTAGATAGATACATACAGATAGGTAGGTAGGTAGATTGATAGATAGAGATAGGTAGGTAGGTAGATATATAGATACAGATATGTAGGTAGGTAGGAAGGTAGATAGATAGAGATAGGTAGGTAGGTAGATTGATAGAGATAGGTAGGTAGGTAGATAGATAGAGATAGGTAGGTAGGTAGATTGATAGATACAGATAGGTAGGTAGGTAGATTGATAGATACAGATAGGTAGGTAGGTAGATAGATAGATAGAGATACGTAGGTAGGTAGGTAGATAGATACAGATAGGTAGGTAGATAGATAAATACAGATAGGTGGGTAGGTAGATAGATAGATAGAGATAGGTAGGTAGGTAGATTGATAGATAGAGATAGGTAGATAGGTATATAGATAGATACAGATAGGTAGGTAGGTAGATATATAGATACAGATATGTAGGTAGGTAGGTAGATAGATAGAGATAGGTAGGTAGGTAGATTGATAGATACAGATAGGTAGGTAGGTAGCTAGATAGATAGAGATAGGTAGGTAGGTAGATAGATAGATAGAGATAGGTAGGTAGGTAGATAGATAGAGATAGGTAGGTAGGTAGGTAGATAGATAGATAGAGATAGATAGGTAGGTAGGTAGGTAGATTGATAGAGACAGATAGGTAGGTAGGTAGATAGATAGATAGAGATAGGTAGGTAGGTAGATTGATAGATACAGATAGGTGGGTAGGTAGATAGATACAGATAGGTAGGTAGGTAGATTGATAGATAGAGATAGGTAGGTAGGTAGGTAGATAGATAGAGATAGGTAGGTAGGTAGATTGATAGAGATAGGTAAGTAGGTAGGTAGATAGATAGAGATAGGTAGGTAGGTAGATAGATACAGATAGGTAGGTAGGTAGATATATAGATACAGATATGTAGGTAGGTAGATAGATAGATACAGATAGGTAGGTAGGTAGATAGATACAGATATGTAGGTAGGTAGATAGATAGATAGAGATAGGTAGGTAGGTAGATTGATAGATACAGATAGGTGGGTAGGTAGATAGATAGATACAGATATGTAGGTAGGTAGATAGATAGATACAGATAGGTAGGTAGGTAGATAGATAGATAGATAGAGATAGGTAGGTGGGTAGATAGATAGATAGATAGAGATAGGTAGGTAGGTAAATTGATAGATAGAGATAGGTAGGTAGGTAGATAGATAGATAGATAGAGATAGGTAGGTAGGTAGGTAGATAGATACAGATAGGTAGGTAGATAAATTGATAGAGATAGGTAGGTAGGTAGATATATAGATACAGATATGTAGGTAGGTAGGTAGATAGATAGATAGAGATAGGTAGGTAGGTAGATAGATAGATAGAGATAGGTAGGTAGGTAGATATATAGATACAGATATGTAGGTAGGTAGGTAGATAGATAGATAGAGATAGGTAGGTAGGTAGATAGATAGATAGAGATAGGTAGCTAGGTAGATTGATAGATACAGATAGGTAGGTAGGTAGATTGATAGATAGGTAGGTAGGTAAATAGATAGAGATAGGTAGGTAGGTAGATAGATAGATAGAGATATTTAGGTAGGTAGATTGATAGAGATAGGTAGATAGGTAGATAGATAGATACAGATATGTAGGTAGGTAGATTGATAGATACAGATAGGTAGGTAGGTAGATAGATAGATACAGATAGGTAGGTAGGTAGATTGATAGATAGAGATAGGTAGGTAGGTAGATAGATAGATAGATAGATAGAGATAGGTAGGTAGGTAGGTAGATAGATACAGATAGGTAGGTAGATAAATTGATAGAGATAGGTAGGTAGGTAGATATATAGATACAGATATGTAGGTAGGTAGGTAGATAGATAGATAGAGATAGGTAGGTAGGTAGATAGATAGATAGAGATAGGTAGGTAGGTAGATATATAGATACAGATATGTAGGTAGGTAGGTAGATAGATAGATAGAGATAGGTAGGTAGGTAGATAGATAGATAGAGATAGGTAGCTAGGTAGATTGATAGATACAGATAGGTAGGTAGGTAGATTGATAGATAGGTAGGTAGGTAAATAGATAGAGATAGGTAGGTAGGTAGATAGATAGATAGAGATATTTAGGTAGGTAGATTGATAGAGATAGGTAGATAGGTAGATAGATAGATACAGATATGTAGGTAGGAAGATTGATAGATACAGATAGGTAGGTAGGTAGATAGATAGATACAGATAGGTAGGTAGGTAGATTGATAGATAGAGATAGGTAGGTAGGTAGATTGATAGATACAGATAGGTAGGTAGGTAGATAGGTAGATAGATAGAGATAGGTAGGTAGGTAGATTGATAGAGATAGGTAGGTAGGTAGATAGATAGATAGAGATAGGTAGGTAGGTAGATAGATAGATAGAGATAGGTAGGTAGGTAGATTGATAGATAGAGATAGGTAGGTAGATAGATAGAGATAGGTAGGTAGGTAGATAGATAGATAGAGATAGGTAGGTAGGTAGATTGATAGATAGAGATAGGTAGATAGGTAGATAGATAGATACAGATATGTAGGTAGGTAGATTGATAGATACAGATAGGTAGGTTGGTAGATAGATAGATACAGATAGGTAGGTAGGTAGATTGATAGATAGAGATAGGTAGGTAGGTAGATATATAGATACAGATATGTAGGTAGGTAGGAAGGTAGATAGATAGAGATAGGTAGGTAGGTAGATTGATAGAGATAGGTAGGTAGGTAGATAGATAGATAGAGATAGGTAGGTAGGTAGATTGATAGATACAGATAGGTAGGTAGGTTGATAGATAGATACAGATAGGTAGGTAGGTAGATTGATAGATAGAGATAGGTAGGTAGGTAGATAGATAGATAGAGTTAGGTAGGTAGGTAGATAGATAGATACAGATAGGTAGGTAGGTAGATATATAGATACAGATATGTAGGTAGGTAGGTAGATAGATAGAGATAGGTAGGTAGGTAGATTGATAGATACAGATAGGTAGGTAGGTAGATAGATAGATAGAGATAGGTAGGTAGGTAGATAGATAGATAGAGATAGGTAGGTAGGTAGATAGATAGAGATAGGTAGGTAGGTAGGTAGATAGATAGATAGAGATAGATAGGTAGGTAGGTAGATTGATAGAGACAGATAGGTAGGTAGGTAGATAGATATATAGATACAGATATGTAGGTATGTAGATAGATAGATAGAGATAGGTAGGTAGGTAGATTGATAGATACAGATAGGTAGGTAGGTAGATAGATAGATACAGATAGGTAGGTAGGTAGATTGATAGATAGAGATAGGTAGGTATGTAGGTAGATACATAGAGATAGGTAGGTAGATAGATTGATAGATACAGATAGGTAGGTATGTAGATAGATAGATAGAGATAGGTAGGTAGGTAGATAGATAGATAGAGATAGGTAGGTAGGTAGATAGATAGAGATAGGTAGGTAGGTAGGTAGATAGATAGATAGATAGAGATAGATAGGTAGGTAGGTAGATTGATAGATACAGATAGGTAGGTAGGTAGATAGATAGATACAGATAGGTAGGTAGGTAGATTGATAGATAGAGATAGGTAGGTAGGTAGATAGATAGAGATAGGTAGGTAGGTAGATAGATAGATAGAGATAGGTAGGTATGTAGATAGATAGATAGAGATAGGTAGGTAGGTAGATTGATAGATAGAGATAGGTAGGTAGGTAGGTAGGTAGATAGATAGAGATAGGTAGGTAGGTAGATAGATAGATAGAGATAGGTAGGTAGGTAGATTGATAGATAGAGATAGGTAGATAGGTAGATAGATAGATACAGATATGTAGGTAGGTAGATTGATAGATACAGATAGGTAGGTTGGTAGATAGATAGATACAGATAGGTAGGTAGGTAGATTGATAGATAGAGATAGGTAGGTAGGTAGATATATAGATACAGATATGTAGGTAGGTAAGAAGGTAGATAGATAGAGATAGGTAGGTAGGTAGATTGATAGAGATAGGTAGGTAGGTAGATAGATAGATAGAGATAGGTAGGTAGGTAGATTGATAGATACAGATAGGTAGGTAGGTAGATAGATAGATACAGATAGGTAGGTAGGTAGATTGATAGATAGAGATAGGTAGGTAGGTAGATAGATAGATAGAGATAGGTAGGTAGGTAGATAGATAGATACAGATAGGTAGGTAGGTAGATATATAGATACAGATATGTAGGTAGGTAGGTAGATAGATAGAGATAGGTAGGTAGGTAGATTGATAGATACAGATAGGTAGGTAGGTAGATAGATAGATAGAGATAGGTAGGTAGGTAGATAGATAGAGATAGGTAGGTAGGTAGATAGATAGAGATAGGTTGGTAGGTAGGTAGATAGATAGATAGAGATAGATAGGTAGGTAGGTAGATTGATAGAGACAGATAGGTAGGTAGGTAGATAGATATATAGATACAGATATGTATGTATGTAGATAGATAGATAGAGATAGGTAGGTAGGTAGATTGATAGATACAGATAGGTAGGTAGGTAGATAGATAGATACAGATAGGTAGGTAGATTGATAGATAGAGATAGGTAGGTATGTAGGTAGATAGATAGAGATAGGTAGGTAGATAGATTGATAGATACAGATAGGTAGGTAGGTAGATAGATAGATAGAGATAGGTAGGTAGGTAGATAGATAGATAGAGATAGGTAGGTAGGTAGATAGATAGAGATAGGTAGGTAGGTAGGTAGATAGATAGATAGGGATAGATAGGTAGGTAGGTAGATTGATTGAGACAGATAGGTAGGTAGGTAGATAGATAGATACAGATAGGTAGGTAGGTAGATTGATAGATACAGATAGGTAGGTAGGTAGATAGATAGATAGAGATACGTAGGTAGGTAGGTAGAGAGATACAGATAGGTAGGTAGGTAGATAGATAGATACAGATAGGTAGGTAAGTATATATATAGATACAGATAGGTAGGTAGGTAGATTGATAGATACAGATAGGTAGGTAGGTAGGTAGATAGATACAGATAGGTGGGAAGATAGATTGATAGATAGAGATAGGTAGGTAGGTAGATTGATAGATAGAGATAGGTAAGTAGGTAGATATATAGATACAGATATGTAGGTAGGGAGATAGATAGATAGAGATAGGTAGGTAGGTAGATTGATAGATACAGATAGGTAGGTAGGTAGATAGATCGATACAGATCGGTAGGTAGGTAGATTGATAGATAGAGATAGGTAGGTAGGTAGATAGATAGATAGAGATAGGTAGGTAGGTAGATAGATAGAGATAGGTAGATAGGTAGATAGATAGAGATAGGTAGGTAGGTAGATAGATAGATAGAGATAGGTGGGTAGGTAGATAGATAGATACAGATAGGTAGGTAGGTAGATTGATAGATAGAGATAGGTAGGTAGGTAGATTGATAGATAGAGATAGGTAGGTAGGTAGGTAGATAGATAGAGATAGGTAGGTAGGTAGATTGATAGAGATAGGTAGGTAGGTAGATAGATAGATAGAGATAGGTAGGTAGGTAGATAGATAGATACAAATAGGTAGGTAGGTAGATAGATAGATAGAGATAGGTAGTAGGTAGGTAGATAGATACAGATAGGTAGGTAGGTAGGTAGATAGATAGATAGAGATAGGTAGGTAGGTAGATTGATAGATAGAGATAGGTAGATAGGTAGATAGATAGATACAGATATGTAGGTAGGTAGATTGATAGATACAGATAGGTAGGTTGGTAGATAGATAGATACAGATAGGTAGGTAGGTAGATTGATAGATAGAGATAGGTAGGTAGGTAGATATATAGATACAGATATGTAGGTAGGTAAGAAGGTAGATAGATAGAGATAGGTAGGTAGGTAGATTGATAGAGATAGGTAGGTAGGTAGATAGATAGATAGAGATAGGTAGGTAGGTAGATTGATAGATACAGATAGGTAGGTAGGTAGATAGATAGATACAGATAGGTAGGTAGGTAGATTGATAGATAGAGATAGGTAGGTAGGTAGATAGATAGATAGAGATAGGTAGGTAGGTAGATAGATAGATACAGATAGGTAGGTAGGTAGATATATAGATACAGATATGTAGGTAGGTAGGTAGATAGATAGAGATAGGTAGGTAGGTAGATTGATAGATACAGATAGGTAGGTAGGTAGATAGATAGATAGAGATAGGTAGGTAGGTAGATAGATAGAGATAGGTAGGTAGGTAGATAGATAGAGATAGGTTGGTAGGTAGGTAGATAGATAGATAGAGATAGATAGGTAGGTAGGTAGATTGATAGAGACAGATAGGTAGGTAGGTAGATAGATATATAGATACAGATATGTATGTATGTAGATAGATAGATAGAGATAGGTAGGTAGGTAGATTGATAGATACAGATAGGTAGGTAGGTAGATAGATAGATACAGATAGGTAGGTAGATTGATAGATAGAGATAGGTAGGTATGTAGGTAGATAGATAGAGATAGGTAGGTAGATAGATTGATAGATACAGATAGGTAGGTAGGTAGATAGATAGATAGAGATAGGTAGGTAGGTAGATAGATAGATAGAGATAGGTAGGTAGGTAGATAGATAGAGATAGGTAGGTAGGTAGGTAGATAGATAGATAGGGATAGATAGGTAGGTAGGTAGATTGATAGAGACAGATAGGTAGGTAGGTAGATAGATAGATACAGATAGGTAGGTAGGTAGATTGATAGATACAGATAGGTAGGTAGGTAGATAGATAGATAGAGATACGTAGGTAGGTAGGTAGAGAGATACAGATAGGTAGGTAGGTAGATAGATAGATACAGATAGGTAGGTAAGTATATATATAGATACAGATAGGTAGGTAGGTAGATTGATAGATACAGATAGGTAGGTAGGTAGGTAGATAGATACAGATAGGTGGGAAGATAGATTGATAGATAGAGATAGGTAGGTAGGTAGATTGATAGATAGAGATAGGTAAGTAGGTAGATATATAGATACAGATATGTAGGTAGGGAGATAGATAGATAGAGATAGGTAGGTAGGTAGATTGATAGATACAGATAGGTAGGTAGGTAGATAGATCGATACAGATCGGTAGGTAGGTAGATTGATAGATAGAGATAGGTAGGTAGGTAGATAGATAGATAGAGATAGGTAGGTAGGTAGATAGATAGAGATAGGTAGATAGGTAGATAGATAGAGATAGGTAGGTAGGTAGATAGATAGATAGAGATAGGTGGGTAGGTAGATAGATAGATACAGATAGGTAGGTAGGTAGATTGATAGATAGAGATAGGTAGGTAGGTAGATTGATAGATAGAGATAGGTAGGTAGGTAGGTAGATAGATAGAGATAGGTAGGTAGGTAGATTGATAGAGATAGGTAGGTAGGTAGATAGATAGATAGAGATAGGTAGGTAGGTAGATAGATAGATACAAATAGGTAGGTAGGTAGATAGATAGATAGAGATAGGTAGTAGGTAGGTAGATAGATACAGATAGGTAGGTAGGTAGGTAGATAGATAGATAGAGATAGGTAGGTAGGTAGATTGATAGATACAGATAGGTAGGTAGGTAGATAGATCGATACAGATAGGTAGGTAGGTAGATTGATAGATAGAGATAGGTAGGTAGGTAGATTGATAGATACAGATAGGTAGGTAGGTAGATAGATAGATAGAGATAGGTAGGTAGGTAGATTGATAGATAGAGATAGGTAGGTAGGTAGATTGATAGATACAGATAGGCAGGTAGGTAGATAGATAGATACAGATAGGTAGGTAGGTAGATTGATAGATAGAGATAGGTAGGTAGGTAGGTAGATAGATAGAGATAGGTAGGTAGGTAGATTGATAGATACAGATAGGTAGGTAGGTAGATAGATAGAGATAGGTAGGTAGGTAGATTGATAGATACAGATAGGTAGGTAGGTAGATAGATAGATAGAGATAGGTAGGTAGGTAGATAGATAGATAGAGATAGGTAGGTAGGTAGATAGATAGATAGAGATAGGTAGGTAGGTAGGTAGATAGATAGATAGATAGATAGAGATAGATAGAGAGGTAGGTAGATTGATAGAGAGAGATAGGTAGGTAGATAGATACAGATAGGTAGGTAGGTAGATTGATAGATAGAGATAGGTAGGTAGGTAGGTAGGTAGATAGAGATAGGTGGGTAGGTAGATTGATAGATACAGATAGGTAGGTAGGTAGATAGATAGATAGAGATAGGTAGGTAGGTAGATAGATAGAGATAGGTTGGTAGGTAGGTAGATAGATAGATAGAGATAGATAGGTAGGTAGGTAGATTGATAGAGACAGATAGGTAGGTAGGTAGATAGATATATAGATACAGATATGTATGTATGTAGATAGATAGATAGAGATAGGTAGGTAGGTAGATTGATAGATACAGATAGGTAGGTAGGTAGATAGATAGATACAAATAGGTAGGTAGATTGATAGATAGAGATAGGTAGGTATGTAGGTAGATAGATAGAGATAGGTAGGTAGATAGATTGATAGATACAGATAGGTAGGTAGGTAGATAGATAGATAGAGATAGGTAGGTAGGTAGATAGATAGATAGAGATAGGTAGGTAGGTAGATAGATAGAGATAGGTAGGTAGGTAGGTAGATAGATAGATAGGGATAGATAGGTAGGTAGGTAGATTGATAGAGACAGATAGGTAGGTAGGTAGATAGATAGATACAGATAGGTAGGTAGGTAGATTGATAGATACAGATAGGTAGGTAGGTAGATAGATAGATAGAGATACGTAGGTAGGTAGGTAGAGAGATACAGATAGGTAGGTAGGTAGATAGATAGATACAGATAGGTAGGTAAGTATATATATAGATACAGATAGGTAGGTAGGTAGATTGATAGATACAGATAGGTAGGTAGGTAGGTAGATAGATACAGATAGGTGGGAAGATAGATTGATAGATAGAGATAGGTAGGTAGGTAGATTGATAGATAGAGATAGGTAAGTAGGTAGATATATAGATACAGATATGTAGGTAGGGAGATAGATAGATAGAGATAGGTAGGTAGGTAGATTGATAGATACAGATAGGTAGGTAGGTAGATAGATAGATACAGATCGGTAGGTAGGTAGATTGATAGATAGAGATAGGTAGGTAGGTAGATAGATAGATAGAGATAGGTAGGTAGGTAGATAGATAGAGATAGGTAGATAGGTAGATAGATAGAGATAGGTAGGTAGTTAGATAGATAGATAGAGATAGGTGGGTAGGTAGATAGATAGATACAGATAGGTAGGTAGGTAGATTGATAGATAGAGATAGGTAGGTAGGTAGATAGATAGATAGAGATAGGTAGGTAGGTAGATAGATAGATAGAGATAGGTAGGTAGGTAGATTGATAGAGATAGGTAGGTAGGTAGGTAGATAGATAGTGATAGGTAGGTAGGTAGATTGATAGATACAGATAGGTAGGTAGGTAGATTGATAGATAGAGATAGGTAGGTAGGTAGGTAGATAGATAGAGATAGGTAGGTAGGTAGATAGATAGAGATAGGTAGGTAGGTAGGTAGGTAGATAGATACAGATAGGTAGGTAGGTAGATTGATAGATAGAGATAGGTAGGTAGGTAGATTGATAGATAGAGATAGGTAGGTAGGTAGGTAGATAGATAGAGATAGGTAGGTAGGTAGATACAGATAGGTAGGAAGGTAGATTGATAGATACAGATAGGTAGGTAGGTAGATAGATAGATAGAGAAAGGTAGATAGGTAGATAGATAGATACAGATAGGTAGGTAGGTAGATAGATAGATAGAGATAGGTGGGTAGGTATATAGATAGATAGAGATAGGTAGGTAGGTAGATAGATAGATAGAGATAGGTAGGTAGGTAGATAGATAGATAGAGATAGGTAGGTAGGTAGATTGATAGAGATAGGTAGGTAGGTAGGTAGGTAGATAGATAGAGATAGGTAGGTAGGTAGATTGATAGATACAGATAGGTAGGTAGGTAGATTGATAGATAGAGATAGGTAGGTAGGTAGATAGATAGATACAGACTGTAGGTAGATAGATAAATACAGATAGGTGGGTAGGTAGATAGATAGATACAGATAGGTAGGTAGGTAGTTTGATAGATAGAGATAGGTAGGTAGGTAGGTAGATAGATAGAGATTGGTAGGTAGGTAGATTGATAGATACAGATAGGTAGGTAGGTAGGTAGATAGATAGATACAGATAGGTAGGTAGGTAGATTGATAGATAGAGATAGGTAGGTAGGTAGGTAGATAGATAGAGATAGGTAGGTAGGTAGATTGATAGAGATAGGTAGGTAGGTAGGTAGATAGATAGATAGAGATAGGTAGGTAGGTAGATTGATAGATAGAGATAGGTAGGTAGGTAGATTGATAGATACAGATAGGAAGGTAGGTAGATTGATAGATAGAGATAGGTAGGTAGGTAGATAGATAGATACAGATAGGTAGGTAGGTAGATTGATAGATAGAGATAGGTAGGTAGGTAGATAGATAGATAGAGATAGGTAGGTAGGTAGATAGATAGATAGAGATAGGTAGATAGGTAGATAGATAGATACAGATAGGTAGGTAGGTAGATAGATAGATAGAGATAGGTGGGTAGGTAGATAGATAGATAGAGATAGTTAGGTAGGTAGATAGATAGATAGAGATAGGTAGGTAGGTAGATAGATAGATAGAGATAGGTAGGTAGGTAGATTGATAGAGATAGGTAGGTAGGTAGGTAGGTAGATAGATAGAGATAGGTAGGTAGGTAGATTGATAGATACAGATAGGTAGGTAGGTAGATTGATAGATAGAGATAGGTAGGTAGGTAGATAGATAGATAGAGATAGGTAGGTAGGTAGATTGATAGATACAGATAGGTAGGTAGGTAGATTGATAGATAGAGATATGTAGGTAGGTAGATAGATAGTTAGAGATAGGTAGGTAGGTAGATTGATAGATAGAGATAGGTAGGTAGGTAGGTAGATAGATAGAGATAGGTAGGTAGGTAGATATATAGATACAGATATGTAGGTAGATAGATAGAGATAGGTAGGTAGGTAGATTGATAGATGCAGATAGGTAGGTAGGTAGATTGATAGATAGAGATAGGTAGGTAGGTAGATAGATAGATAGAGATAGGTAGGTAGGTAGATAGATAGATAGAGATAGGTAGGTAGGTAGATAGATAGATACAGATAGGTAGGTAGGTAGATAGATAGATAGAGATAGATAGGTAGGTAGATAGATAGATACAGATAGGTAGGTAGGTAGATAGATAGATAGAGATAGGTAGGTAGGTAGGTAGATAGATACAGATAGGTAGGTAGGTAGATAGATAGATAAAGATAGGTAGGTAGGTAGATTGATAGATAGAGATAGGTAGGTAGGTAGGTAGATAGATACAGATAGGTAGGTAGATAGATAGATAGAGATAGGTAGGTAGGTAGATAGATAGATAGAGATAGGTAGGTAGGTAGATAGATAGATAGAGATAGGTAGGTAGGTAGATAGATAGATAGAGATAGGTAGGTAGGTAGATAGATAGATACAGATAGGTAGGTAGGTAGATAGATAGATAGAGATAGATAGGTAGGTAGATAGATAGATACAGATAGGTAGGTAGGTAGATTGATAGATAGAGATAGGTAGGTAGGTAGGTAGATAGATACAGATAGGTAGGTAGGTAGATAGATAGATAAAGATAGGTAGGTAGGTAGATTGATAGATAGAGATAGGTAGGTAGGTAGGTAGATAGATACAGATAGGTAGGTAGGTAGATAGATAGAGATAGGTAGGTAGGTAGATTGATAGATACAGATAGGTAGGTAGGTAGATAGATAGATACAGATAGGTAGGTAGGTAGATTGATAGATAGAGATAGGTAGGTAGGTAGATTGATAGATACAGATAGGTAGGTAGGTAGATAGATAGATAGAGATACGTAGGTAGGTAGGTAGGTAGATACAGATAGGTAGGTAGATAGATAAATATAGATAGGTAGGTAGGTAGATTGATAGATACAGATAGGTAGGTAGGTAGATTGATAGATAGAGATAGGTAGGTAGGTAGATTGATAGATAGAGATAGGTAAGTAGGTAGGTAGATAGATAGAGATAGGTAGGTAGGTAGATTGATAGAGATAGGTAGGTAGGTAGATAGATAGATAGAGATAGGTAGGTAGGTAGATAGATAGATACAAATAGGTAGGTAGGTAGATAGATAGATAGAGATAGGTAGGTAGGTAGGTAGATAGATACAGATAGGTAGGTAGGTAGGTAGATAGATAGATAGAGATAGGTAGGTAGGTAGATTGATAGATACAGATAGGTAGGTAGGTAGATAGATCGATACAGATAGGTAGGTAGGTAGATTGATAGATAGAGATAGGTAGGTAGGTAGATTGATAGATACAGATAGGTAGGTAGGTAGATAGATAGATACAGATATGTAGGTAGGTAGATTGATAGATAGAGATAGGTAGGTAGGTAGATTGATAGATACAGATAGGTAGGTAGGTAGATAGATAGATAGAGATAGGTAGGTAGGTAGATTGATAGATAGAGATAGGTAGGTAGGTAGATTGATAGATACAGATAGGCAGGTAGGTAGATAGATAGATACAGATAGGTAGGTAGGTAGATTGATAGATAGAGATAGGTAGGTATGTAGGTAGATAGATAGAGATAGGTAGGTAGGTAGATTGATAGATACAGATAGGTAGGTAGGTAGATAGATAGAGATAGGTAGGTAGGTAGATTGATAGATACAGATAGGTAGGTAGGTAGATAGATAGATAGAGATAGGTAGGTAGGTAGATAGATAGATAGATAGATAGATAGATAGAGATAGATAGGTAGGTAGGTAGATTGATAGAGAGAGATAGGTAGGTAGATAGATACAGATAGGTAGGTAGGTAGATTGATAGATAGAGATAGGTACGTAGGTAGGTAGGTAGATAGAGATAGGTGGGTAGGTAGATTGATAGATACAGATAGGTAGGTAGGTAGATAGATAGATAGAGATAGGTAGGTAGGTAGGTAGATAGATAGAGATAGGTAGGTAGGTAGGTAGATAGATAGAGATAGGTAGGTAGGTAGATAGATAGAGATAGGTAGGTAGGTAGGTAGATAGATACAGATAGGTAGGTAGGTAGATAGATAGATACAGATAGGTAGGTAGGTAGATTGATAGATAGAGATAGGTAGGTAGGTAGATTGATAGATAGAGATAGGTAGGTAGGTAGGTAGATAGATAGAGATAGGTAGGTAGGTAGATAGATAGATACAGATAGGTAGGTAGGTAGATTGATAGATACAGATAGGTAGGTAGGTAGATAGATAGATAGAGATACGTAGGTAGGTAGGTAGATAGATACAGATTGTAGGTAGATAGATAAATACAGATAGGTGGGTAGGTAGATAGATAGATACAGATAGGTAGGTAGGTAGTTTGATAGATAGAGATAGGTAGGTAGGTAGGTAGATAGATAGAGATTGGTAGGTAGGTAGATTGATAGATACAGATAGGTAGGTAGGTAGATAGATAGATACAGATAGGTAGGTAGGTAGATTGATAGATAGAGATAGGTAGGTAGGTAGGTAGATAGATAGAGATAGGTAGGTAGGTAGATTGATAGAGATAGGTAGGTAGGTAGGTAGATAGATAGAGATAGGTAGGTAGGTAGATTGATAGATAGAGATAGGTAGGTAGGTAGATTGATAGATACAGATAGGTAGGTAGGTAGATAGATAGATAGAGATAGGTAGGTAGGTAGATTGATAGATAGAGATAGGTAGGTAGGTAGATTGATAGATACAGATAGGCAGGTAGGTAGATAGATAGATACAGATAGGTAGGTAGGTAGATTGATAGATAGAGATAGGTAGGTAGGTAGGTAGATAGATAGAGATAGGTAGGTAGGTAGATTGATAGATACAGATAGGTAGGTAGGTAGATAGATAGAGATAGGTAGGTAGGTAGATTGATAGATACAGATAGGTAGGTAGGTAGATAGATAGATAGAGATAGGTAGGTAGGTAGATAGATAGATAGATAGATAGATAGATAGATAGAGATAGATAGGTAGGTAGGTAGATTGATAGAGAGAGATAGGTAGGTAGATAGATACAGATAGGTAGGTAGGTAGATTGATAGATAGAGATAGGTACGTAGGTAGGTAGGTAGATAGAGATAGGTGGGTAGGTAGATTGATAGATAGAGATAGGTAGGTAGGTAGGTAGATAGATAGAGATAGGTAGGTAGGTAGATTGATAGAGATAGGTAGGTAGGTAGGTAGATAGATAGAGATAGGTAGGTAGGTAGATTGATAGATAGAGATAGGTAGGTAGGTAGATTGATAGATACAGATAGGTAGGTAGGTAGATAGATAGATAGAGATAGGTAGGTAGGTAGATTGATAGATAGAGATAGGTAGGTAGGTAGATTGATAGATACAGATAGGCAGGTAGGTAGATAGATAGATACAGATAGGTAGGTAGGTAGATTGATAGATAGAGATAGGTAGGTAGGTAGGTAGATAGATAGAGATAGGTAGGTAGGTAGATAGATAGATACAGATAGGTAGGTAGGTAGATTGATAGATACAGATAGGTAGGTAGGTAGATAGATAGATAGAGATACGTAGGTAGGTAGGTAGATAGATACAGATTGTAGGTAGATAGATAAATACAGATAGGTGGGTAGGTAGATAGATAGATACAGATAGGTAGGTAGGTAGTTTGATAGATAGAGATAGGTAGGTAGGTAGGTAGATAGATAGAGATTGGTAGGTAGGTAGATTGATAGATACAGATAGGTAGGTAGGTAGATAGATAGATACAGATAGGTAGGTAGGTAGATTGATAGATAGAGATAGGTAGGTAGGTAGGTAGATAGATAGAGATAGGTAGGTAGGTAGATTGATAGAGATAGGTAGGTAGGTAGGTAGATAGATAGAGATAGGTAGGTAGGTAGATTGATAGATAGAGATAGGTAGGTAGGTAGATTGATAGATACAGATAGGAAGGTAGGTAGATTGATAGATAGAGATAGGTAGGTAGGTAGATAGATAGATACAGATAGGTAGGTAGGTAGATTGATAGATAGAGATAGGTAGGTAGGTAGATAGATAGATAGAGATAGGTAGGTAGGTAGATAGATAGATAGAGATAGGTAGATAGGTAGATAGATAGATACAGATAGGTAGGTAGGTAGATAGATAGATAGAGATAGGTGGGTAGGTAGATAGATAGATAGAGATAGGTAGGTAGGTAGATAGATAGAGATAGGTAGGTAGGTAGATAGATAGATAGAGATAGGTAGGTAGGTAGATTGATAGAGATAGGTAGGTAGGTAGGTAGGTAGATAGATAGAGATAGGTAGGTAGGTAGATTGATAGATACAGATAGGTAGGTAGGTAGATTGATAGATAGAGATAGGTAGGTAGGTAGATAGATAGATAGAGATAGGTAGGTAGGTAGATTGATAGATACAGATAGGTAGGTAGGTAGATTGATAGATAGAGATATGTAGGTAGGTAGATAGATAGTTAGAGATAGGTAGGTAGGTAGATTGATAGATAGAGATAGGTAGGTAGGTAGATAGATAGAGATAGGTAGGTAGGTAGATATATAGATACAGATATGTAGGTAGATAGATAGAGATAGGTAGGTAGGTAGATTGATAGATGCAGATAGGTAGGTAGGTAGATTGATAGATAGAGATAGGTAGGTAGGTAGATAGATAGATAGAGATAGGTAGGTAGGTAGATAGATAGATAGAGATAGGTAGGTAGGTAGATAGATAGATACAGATAGGTAGGTAGGTAGATAGATAGATAGAGATAGATAGGTAGGTAGATAGATAGATACAGATAGGTAGGTAGGTAGATAGATAGATACAGATAGGTAGGTAGGTAGATAGATAGATACAGATAGGTAGGTAGGTAGATTGATAGATAGAGATAGGTAGGTAGGTAGGTAGATAGATACAGATAGGTAGGTAGGTAGATAGATAGATAAAGATAGGTAGGTAGGTAGATTGATAGATAGAGATAGGTAGGTAGGTAGGTAGATAGATACAGATAGGTAGGTAGGTAGATAGATAGATAGAGATAGGTAGGTAGGTAGATTGATAGATACAGATAGGTAGGTAGGTAGATAGATAGATACAGATAGGTAGGTAGGAAGATTGATAGATAGAGATAGGTAGGTAGGTAGATTGATAGATACAGATAGGTAGGTAGGTAGATAGATAGATAGAGATACGTAGGTAGGTAGGTAGGTAGATACAGATAGGTAGGTAGATAGATAAATACAGATAGGTGGGTAGGTAGATAGATAGATACAGATAGGTAGGTAGGTAGATTGATAGATAGAGATAGGTAGGTAGGTAGATATATAGATACAGATATGTAGGTAGGTAGATAGATAGATACAGATAGGTAGGTAGGTAGATTGATAGATAGAGATAGGTAGATAGGTAGATAGATAGATACAGATAGGTAGGTAGGTAGATTGATAGATAGAGATAGGTAGGTAGATAGATAAATACAGATAGGTCGGTAGGTAGATACATAGATAGAGATAGGTAGGTAGGTAGATTGATAGATAGAGATAGGTAGATAAGTAGATAGATAGATACAGATAGGTAGGTAGGTAGATATATAGATACAGATATGTAGGTAGGTAGATAGATAGATAGAGATAGGTAGGTAGGTAGATTGATAGATAGAGATAGGTAGGTAGGTAGATAGATAGATACAGATAGGTAGGTAGGTAGATTGATAGATAGAGATAGGTAGGTAGGTAGGTAGATATATAGAGATAGGTAGGTAGGTAGATTGATAGAGATAGGTAAGTAGGTAGGTAGATAGATAGATAGAGATAGGTAGGTAGGTAGATAGATAGATACAGATAGGTAGGTAGGTAGATATATAGATACAGATATGTAGGTAGGTAGATAGATACAGATAGGTAGGTAGGTAGGTAGATAGATACAGATATGTAGGTAGGCAGATAGATAGATAGAGATAGGTAGGTAGGTAGATTGATAGATACAGATAGGTGGGTAGGTAGATAGATAGATACAGATATGTAAGTAGGTAGATAGATAGATACAGATAGGTAGGTAGGTAGATAAATAGATAGAGATAGGTAGGTGGGTACATAGATAGATAGAGATAGGTAGGTAGGTAGATTGATAGATAGAGATAGGTGGGTAGGTAGATATACAGATAGGTAGGTAGGTAGATTGATAGATAGAGATAGGTAGGTAGGTAGATAGATAGATAGAGATAGGTAGGCAGGTAGATAGATAGATAGAGATAGGTAGGTAGGTAGATAGATAGATAGAGATAGGTAGGTAGGTAGATTGATAGAGATAGGTAGGTAGGTAGGTAGGTAGATAGATAGAGATAGGTAGGTAGGTAGATTGATAGATACAGATAGGTAGGTAGGTAGATTGATAGATAGAGATAGGTAGGTAGGTAGATAGATAGATACAGATAGGTAGGTAGGTAGATTGATAGATACAGATAGGTAGGTAGGTAGATTGATAGATAGAGATATGTAGGTAGGTAGATAGATAGTTAGAGATAGGTAGGTAGGTAGATTGATAGATAGAGATAGGTAGGTAGGTAGGTAGGTTGATAGAGATAGGTAGGTAGGTAGATATATAGATACAGATATGTAGGTAGATAGATAGAGATAGGTAGGTAGGTAGATTGATAGATACAGATAGGTAGGTAGGTAGATTGATAGATAGAGATAGGTAGGTAGGTAGATAGATAGATAGATAGAGATAGGTAGGTAGGTAGATAGATAGATAGAGATAGATAGGTAGGTAGATAGATAGATACAGATAGGTAGGTAGGTAGATAGATAGATACAGATAGGTAGGTAGGTAGATAGATAGATACAGATAGGTAGGTAGGTAGATTGATAGATAGAGATAGGTAGGTAGGTAGGTAGATAGATACAGATAGGTAGGTAGGTAGATAGATAGATAAAGATAGGTAGGTAGGTAGATTGATAGATAGAGATAGGTAGGTAGGTAGGTAGATAGATACAGATAGGTAGGTAGGTAGATAGATAGAGATAGGTAGGTAGGTAGATTGATAGATACAGATAGGTAGGTAGGTAGATTGATAGATAGAGATAGGTAGGTAGGTAGATTGATAGATACAGATAGGTAGGTAGGTAGATAGATAGATAGAGATACGTAGGTAGGTAGGTAGGTAGATACAGATAGGTAGGTAGATAGATAAATACAGATAGGTGGGTAGGTAGATAGATAGATACAGATAGGTAGGTAGGTAGATTGATAGATAGAGATAGGTAGGTAGGTAGATAGATAGATACAGATATGTAGGTAGGTAGATAGATAGATACAGATAGGTAGGTAGGTAGATTGATAGATAGAGATAGGTAGATAGGTAGATAGATAGATACAGATATGTAGGTAGGTAGATTGATAGATAGAGATAGGTAGGTAGATAGATAAATACAGATAGGTGGGTAGGTAGATACATAGATAGAGATAGGTAGGTAGGTAGATTGATAGATAGAGATAGGTAGATAGGTAGATAGATAGATACAGATAGGTAGGTAGGTAGATATATAGATACAGATATGTAGGTAGGTAGATAGATAGATAGAGATAGGTAGGTAGGTAGATTGATAGATAGAGATAGGTAGGTAGGTAGATAGATAGATACAGATAGGTAGGTAGGTAGATTGATAGATAGAGATAGGTAGGAAGGTAGGTAGATATATAGAGATAGGTAGGTAGGTAGGTAGATTGATAGAGATAGGTAAGTAGGTAGGTAGATAGATAGAGATAGGTAGGTAGGTAGATAGATAGATACAGATAGGTAGGTAGGTAGATATATAGATACAGATATGTAGGTAGGTAGATAGATACAGATAGGTAGGTAGGCAGATAGATGATAGAGATAGGTAGGTAGGTAGATTGATAGATACAGATAGGTGGGTAGGTAGATAGATAGATACAGATAGGTAGGTAGGTAGATAAATAGATAGAGATAGGTAGGTGGGTACATAGATAGATAGAGATAGGTAGGTAGGTAGATTGATAGATAGAGATAGGTAGGTAGGTAGATAGATAGATAGAGATAGGTAGGTATGTAGGTAGGTAGATAGATACAGATAGGTAGGTAGATAGATTGATAGAGATAGGTAGGTAGGTAGGTAGATAGATAGATACAGATAGGTAGGTAGGTAGTTTGATAGATAGAGATAGGTAGGTAGGTAGATATATAGATACAGATATGTAGGTAGGTAGGTAGGTAGATAGATAGAGATAGGTAGGTAGGTAGATATATAGATCGAGATAGGTAGCTAGGTAGATTGATAGATACAGATAGGTAGGTAGGTAGATTGATAGATAGGTAGGTAGGTAAATAGATAGAGATAGGTAGGTAGGTAGATAGATAGATAGAGATAGGTAGGTAGGTAGATTGATAGATAGAGATAGGTAGATAGGTAGATAGATAGATACAGATATGTAGGTAGGTAGATTGATAGATACAGATAGGTAGGTAGGTAGATAGATAGATACAGATAGGTAGGTAGGTAGATTGATAGATAGAGATAGGTAGGTAGGTAGATTGATAGATACAGATAGGTAGGTAGGTAGGTAGATAGATAGAGATAGGTAGGTAGGTAGATTGATAGAGATAGGTAGGTAGGTAGATAGATAGATAGAGATAGGTAGGTAGGTAGATAGATAGATAGAGATAGGTAGGTAGGTAGATTGATAGATAGAGATAGGTAGGTAGGTAGGTAGATATATAGATACAGATATGTAGGTAGGTAGGCAGGTAGATTGATAGAGATAGGTAGGTAGGTAGATAGATAGATAGAGATAGGTAGCTAGGTAGATTGATAGATAGAGATAGGTAGGTAGGTAGGTAGATATATAGATACAGATATGTAGGTAGGTAGGTAGGTAGATAGATAGAGATGGGTAGGTAGGTAGATAGATAGATAGAGATAGGTACCTAGGTAGATTGATAGATACAGATAGGTAGGTAGGTAGATTGATAGATAGGTAGGTAGGTAAATAGATAGAGATAGGTAGGTAGGTAGATAGATAGATAGAGATAGGTAGGTAGGTAGATTGATAGATAGAGATAGGTAGATAGGTAGATAGATAGATACAGATATGTAGGTAGGTAGATTGATAGATACAGATAGGTAGGTAGGTAGATAGATAGATACAGATAGGTAGGTAGGTAGATTGATAGATAGAGATAGGTAGGTAGGTAGATTGATAGATACAGATAGGTAGGTAGGTAGGTAGATAGATAGAGATAGGTAGGTAGGTAGATTGATAGAGATAGGTAGGTAGGTAGATAGATAGATAGAGATAGGTAGGTAGGTAGATAGATAGATAGAGATAGGTAGGTAGGTAGATTGATAGATAGAGATAGGTAGGTAGGTAGGTAGATATATAGATACAGATATGTAGGTAGGTAGGCAGGTAGATTGATAGAGATAGGTAGGTAGGTAGATAGATAGATAGAGATAGGTAGCTAGGTAGATTGATAGATAGAGATAGGTAGGTAGGTAGGTAGATATATAGATACAGATATGTAGGTAGGTAGGTAGGTAGATAGATAGAGATGGGTAGGTAGGTAGATAGATAGATAGAGATAGGTACCTAGGTAGATTGATAGATACAGATAGGTAGGTAGGTAGATTGATAGATAGGTAGGTAGGTAAATAGATAGAGATAGGTAGGTAGGTAGATAGATAGATAGAGATAGGTAGGTAGGTAGATTGATAGATAGAGATAGGTAGATAGGTAGATAGATAGATACAGATATGTAGGTAGGTAGATTGATAGATACAGATAGGTAGGTAGGTAGATAGATAGATACAGATAGGTAGGTAGGTAGATTGATAGATAGAGATAGGTAGGTAGGTAGATTGATAGATACAGATAGGTAGGTAGGTAGGTAGATAGATAGAGATAGGTAGGTAGGTAGATTGATAGAGATAGGTAGGTAGGTAGATAGATAGATAGAGATAGGTAGGTAGGTAGATAGATAGATAGAGATAGGTAGGTAGGTAGATTGATAGATAGAGATAGGTAGGTAGGTAGGTAGATATATAGATACAGATATGTAGGTAGGTAGGCAGGTAGATTGATAGAGATAGGTAGGTAGGTAGATAGATAGATAGAGATAGGTAGCTAGGTAGATTGATAGATAGAGATAGGTAGGTAGGTAGGTAGATATATAGATACAGATATGTAGGTAGGTAGGTAGGTAGATAGATAGAGATGGGTAGGTAGGTAGATAGATAGATAGAGATAGGTACCTAGGTAGATTGATAGATACAGATAGGTAGGTAGGTAGATTGATAGATAGGTAGGTAGGTAAATAGATAGAGATAGGTAGGTAGGTAGATAGATAGATAGAGATAGGTAGGTAGGTAGATTGATAGATAGAGATAGGTAGATAGGTAGATAGATAGATACAGATATGTAGGTAGGTAGATTGATAGATACAGATAGGTAGGTAGGTAGATAGATAGATACAGATAGGTAGGTAGGTAGATTGATAGATAGAGATAGGTAGGTAAGTAGATTGATAGATACAGATAGGTAGGTAGGTAGGTAGGTAGGTAGATAGATAGAGATAGGTAGGTAGGTAGATTGATAGAGATAGGTAGGTAGGTAGATAGATAGATAGAGATAGGTAGGTAGGTAGGTAGATAGATAGAGATAGGTAGGTAGGTAGATTGATAGATAGAGATAGGTAGGTAGGTAGGTAGGTAGATAGAGATAGGTAGATAGGTAGATAGATAGATAGAGATAGGTAGGTAGGTAGATTGATAGATAGAGATAGGTAGATACGTAGATAGATAGATACAGATATGTATGTAGGTAGATTGATAGATACAGATAGGTAGGTTGGTAGATAGATAGATACAGATAGGTAGGTAGGTAGATTGATAGATTGAGATAGGTAGGTAGGTAGATATATAGATACAGATATGTAGGTAGGTAGGTAGGTAGATAGATAGAGATAGGTAGGTAGGTAGATTGATAAAGATAGGTAGGTAGGTAGATAGATAGATAGATAGATAGAGATAGGTGGGTAGGTAGATTGATAGATACAGATAGGTAGGTATGTAGATAGATAGATACAGATAGGTAGGTAGGTAGATAGATAGATAGAGATAGGTAGGTAGGTAGATAGATAGATAGATACAGATAGGTAGGTAGGTACATTGATAGATACAGATAGGTAGGTAGGTAGATAGATAGATACAGATAGGTAGGTAGGTAGGTAGGTAGATTGATAGATAGAGATAGGTAGGTAGGTAGATTGATAGATACAGATAGGTAGGTAGGTAGGTAGGTAGATAGAGATAGGTAGGTAGGTATAGATAGATAGAGATAGGTAGGTAGGTAGATTGATAGATAGAGATAGGTAGGTAGGTAGGTAGATATATAGATACAGATATGTAGGTAGGTAGGTAGATAGATAGATAGAGATAGGTAGGTAGGTAGATAGATAGATAGAGATAGGTAGCTAGGTAGATTGATAGATAGAGATAGGTAGGTAGGTAGGTAGATATATAGATACAGATATGTAGGTTGGTAGGTAGGTAGGTAGATAGAGATAGGTAGGTAGGTAGATAGATAGATAGAGATAGGTACCTAGGTAGATTGATAGATACAGATAGGTAGGAGGGTAGATTGATAGATAGGTAGGTAGGTAAATAGATAGAGATAGGTAGGTAGGTAGATAGATAGATAGAGATAGGTAGGTAGGTAGATTGATAGATAGAGATAGGTAGGTAGGTAGATAGATAGATAGAGATACGTAGGTAGGTAGATTGATAGATACAGATAGGTAGGTAGGTAGATAGATTGATACAGATAGGTAGGTAGGTAGATTGATAGATAGAGATAGGTAGGTAAGTAGATTGATTGATACAGATAGGTAGGTAGGTAGGTAGGTAGATAGATAGAGATAGGTAGGTAGGTAGATTGAGAGATACAGATAGGTAGGTAGGTAGGTAGGTAGATAGAGATAGGTAGGTAGGTAGATAGATAGATAGAGATAGGTAGGTAGGTAGATTGATAGATAAAGATAGGTAGGTAGGTAGGTAGATATATAGATACAGATATGTATGTAGGTAGGTAGGTAGATAGATAGAGATAGGTAGGTAGGTAGATAGATAGATAGAGATAGGTAGCTAGGTAGATTGATACATAGAGATAGGTAGGTAGGTAGGTAGATATATAGATACAGATATGTAGGTAGGTAGGTAGGTAGGTAGATAGATAGAGATAGGTAGGTAGGTAGATAGATAGATAGAGATAGGTACCTAGGTAGATTGATAGATACAGATAGGTAGGTAGGTAGATTGATAGATAGGTAGGTAGGTAAATAGATAGAGATAGGTAGGTAGGTAGGTAGATAGATAGATAGAGATAGGTAGGTAGGTAGATTGATAGATAGAGATAGGTAGATAGGTAGATAGATAGATACAGATATGTAGGTAGGTAGATTGATAGATACAGATAGGTAGGTAGGTAGATAGATAGATACAGATAGGTAGGTAGGTAGATTGATAGATAGAGATAGGTAGGTAAGTAGATTGATAGATAGAGATAGGTAGGTAGGTAGGTAGGTAGATAGATAGAGATAGGTAGGAAGGTAGATTGATAGAGATAGGTAGGTAGGTAGATAGATAGATAGAGATAGGTAGGTAGGTAGATAGATAGATAGAGATAGGTAGGTAGGTAGGTAGGTAGGTAGGTAGATAGATCGAGATAGGTAGGAAGGTAGATTGATAGAGATAGGTAGGTAGGTAGATAGATAGATAGAGATAGGTAGGTAGGTAGATTGATAGATAGAGATAGGTAGGTAAGTAGGTAGGAAGATAGAGATAGATAGGTAGGTAGATAGATAGATAGAGATAGGTAGGTAGGTAGATTGATAGATAGAGATAGGTAGATAGGTAGATAGATAGATACAGATATGTAGGTAGGTAGATTGATAGATACAGATAGGTAGGTTGGTAGATAGATAGATACAGATAGGTAGGTAGGTAGATTGATAGATAGAGATAGGTAGGTAGGTAGATATATAGATACAGATATGTAGGTAGGTAGGTAGGTAGATAGATAGAGATAGGTAGGTAGGTAGATTGATAGAGATAGGTAGGTAGGTAGATAGATAGATAGATAGAGATAGGTAGGTAGGTAGATTGATAGATACAGATAGGTAGGTAGGTAGATCGATAGATACAGATAGGTAGGTAGGTAGATAGATAGATAGAGATAGGTAGGTAGGTAGATAGATAGATACAGATAGGTAGGTAGGTAGATTGATAGATACAGATAGGTAGGTAGGTAGATAGATAGATACAGATAGGTAGGTAGGTAGGTAGATTGATAGATAGAGATAGGTAGGTAGGTAGATTGATAGATACAGATAGGTAGGTAGGTAGGTAGGTAGATAGAGATAGGTAGGTAGGTAGATAGATAGATAGAGATAGGTAGGTAGGTAGATTGATAGATAGAGATAGGTAGGTAGGTAGATATATAGATGCAGATATGTAGGTAGGTAGGTAGGTAGATAGATAGAGATAGGTAGGTAGGTAGATAGATAGATAGAGATAGGTAGCTAGGTAGATTGATAGATAGAGATAGGTAGGTAGGTAGGTAGATATATAGATACAGATATGTAGGTAGGTAGGTAGGTAGGTAGATAGATAGAGATAGGTAGGTAGGTAGATAGATAGATAGAGATAGGTACCTAGGTAGATTGATAGATACAGATAGGTAGGTAGGTAGATTGATAGATAGGTAGGTAGGTAAATAGATAGAGATAGGTAGGTAGGTAGATAGATAGATAGAGATAGGTAGGTAGGTAGATTGATAGATAGAGATAGGTAGGTAGGTAGATTGATAGATAGATACAGATAGGTAGGTAGGTAGATTGATAGATAGAGATAGGTAGGTAAGTAGATTGATAGATAGAGATAGGTAGGTAGGTAGGTAGGTAGATAGATAGAGATAGGTAGGAAGGTAGATTGATAGAGATAGGTAGGTAGGTAGATAGATAGATAGAGATAGGTAGCTAGGTAGATAGATAGATAGAGATAGGTAGGTAGGTAGGTAGGTAGATAGATCGAGATAGGTAGGAAGATAGATTGATAGAGATAGGTAGGTAGGTAGATAGATAGATAGAGATAGGTAGGTAGGTAGATAGATAGATAGAGATAGGTAGGTAGGTAGATAGATAGATAGAGATAGGTAGGTAGGTAGATAGATAGATAGAGATAGGTAGGTAGGTAGATAGATAGATACAGATAGGTAGGTAGGTAGATAGATAGATACAGATAGGTAGGTAGGTAGATAGATAGATAGAGATAGATAGGTAGGTAGGTAGATAGATACAGATAGGTAGGTAGGTAGATAGATAGATAGAGATAGGTAGGTAGGTAGATTGATAGATACAGATAGGTAGGTAGGTAGATAGATAGATAGAGATAGGTAGCTAGGTAGATTGATAGATAGAGATAGGTAGGTAGGTAGGTAGATATATAGATACAGATATGTAGGTAGGTAGGTAGGTAGGTAGATAGATAGAGATAGGTAGGTAGGTAGATAGATAGATAGAGATAGGTACCTAGGTAGATTGATAGATACAGATAGGTAGGTAGGTAGATTGATAGATAGGTAGGTAGGTAAATAGATAGAGATAGGTAGGTAGGTAGATAGATAGATAGAGATAGGTAGGTAGGTAGATTGATAGATAGAGATAGGTAGGTAGGTAGATTGATAGATAGATACAGATAGGTAGGTAGGTAGATTGATAGATAGAGATAGGTAGGTAAGTAGATTGATAGATAGAGATAGGTAGGTAGGTAGGTAGGTAGATAGATAGAGATAGGTAGGAAGGTAGATTGATAGAGATAGGTAGGTAGGTAGATAGATAGATAGAGATAGGTAGCTAGGTAGATAGATAGATAGAGATAGGTAGGTAGGTAGGTAGGTAGATAGATCGAGATAGGTAGGAAGATAGATTGATAGAGATAGGTAGGTAGGTAGATAGATAGATAGAGATAGGTAGGTAGGTAGATAGATAGATAGAGATAGGTAGGTAGGTAGATAGATAGATAGAGATAGGTAGGTAGGTAGATAGATAGATAGAGATAGGTAGGTAGGTAGATAGATAGATACAGATAGGTAGGTAGGTAGATAGATAGATACAGATAGGTAGGTAGGTAGATAGATAGATAGAGATAGATAGGTAGGTAGGTAGATAGATACAGATAGGTAGGTAGGTAGATAGATAGATAGAGATAGGTAGGTAGGTAGATTGATAGATACAGATAGGTAGGTAGGTAGATAGATAGATAGAGATACGTAGGTAGGTAGGTAGATACAGATAGGTAGGTAGATAGATAAATATAGATAGGTAGGTAGGTAGATTGATAGATACAGATAGGTAGGTAGGTAGATAGATCGATAGAGATAGGTAGGTAGGTAGATTGATAGATAGAGATAGGTAAGTAGGTAGGTAGATAGATAGAGATAGGTAGGTAGGTAGATTGATAGAGATAGGTAGGTAGGTAGATAGATAGATAGAGATAGGTAGGTAGGTAGATAGATAGATACAAATAGGTAGGTAGGTAGATAGATAGATAGAGATAGGTAGGTAGGTAGGTAGATAGATACAGATAGGTAGGTAGGTAGGTAGATAGATAGATAGAGATAGGTAGGTAGGTAGATTGATAGATACAGATAGGTAGGAAGGTAGATAGATCGATACAGATAGGTAGGTAGGTAGATTGATAGATAGAGATAGGTAGGTAGGTAGATTGATAGATACAGATAGGTAGGTAGGTAGATAGATAGATACAGATATGTAGGTAGGTAGATTGATAGATAGAGATAGGTAGGTAGGTAGATTGATAGATACAGATAGGTAGGTAGGTAGATAGATAGATAGAGATAGGTAGGTAGGTAGATTGATAGATAGAGATAGGTAGGTAGGTAGATTGATAGATACAGATAGGCAGGTAGGTAGATAGATAGATACAGATAGGTAGGTAGGTAGATTGATAGATAGAGATAGGTAGGTAGGTAGGTAGATAGATAGAGATAGGTAGGTAGGTAGATTGATAGATACAGATAGGTAGGTAGGTAGATAGATAGAGATAGGTAGGTAGGTAGATTGATAGATAAAGATAGGTAGGTAGGTAGATAGATAGATAGAGATAGGTAGGTAGGTAGATAGATAGATAGATAGATAGATAGAGATAGATAGGTAGGTAGGTAGATTGATAGAGAGAGATAGGTAGGTAGATAGATACAGATAGGTAGGTAGGTAGATTGATAGATAGAGATAGGTACGTAGGTAGGTAGGTAGATAGAGATAGGTGGGTAGGTAGATTGATAGATACAGATAGGTAGGTAGGTAGATAGATAGATAGAGATAGGTAGGTAGGTAGGTAGATAGATAGAGATAGGTAGGTAGGTAGGTAGATAGATAGAGATAGGTAGGTAGGTAGATAGATAGAGATAGGTAGGTAGGTAGGTAGATAGATACAGATAGGTATGTAGGTAGATTGATAGATAGAGATAGGTAGGTAGGTAGATTGATAGATAGAGATAGGTAGGTAGGTAGGTAGATAGATAGAGATAGGTAGGTAGGTAGATAGATAGATACAGATAGGTAGGTAGGTAGATTGATAGATACAGATAGGTAGGTAGGTAGATAGATAGATAGAGATACGTAGGTAGGTAGGTAGATAGATACAGATTGTAGGTAGATAGATAAATACAGATAGGTGGGTAGGTAGATAGATAGATACAGATAGGTAGGTAGGTAGTTTGATAGATAGAGATAGGTAGGTAGGTAGGTAGATAGATAGAGATTGGTAGGTAGGTAGATTGATAGATACAGATAGGTAGGTAGGTAGATAGATAGATACAGATAGGTAGGTAGGTAGATTGATAGATAGAGATAGGTAGGTAGGTAGGTAGATAGATAGAGATAGGTAGGTAGGTATATTGATAGAGATAGGTAGGTAGGTAGGTAGATAGATAGAGATAGGTAGGTAGGTAGATTGATAGATAGAGATAGGTAGGTAGGTAGATTGATAGATACAGATAGGAAGGTAGGTAGATTGATAGATACAGATAGGTAGGTAGGTAGATAGAAAGATACAGATAGGTAGGTAGGTAGATTGATAGATAGAGATAGGTAGGTAGGTAGATAGATAGATAGAGATAGGTAGGTAGGTAGATAGATAGATAGAGATAGGTAGATAGGTAGATAGATAGATACAGATAGGTAGGTAGGTAGATAGATAGATAGAGATAGGTGGATAGGTAGATAGATAGATAGAGATAGGTAGGTAGGTAGATAGATAGATAGAGATAGGTAGGTAGGTAGATAGATAGATAGAGATAGGTAGGTAGGTAGATTGATAGAGATAGGTAGGTAGGTAGGTAGGTAGATAGATAGAGATAGGTAGGTAGGTAGATTGATAGATACAGATAGGTAGGTAGGTAGATTGATAGATAGAGATAGGTAGGTAGGTAGATAGATAGATAGAGATAGGTAGGTAGGTAGATTGATAGATACAGATAGGTAGGTAGGTAGATTGATAGATAGAGATATGTAGGTAGGTAGATAGATAGTTAGAGATAGGTAGGTAGGTAGATTGATAGATAGAGATAGGTAGGTAGGTAGATAGATAGAGATAGGTAGGTAGGTAGATATATAGATACAGATATGTAGGTAGATAGATAGAGATAGGTAGGTAGGTAGATTGATAGATGCAGATAGGTAGGTAGGTAGATTGATAGATAGAGATAGGTAGGTAGGTAGATAGATAGATAGAGATAGGTAGGTAGGTAGATAGATAGATAGAGATAGGTAGGTAGGTAGATAGATAGATACAGATAGGTAGGTAGGTAGATAGATAGATAGAGATAGATAGGTAGGTAGATAGATAGATACAGATAGGTAGGTAGGTAGATAGATAGATACAGATAGGTAGGTAGGTAGATAGATAGATACAGATAGGTAGGTAGGTAGATTGATAGATAGAGATAGGTAGGTAGGTAGGTAGATAGATACAGATAGGTAGGTAGGTAGATAGATAGATAAAGATAGGTAGGTAGGTAGATTGATAGATAGAGATAGGTAGGTAGGTAGGTAGATAGATACAGATAGGTAGGTAGGTAGATAGATAGATAGAGATAGGTAGGTAGGTAGATTGATAGATACAGATAGGTAGGTAGGTAGATAGATAGATACAGATAGGTAGGTAGGAAGATTGATAGATAGAGATAGGTAGGTAGGTAGATTGATAGATACAGATAGGTAGGTAGGTAGATAGATAGATAGAGATACGTAGGTAGGTAGGTAGGTAGATACAGATAGGTAGGTAGATAGATAAATACAGATAGGTGGGTAGGTAGATAGATAGATACAGATAGGTAGGTAGGTAGATTGATAGATAGAGATAGGTAGGTAGGTAGATATATAGATACAGATATGTAGGTAGGTAGATAGATAGATACAGATAGGTAGGTAGGTAGATTGATAGATAGAGATAGGTAGATAGGTAGATAGATAGATACAGATAGGTAGGTAGGTAGATTGATAGATAGAGATAGGTAGGTAGATAGATAAATACAGATAGGTGGGTAGGTAGATACATAGATAGAGATAGGTAGGTAGGTAGATTGATAGATAGAGATAGGTAGATAAGTAGATAGATAGATACAGATAGGTAGGTAGGTAGATATATAGATACAGATATGTAGGTAGGTAGATAGATAGATAGAGATAGGTAGGTAGGTAGATTGATAGATAGAGATAGGTAGGTAGGTAGATAGATAGATACAGATAGGTAGGTAGGTAGATTGATAGATAGAGATAGGTAGGTAGGTAGGTAGATATATAGAGATAGGTAGGTAGGTAGATTGATAGAGATAGGTAAGTAGGTAGGAAGATAGATAGATAGAGATAGGTAGGTAGGTAGATAGATAGATACAGATAGGTAGGTAGGTAGATATATAGATACAGATATGTAGGTAGGTAGATAGATACAGATAGGTAGGTAGGTAGGTAGATAGATACAGATATGTAGGTAGGCAGATAGATAGATAGAGATAGGTAGGTAGGTAGATTGATAGATACAGATAGGTGGGTAGGTAGATAGATAGATACAGATATGTAAGTAGGTAGATAGATAGATACAGATAGGTAGGTAGGTAGATAAATAGATAGAGATAGGTAGGTGGGTACATAGATAGATAGAGATAGGTAGGTAGGTAGATTGATAGATAGAGATAGGTGGGTAGGTAGATATACAGATAGGTAGGTAGGTAGATTGATAGATAGAGATAGGTAGGTAGGTAGATAGATAGATAGAGATAGGTAGGCAGGTAGATAGATAGATAGAGATAGGTAGGTAGGTAGATAGATAGATAGAGATAGGTAGGTAGGTAGATTGATAGAGATAGGTAGGTAGGTAGGTAGGTAGATAGATAGAGATAGGTAGGTAGGTAGATTGATAGATACAGATAGGTAGGTAGGTAGATTGATAGACAGAGATAGGTAGGTAGGTAGATAGATAGATACAGATAGGTAGGTAGGTAGATTGATAGATACAGATAGGTAGGTAGGTAGATTGATAGATAGAGATATGTAGGTAGGTAGATAGATAGTTAGAGATAGGTAGGTAGGTAGATTGATAGATAGAGATAGGTAGGTAGGTAGGTAGGTAGATAGAGATAGGTAGGTAGGTAGATATATAGATACAGATATGTAGGTAGATAGATAGAGATAGGTAGGTAGGTAGATTGATAGATACAGATAGGTAGGTAGGTAGATTGATAGATAGAGATAGGTAGGTAGGTAGATAGATAGATAGAGATAGGTAGGTAGGTAGATAGATAGATAGAGATAGATAGGTAGGTAGATAGATAGATACAGATAGGTAGGTAGGTAGATAGATAGATACAGATAGGTAGGTAGGTAGATAGATAGATACAGATAGGTAGGTAGGTAGATTGATAGATAGAGATAGGTAGGTAGGTAGGTAGATAGATACAGATAGGTAGGTAGGTAGATAGATAGATAAAGATAGGTAGGTAGGTAGATTGATAGATAGAGATAGGTAGGTAGGTAGGTAGATAGATACAGATAGGTAGGTAGGTAGATAGATAGAGATAGGTAGGTAGGTAGATTGATAGATACAGATAGGTAGGTAGGTAGATTGATAGATAGAGATAGGTAGGTAGGTAGATTGATAGATACAGATAGGTAGGTAGGTAGATAGATAGATAGAGATACGTAGGTAGGTAGGTAGGTAGATACAGATAGGTAGGTAGATAGATAAATACAGATAGGTGGGTAGGTAGATAGATAGATACAGATAGGTAGGTAGGTAGATTGATAGATAGAGATAGGTAGGTAGGTAGATAGATAGATACAGATATGTAGGTAGGTAGATAGATAGATACAGATAGGTAGGTAGGTAGATTGATAGATAGAGATAGGTAGATAGGTAGATAGATAGATACAGATATGTAGGTAGGTAGATTGATAGATAGAGATAGGTAGGTAGATAGATAAATACAGATAGGTGGGTAGGTAGATACATAGATAGAGATAGGTAGGTAGGTAGATTGATAGATAGAGATAGGTAGATAGGTAGATAGATAGATACAGATAGGTAGGTAGGTAGATATATAGATACAGATATGTAGGTAGGTAGATAGATAGATAGAGATAGGTAGGTAGGTAGATTGATAGATAGAGATAGGTAGGTAGGTAGATAGATAGATACAGATAGGTAGGTAGGTAGATTGATAGATAGAGATAGGTAGGAAGGTAGGTAGATATATAGAGATAGGTAGGTAGGTAGATTGATAGAGATAGGTAAGTAGGTAGGTAGATAGATAGAGATAGGTAGGTAGGTAGATAGATAGATACAGATAGGTAGGTAGGTAGATATATAGATACAGATATGTAGGTAGGTAGATAGATACAGATAGGTAGGTAGGCAGATAGATGATAGAGATAGGTAGGTAGGTAGATTGATAGATACAGATAGGTGGGTAGGTAGATAGATAGATACAGATATGTAAGTAGGTAGATAGATAGATACAGATAGGTAGGTAGGTAGATAAATAGATAGAGATAGGTAGGTGGGTACATAGATAGATAGAGATAGGTAGGTAGGTAGATTGATAGATAGAGATAGGTAGGTAGGTAGATAGATAGATAGAGATAGGTAGGTATGTAGGTAGGTAGATAGATACAGATAGGTAGGTAGATAGATTGATAGAGATAGGTAGGTAGGTAGGTAGATAGATAGATACAGATAGGTAGGTAGGTAGTTTGATAGATAGAGATAGGTAGGTAGGAAGATATATAGATACAGATATGTAGGTAGGTAGGTAGGTAGATAGATAGAGATAGGTAGGTAGGTAGATATATAGATCGAGATAGGTAGCTAGGTAGATTGATAGATACAGATAGGTAGGTAGGTAGATTGATAGATAGGTAGGTAGGTAAATAGATAGAGATAGGTAGGTAGGTAGATAGATAGATAGAGATAGGTAGGTAGGTAGATTGATAGATAGAGATAGGTAGATAGGTAGATAGATAGATACAGATATGTAGGTAGGTAGATTGATAGATACAGATAGGTAGGTAGGTAGATAGATAGATACAGATAGGTAGGTAGGTAGATTGATAGATAGAGATAGGTAGGTAGGTAGATTGATAGATACAGATAGGTAGGTAGGTAGGTAGATAGATAGAGATAGGTAGGTAGGTAGATTGATAGAGATAGGTAGGTAGGTAGATAGATAGATAGAGATAGGTAGGTAGGTAGATAGATAGATAGAGATAGGTAGGTAGGTAGATTGATAGATAGAGATAGGTAGGTAGGTAGGTAGATATATAGATACAGATATGTAGGTAGGTAGGCAGGTAGATTGATAGAGATAGGTAGGTAGGTAGATAGATAGATAGAGATAGGTAGCTAGGTAGATTGATAGATAGAGATAGGTAGGTAGGTAGGTAGATATATAGATACAGATATGTAGGTAGGTAGGTAGGTAGATAGATAGAGATGGGTAGGTAGGTAGATAGATAGATAGAGATAGGTACCTAGGTAGATTGATAGATACAGATAGGTAGGTAGGTAGATTGATAGATAGGTAGGTAGGTAAATAGATAGAGATAGGTAGGTAGGTAGATAGATAGATAGAGATAGGTAGGTAGGTAGATTGATAGATAGAGATAGGTAGATAGGTAGATAGATAGATACAGATATGTAGGTAGGTAGATTGATAGATACAGATAGGTAGGTAGGTAGATAGATAGATACAGATAGGTAGGTAGGTAGATTGATAGATAGAGATAGGTAGGTAAGTAGATTGATAGATACAGATAGGTAGGTAGGTAGGTAGGTAGATAGATAGAGATAGGTAGGTAGGTAGATTGATAGAGATAGGTAGGTAGGTAGATAGATAGATAGAGATAGGTAGGTAGGTAGGTAGATAGATAGAGATAGGTAGGTAGGTAGATTGATAGATAGAGATAGGTAGGTAGGTAGGTAGGTAGATAGAGATAGGTAGATAGGTAGATAGATAGATAGAGATAGGTAGGTAGGTAGATTGATAGATAGAGATAGGTAGATACGTAGATAGATAGATACAGATATGTAGGTAGGTAGATTGATAGATACAGATAGGTAGGTTGGTAGATAGATAGATACAGATAGGTAGGTAGGTAGATTGATAGATTGAGATAGGTAGGTAGGTAGATATATAGATACAGATATGTAGGTAGGTAGGTAGGTAGATAGATAGAGATAGGTAGGTAGGTAGATTGATAAAGATAGGTAGGTAGGTAGATAGATAGATAGATAGAGATAGGTGGGTAGGTAGATTGATAGATACAGATAGGTAGGTATGTAGATAGATAGATACAGATAGGTAGGTAGGTAGGTAGATAGATAGATAGAGATAGGTAGGTAGGTAGATAGATAGATAGATAGATACAGATAGGTAGGTAGGTACATTGATAGATACAGATAGGTAGGTAGGTAGATAGATAGATACAGATAGGTAGGTAGGTAGGTAGATTGATAGATAGAGATAGGTAGGTAGGTAGATTGATAGATACAGATAGGTAGGTAGGTAGGTAGGTAGATAGAGATAGGTAGGTAGGTATAGATAGATAGAGATAGGTAGGTAGGTAGATTGATAGATAGAAATAGGTAGGTAGGTAGGTAGATATATAGATACAGATATGTAGGTAGGTAGGTAGATAGATAGATAGAGATAGGTAGGTAGGTAGATAGATAGATAGAGATAGGTAGCTAGGTAGATTGATAGATAGAGATAGGTAGGTAGGTAGGTAGATATATAGATACAGATATGTAGGTAGGTAGGTAGGTAGGTAGATAGAGATAGGTAGGTAGGTAGATAGATAGATAGAGATAGGTACCTAGGTAGATTGATAGATACAGATAGGTAGGTAGGTAGATTGATAGATAGGTAGGTAGGTAAATAGATAGAGATAGGTAGGTAGGTAGATAGATAGATAGAGATAGGTAGGTAGGTAGATTGATAGATAGAGATAGGTAGGTAGGTAGATAGATAGATAGAGATACGTAGGTAGGTAGATTGATAGATACAGATAGGTAGGTAGGTAGATAGATTGATACAGATAGGTAGGTAGGTAGATTGATAGATAGAGATAGGTAGGTAAGTAGATTGATTGATACAGATAGGTAGGTAGGTAGGTAGGTAGATAGATAGAGATAGGTAGGTAGGTAGATTGAGAGATACAGATAGGTAGGTAGGTAGGTAGGTAGATAGAGATAGGTAGGTAGGTAGATAGATAGATAGAGATAGGTAGGTAGGTAGATTGATAGATAAAGATAGGTAGGTAGGTAGGTAGATATATAGATACAGATATGTATGTAGGTAGGTAGGTAGATAGATAGAGATAGGTAGGTAGGTAGATAGATAGATAGAGATAGGTAGCTAGGTAGATTGATAGATAGAGATAGGTAGGTAGGTAGGTAGATATATAGATACAGATATGTAGGTAGGTAGGTAGGTAGGTAGATAGATAGAGATAGGTAGGTAGGTAGATAGATAGATAGAGATAGGTACCTAGGTAGATTGATAGATACAGATAGGTAGGTAGGTAGATTGATAGATAGGTAGGTAGGTAAATAGATAGAGATAGGTAGGTAGGTAGATAGATAGATAGAGATAGGTAGGTAGGTAGATTGATAGATAGAGATAGGTAGATAGGTAGATAGATAGATACAGATATGTAGGTAGGTAGATTGATAGATACAGATAGGTAGGTAGGTAGATAGATAGATACAGATAGGTAGGTAGGTAGATTGATAGATAGAGATAGGTAGGTAAGTAGATTGATAGATAGAGATAGGTAGGTAGGTAGGTAGGTAGATAGATAGAGATAGGTAGGAAGGTAGATTGATAGAGATAGGTAGGTAGGTAGATAGATAGATAGAGATAGGTAGGTAGGTAGATAGATAGATAGAGATAGGTAGGTAGGTAGGTAGGTAGGTAGGTAGATAGATCGAGATAGGTAGGAAGGTAGATTGATAGAGATAGGTAGGTAGGTAGATAGATAGATAGAGATAGGTAGGTAGGTAGATTGATAGATAGAGATAGGTAGGTAGGTAGGTAGGAAGATAGAGATAGATAGGTAGGTAGATAGATAGATAGAGATAGGTAGGTAGGTAGATTGATAGATAGAGATAGGTAGATAGGTAGATAGATAGATACAGATATGTAGGTAGGTAGATTGATAGATACAGATAGGTAGGTTGGTAGATAGATAGATACAGATAGGTAGGTAGGTAGATTGATAGATAGAGATAGGTAGGTAGGTAGATATATAGATACAGATATGTAGGTAGGTAGGTAGGTAGATAGATAGAGATAGGTAGGTAGGTAGATTGATAGAGATAGGTAGGTAGGTAGATAGATAGATAGATAGAGATAGGTAGGTAGGTAGATTGATAGATACAGATAGGTAGGTAGGTAGATAGATAGATACAGATAGGTAGGTAGGTAGATAGATAGATAGAGATAGGTAGGTAGGTAGATAGATAGATACAGATAGGTAGGTAGGTAGATTGATAGATACAGATAGGTAGGTAGGTAGATAGATAGATACAGATAGGTAGGTAGGTAGGTAGATTGATAGATAGAGATAGGTAGGTAGGTAGATTGATAGATACAGATAGGTAGGTAGGTAGGTAGGTAGATAGAGATAGGTAGGTAGGTAGATAGATAGATAGAGATAGGTAGGTAGGTAGATTGATAGATAGAGATAGGTAGGTAGGTAGATATATAGATAGAGATAGGTAGCTAGGTAGATTGATAGATAGAGATAGGTAGGTAGGTAGGTAGATATATAGATACAGATATGTAGGTAGGTAGGTAGGTAGGTAGATAGATAGAGATAGGTAGGTAGGTAGATAGATAGATAGAGATAGGTACCTAGGTAGATTGATAGATACAGATAGGTAGGTAGGTAGATTGATAGATAGGTAGGTAGGTAAATAGATAGAGATAGGTAGGTAGGTAGATAGATAGATAGAGATAGGTAGGTAGGTAGATTGATAGATAGAGATAGGTAGGTAGGTAGATAGATAGATACAGATAGGTAGGTAGGTAGATTGATAGATAGAGATAGGTAGGTAAGTAGATTGATAGATAGAGATAGGTAGGTAGGTAGGTAGGTAGATAGATAGAGATAGGTAGGAAGGTAGATTGATAGAGATAGGTAGGTAGGTAGATAGATAGATAGAGATAGGTAGGTAGGTAGATAGATAGATAGAGATAGGTAGGTAGGTAGGTAGGTAGATAGATCGAGATAGGTAGGAAGGTAGATTGATAGAGATAGGTAGGTAGGTAGATAGATAGATAGAGATAGGTAGGTAGGTAGATTGATAGATAGAGATAGGTAGGTAGGTAGGTAGGAAGATAGAGATAGATAGGTAGGTAGATAGATAGATAGAGATAGGTAGGTAGGTAGATTGATAGATAGAGATAGGTAGGTAAGTAGATTGATAGATAGAGATAGGTAGGTAGGTAGGTAGGTAGATAGATAGAGATAGGTAGGAAGGTAGATTGATAGAGATAGGTAGGTAGGTAGATAGATAGAGAGATATAGGTAGGTAGGTAGATAGATAGATAGAGATAGGTAGGTAGGTAGGTAGGTAGATAGATCGAGATAGGTAGGAAGGTAGATTGATAGAGATAGGTAGGTAGGTAGATAGATAGATAGAGATAGGTAGGTAGGTAGATTGATAGATAGAGATAGGTAGGTAGGTAGGTAGGAAGATAGAGATAGATAGGTAGGTAGATAGATAGATAGAGATAGGTAGGTAGGTAGATTGATAGATAGAGATAGGTAGATAGGTAGATAGATAGATACAGATATGTAGGTAGGTAGATTGATAGATACAGATAGGTAGGTTGGTAGATAGATAGATACAGATAGGTAGGTAGGTAGATTGATAGATAGAGATAGGTAGGTAGGTAGATATATAGATACAGATATGTAGGTAGGTAGGTAGGTAGATAGATAGAGATAGGTAGGTAGGTAGATTGATAGAGATAGGTAGGTAGGTAGATAGATAGATAGAGATAGGTAGGTAGGTAGATTGATAGATACAGATAGGTAGGTAGGTAGATAGATAGATACAGATAGGTAGGTAGGTAGATAGATAGATAGAGATAGGTAGGTAGGTAGATAGATAGATACAGATAGGTAGGTAGGTACATTGATAGATACAGATAGGTAGGTAGGTAGATAGATAGATACAGATAGGTAGGTAGGTAGGTAGATTGATAGATAGAGATAGGTAGGTAGGTAGATTGATAGATACAGATAGGTAGGTAGGTAGGTAGGTAGATAGAGATAGGTAGGTAGGTATAGATAGATAGAGATAGGTAGGTAGGTAGATTGATAGATAGAGATAGGTAGGTAGGTAGGTAGATATATAGATACAGATATGTAGGTAGGTAGGTAGGTAGATAGATAGAGATAGGTAGGTAGGTAGATAGATAGATAGAGATAGGTAGCTAGGTAGATTGATAGATAGAGATAGGTAGGTAGGTGGGTAGATATATAGATACAGATATGTAGGTAGGTAGGTAGGTAGGTAGATAGATAGAGATAGGTAGGTAGGTAGATAGATAGATAGAGATAGGTACCTAGGTAGATTGATAGATACAGATAGGTAGGTAGGTAGATTGATAGATAGGTAGGTAGGTAAATAGATAGAGATAGGTAGGTAGGTAGATAGATAGATAGAGATAGGTAGGTAGGTAGATTGATAGATAGAGATAGGTAGGTAGGTAGATAGATAGATACAGATAGGTAGGTAGGTAGATTGATAGATAGAGATAGGTAGGTAAGTAGATTGATAGATAGAGATAGGTAGGTAGGTAGGTAGGTAGATAGATAGAGATAGGTAGGAAGGTAGATTGATAGAGATAGGTAGGTAGGTAGATAGATAGATAGAGATAGGTAGGTAGGTAGATAGATAGATAGAGATAGGTAGGTAGGTAGGTAGGTAGATAGATCGAGATAGGTAGGAAGGTAGATTGATAGAGATAGGTAGGTAGGTAGATAGATAGATAGAGATAGGTAGGTAGGTAGATTGATAGATAGAGATAGGTAGGTAGGTAGGTAGGAAGATAGAGATAGATAGGTAGGTAGATAGATAGATAGAGATAGGTAGGTAGGTAGATTGATAGATAGAGATAGGTAGATAGGTAGATAGATAGATACAGATATGTAGGTAGGTAGATTGATAGATACAGATAGGTAGGTAGGTAGATAGATAGATACAGATAGGTAGGTAGGTAGATTGATAGATAGAGATAGGTAGGTAAGTAGATTGATAGATAGAGATAGGTAGGTAGGTAGGTAGGTAGATAGATAGAGATAGGTAGGAAGGTAGATTGATAGAGATAGGTAGGTAGGTAGATAGATAGAGAGATATAGGTAGGTAGGTAGATAGATAGATAGAGATAGGTAGGTAGGTAGGTAGGTAGATAGATCGAGATAGGTAGGAAGGTAGATTGATAGAGATAGGTAGGTAGGTAGATAGATAGATAGAGATAGGTAGGTAGGTAGATTGATAGATAGAGATAGGTAGGTAGGTAGGTAGGAAGATAGAGATAGATAGGTAGGTAGATAGATAGATAGAGATAGGTAGGTAGGTAGATTGATAGATAGAGATAGGTAGATAGGTAGATAGATAGATACAGATATGTAGGTAGGTAGATTGATAGATACAGATAGGTAGGTTGGTAGATAGATAGATACAGATAGGTAGGTAGGTAGATTGATAGATAGAGATAGGTAGGTAGGTAGATATATAGATACAGATATGTAGGTAGGTAGGTAGGTAGATAGATAGAGATAGGTAGGTAGGTAGATTGATAGAGATAGGTAGGTAGGTAGATAGATAGATAGATAGAGATAGGTAGGTAGGTAGATTGATAGATACAGATAGGTAGGTAGGTAGATAGATAGATACAGATAGGTAGGTAGGTAGATAGATAGATAGAGATAGGTAGGTAGGTAGATAGATAGATACAGATAGGTAGGTAGGTAGATTGATAGATACAGATAGGTAGGTAGGTAGATAGATAGATACAGATAGGTAGGTAGGTAGGTAGATTGATAGATAGAGATAGGTAGGTAGGTAGATTGATAGATACAGATAGGTAGGTAGGTAGGTAGGTAGATAGAGATAGGTAGGTAGGTAGATAGATAGATAGAGATAGGTAGGTAGGTAGATTGATAGATAGAGATAGGTAGGTAGGTAGGTAGATATATAGATACAGATATGTAGGTAGGTAGGTAGGTAGATAGATAGAGATAGGTAGGTAGGTAGATAGATACATAGAGATAGGTAGCTAGGTAGATTGATAGATAGAGATAGGTAGGTAGGTAGGTAGATATATAGATACAGATATGTAGGTAGGTAGGTAGGTAGGTAGATAGATAGAGATAGGTAGGTAGGTAGATAGATAGATAGAGATAGGTACCTAGGTAGATTGATAGATACAGATAGGTAGGTAGGTAGATTGATAGATAGGTAGGTAGGTAAATAGATAGAGATAGGTAGGTAGGTAGATAGATAGATAGAGATAGGTAGGTAGGTAGATTGATAGATAGAGATAGGTAGGTAGGTAGATAGATAGATAGAGATACGTAGGTAGGTAGGTAGATAGATACAGATAGGTAGGTAGATAGATAAATACAGATAGGTGGGTAGGTAGATAGATAGATAGAGATAGGTAGGTAGGTAGATTGATAGATAGAGATAGGTAGATAGGTATATAGATAGATACAGATAGGTAGGTAGATATATAGATACAGATATGTAGGTAGGTAGGTAGATAGATAGAGATAGGTAGGTAGGTAGATTGATAGATACAGATAGGTAGGTAGGTAGATAGATAGATAGAGATAGGTAGGTAGGTAGATAGATAGATAGATAGAGATAGGTAGGTAGGTAGATAGATAGAGATAGGTAGGTAGGTAGGTAGATAGATAGATAGAGATAGATAGGTAGGTAGGTAGATTGATAGAGACAGATAGGTAGGTAGGTAGATAGATAGAAAGAGATAGGTAGGTAGGTAGGTAGGTAGGTAGGTAGATATATAGATACAGATATGTAGGTAGGTAGGTAGATAGATAGAGATAGGTAGGTAGGTAGATTGATAGATACAGATAGGTAGGTAGGTAGATTGATAGATACAGATAGGTAGGTAGGTAGATTGATAGATAGAGATAGGTAGGTAGGTAGGTAGATAGATAGAGATAGGTAGGTAGGTAGATTGATAGATACAGATAGGTAGGTAGGTAGATAGATAGATAGAGATAGGTAGGTAGGTAGATTGATGGAGATAGGTAGATAGGTAGATAGATAGATACAGATAGGTAGGTAGGTAGATTGATAGATAGAGATAGGTAGGTAGATAGATAAATACAGATAGGTGGGTAGGTAGATTGATAGATACAGATAGGTAGGTAGGTAGATAGATAGATAGAGATAGGTAGATAGGTAGATAGATAGATACAGATAGGTAGGTAGGTAGATATATAGATACAGATATGTAGGTAGGTAGATAGATAGATAGAGATAGGTAGGTAGGTAGGTAGATAGATACAGATAGGTAGGTAAGTAGATAGATAGATACAGATAGGTAGGTAAGTAGATATATAGATACAGATAGGTAGGTAGGTAGATTGATAGATACAGATAGGTAGGTAGGTAGATAGATAGATACAGATAGGTGGGTAGGTAGATTGATAGATAGAGATAGGTAGGTAGGTAGATAGATAGCTACAGATAGGTAGGTAGGTAGATTGATAGATATAGATAGGTAGGTAGGTAGATAGATAGAGATACGTAGGTAGGTAGGTAGGTAGATACAGATAGGTAGGTAGGTAGATAGATAGATACAGATAGGTAGGTAAGTAGATATATAGATACAGATAGGTAGGTAGGTAGATTGATAGATACAGATAGGTAGGTAGGTAGATAGATAGATACAGATAGGTGGGTAGGTAGATTGATAGATAGAGATAGGTAGGTAGGTAGATAGATAGCTACAGATAGGTAGGTAGGTAGATTGATAGATATAGATAGGTAGGTAGGTAGATAGATAGATAGAGATACGTAGGTAGGTAGGTAGATAGATACAGATAGGTAGGTAGATATATAGATACAGATATGTAGGTAGGTAGGTAGATAGATACAGATAGGTATGTAGGTAGATATATAGATACAGATATGTAGGTAGGTAGGTAGATAGATAGAGATAGGTAGGTAGGTAGATTGATAGATACAGATAGGTAGGTAGGTAGATAGATAGATAGAGATAGGTAGGTAGGTAGATAGATAGATAGAGATAGGTAGGTAGGTAGATAGATAGAGATAGGTAGGTAGGTAGGTAGATAGATAGATAGATAGATAGAGAGATAGGTAGGTAGGTAGATTGATAGAGACAGATAGGTAGGTAGGTAGATAGATAGAAAGAGATAGGTAGGTAGGTAGGTAGGTAGGTAGATATATAGATACAGATATGTAGGTAGGTAGATAGATAGATAGAGATAGGTAGGTAGGTAAATTGATAGATACAGATAGGGAGGTAGGTAGATAGATAGATACAGATAGGTAGGTAGGTAGATTGATAGATAGAGATAGGTAGGTAGGTAGGTAGATAGATAGAGATAGGTAGGTAGGTAGATTGATAGATACAGATAGGTAGGTAGGTAGGTAGATAGATAGAGATAGGTAGGTAGGTAGATTGATAGATACAGATAGGTAGGTAGGTAGATAGATAGATAGAGATAGGTAGGTAGATTGATAGATAGAGATAGGTAGATAGGTAGATAGATAGATACAGATAGGTGGGTAGGTAGATTGATAGATAGAGATAGGTAGGTATGTAGATTGATAGATAGAGATAGGTAGGTAGGTAGATTGATAGATACAGATAGGTAGGTAGGTAGATATATAGATACAGATAGGTAGGTAGGTAGATAGATAGATAGATAGAGATAGGTAGGTAGGTAGATATATAGATACAGATATGTAGGTAGGGAGATAGATAGATAGAGATAGGTAGGTAGGTAGATTGATAGATACAGATAGGTAGGTAGGTAGATAGATAGATACAGATAGGTAGGTAGATTGATAGATAGAGATAGGTAGGTAGGTAGGTAGATAGATAGAGATAGGTAGGTAGGTAGATATATAGATACAGATATGTAGGTAGATAGATAAATACAGATAGGAGGGTAGGTAGATAGATAGATAGAGATAGGTAGGTAGGTAGATTGATAGATAGAGATAGGTAGATAGGTAGATAGATAGATACAGATAGGTAGGTAGGTAGATAGATAGATACAGATATGTAGGTAGGTAGATAGATAGATAGAGATAGGTAGGTAGGTAGATTGATAGATACAGATAGGTAGGTAGGTAGGTAGATAGATACAGATAGGTAGGTAGGTAGATTGATAGATAGAGATAGGTAGGTAGGTAGATTGATAGATACAGATATGTAGGTAGGTAGATATATAGATACAGATAGGTAGGTAGGTAGATAGATAGATAGAGATAGGTAGGTAGGTAGATTGATAGATAGAGATAGGTAGGTAGGTATATATATAGATACAGATATGTAGGTAGGTAGATAGATAGATAGAGATAGCTAGGTAGGTAGATTGATAGATACAGATAGGTAGGTAGGTAGATAGATAGATACAGATAGGTGGGTAGGTAGATAGATAGATAGAGATATGTAGGTAGGTAGATTGATAGATAGAGATAGGTAGGTAGGTAGATTGATAGATACAGATAGGTAGGTAGGTAGATATATAGATACAGATATGTAGGTAGGGAGATAGATAGATAGAGATAGGTAGGTAGGTAGATTGATAGATAGAGATAGGTAGGTAGGTAGATAGATAGATAGAGATACGTAGGTAGGTAGGTAGATAGATACAGATAGGTAGGTAGATAGATAAATACAGATAGGTGGGTAGGTAGATAGATAGATAGAGATAGGTAGGTAGGTAGATTGATAGATAGAGATAGGTAGATAGGTATATAGATAGATACAGATAGGTAGGTAGATATATAGATACAGATATGTAGGTAGGTAGGTAGATAGATAGAGATAGGTAGGTAGGTAGATTGATAGATACAGATAGGTAGGTAGGTAGATAGATAGATAGAGATAGGTAGGTAGGTAGATAGATAGATAGAGATAGGTAGGTAGGTAGATAGATAGAGATAGGTAGGTAGGTAGGTAGATAGATAGATAGAGATAGATAGGTAGGTAGGTAGATTGATAGAGACAGATAGGTAGGTAGGTAGATAGATAGAAAGAGATAGGTAGGTAGGTAGGTAGGTAGGTAGGTAGGTAGATATATAGATACAGATATGTAGGTAGGTAGGTAGATAGATAGAGATAGGTAGGTAGGTAGATTGATAGATACAGATAGGTAGGTAGGTAGATTGATAGATACAGATAGGTAGGTAGGTAGATTGATAGATAGAGATAGGTAGGTAGGTAGGTAGATAGATAGAGATAGGTAGGTAGGTAGATTGATAGATACAGATAGGTAGGTAGGTAGATAGATAGATAGAGATAGGTAGGTAGGTAGATTGATGGAGATAGGTAGATAGGTAGATAGATAGATACAGATAGGTAGGTAGGTAGATTGATAGATAGAGATAGGTAGGTAGATAGATAAATACAGATAGGTGGGTAGGTAGATTGATAGATACAGATAGGTAGGTAGGTAGATAGATAGATAGAGATAGGTAGATAGGTAGATAGATAGATACAGATAGGTAGGTAGGTAGATATATAGATACAGATATGTAGGTAGGTAGATAGATAGATAGAGATAGGTAGGTAGGTAGGTAGATAGATACAGATAGGTAGGTAAGTAGATAGATAGATACAGATAGGTAGGTAAGTAGATATATAGATACAGATAGGTAGGTAGGTAGATTGATAGATACAGATAGGTAGGTAGGTAGATAGATAGATACAGATAGGTGGGTAGGTAGATTGATAGATAGAGATAGGTAGGTAGGTAGATAGATAGCTACAGATAGGTAGGTAGGTAGATTGATAGATATAGATAGGTAGGTAGGTAGATAGATAGATAGAGATACGTAGGTAGGTAGGTAGATAGATACAGATAGGTAGGTAGGTAGATAGATAGATACAGATAGGTAGGTAAGTAGATATATAGATACAGATAGGTAGGTAGGTAGATTGATAGATACAGATAGGTAGGTAGGTAGATAGATAGATACAGATAGGTGGGTAGGTAGATTGATAGATAGAGATAGGTAGGTAGGTAGATAGATAGCTACAGATAGGTAGGTAGGTAGATTGATAGATATAGATAGGTAGGTAGGTAGATAGATAGATAGAGATACGTAGGTAGGTAGGTAGATAGATACAGATAGGTAGGTAGATATATAGATACAGATATGTAGGTAGGTAGGTAGATAGATACAGATAGGTATGTAGGTAGATATATAGATACAGATATGTAGGTAGGTAGGTAGATAGATAGAGATAGGTAGGTAGGTAGATTGATAGATACAGATAGGTAGGTAGGTAGATAGATAGATAGAGATAGGTAGGTAGGTAGATAGATAGATAGAGAAAGGTAGGTAGGTAGATAGATAGAGATAGGTAGGTAGGTAGGTAGATAGATAGATAGATAGATAGAGAGATAGGTAGGTAGGTAGATTGATAGAGACAGATAGGTAGGTAGGTAGATAGATAGAAAGAGATAGGTAGGTAGGTAGGTAGGTAGATATATAGATACAGATATGTAGGTAGGTAGATAGATAGATAGAGATAGGTAGGTAGGTAAATTGATAGATACAGATAGGGAGGTAGGTAGATAGATAGATACAGATAGGTAGGTAGGTAGATTGATAGATAGAGATAGGTAGGTAGGTAGGTAGATAGATAGAGATAGGTAGGTAGGTAGATTGATAGATACAGATAGGTAGGTAGGTAGGTAGATAGATAGAGATAGGTAGGTATGTAGATTGATAGATAGAGATAGGTAGGTAGGTAGATTGATAGATACAGATAGGTAGGTAGGTAGATATATAGATACAGATAGGTAGGTAGGTAGATAGATAGATAGAGATAGGTAGGTAGGTAGATTGATAGATAGAGATAGGTAGGTAGGTAGATATATAGATACAGATATGTAGGTAGGGAGATAGATAGATAGAGATAGGTAGGTAGGTAGATTGATAGATACAGATAGGTAGGTAGGTAGATAGATAGATACAGATAGGTAGGTAGATTGATAGATAGAGATAGGTAGGTAGGTAGGTAGATAGATAGAGATAGGTAGGTAGGTAGATATATAGATACAGATATGTAGGTAGATAGATAAATACAGATAGGAGGGTAGGTAGATAGATAGATAGAGATAGGTAGGTAGGTAGATTGATAGATAGAGATAGGTAGATAGGTAGATAGATAGATACAGATAGGTAGGTAGGTAGATAGATAGATACAGATATGTAGGTAGGTAGATAGATAGATAGAGATAGGTAGGTAGGTAGATTGATAGATAGAGATAGGTAGATAGGTAGATAGATAGATACAGATAGGTAGGTAGGTAGATAGATAGATACAGATATGTAGGTAGGTAGATAGATAGATAGAGATAGGTAGGTAGGTAGATTGATAGATACAGATAGGTAGGTAGGTAGGTAGGTAGATAGATACAGATAGGTAGGTAGGTAGATTGATAGATAGAGATAGGTAGGTAGGTAGATTGATAGATACAGATATGTAGGTAGGTAGATATATAGATACAGATAGGTAGGTAGGTAGATAGATAGATAGAGATAGGTAGGTAGGTAGATTGATAGATAGAGATAGGTAGGTAGGTATATATATAGATACAGATATGTAGGTAGGTAGATAGATAGATAGAGATAGCTAGGTAGGTAGATTGATAGATACAGATAGGTAGGTAGGTAGATAGATAGATACAGATAGGTGGGTAGGTAGATAGATAGATAGAGATATGTAGGTAGGTAGATTGATAGATAGAGATAGGTAGGTAGGTAGATAGATAGATAGAGATAGGTAGGTAGGTAGATTGATAGATACAGAGAGGTAGGTAGGTAGATTGATAGATAGAGATAGGTAGGTAGGTAGATTGATAGATACAGATAGGTAGGTAGGTAGATAGATAGATACAGATAGGTAGGTAGGTAGATTGATAGATAGAGATAGGTAGGTAGGTAGATAGATAGATAGAGATAGGTAGGTAGGTAGATTGATAGATAGAGATAGGTAGGTAGGTAGATTGATAGATACAGATAGGTAGGTAGGTAGATAGATAGATAGAGATAGGTAGGTAGGTAGATTGATAGATAGAGATAGGTAGGTAGGTATATATATAGATACAGATATGTAGGTAGGTAGATAGATAGATAGAGATAGCTAGGTAGGTAGATTGATAGATACAGATAGGTAGGTAGGTAGATAGATAGATACAGATAGGTGGGTAGGTAGATAGATAGATAGAGATATGTAGGTAGGTAGATTGATAGATAGAGATAGGTAGGTAGGTAGATAGATAGATAGAGATAGGTAGGTAGGTAGATTGATAGATACAGAGAGGTAGGTAGGTAGATTGATAGATAGAGATAGGTAGGTAGGTAGATAGATAGATAGAGATAGATAGGTAGGTAGATTGATAGATAGAGATAGGTAGGTAGGTAGATTGATAGATACAGATAGGTAGGTAGGTAGATAGATAGATACAGATAGGTAGGTAGGTAGATAGATAGATACAGATAGGTAGGTAGGTAGATTGATAGATAGATAGATAGAGATAGGTAGGTAGGTAGGTAGATAGATACAGATAGGTAGGTAGATAGATAAATACAGATAGGTGGGTAGGTAGATAGATAGATAGAGATAGGTAGGTAGGTAGACTGATAGATAGAGATAGGTAGATAGATAGATACAGATAGGTAGGTCGGTAGATATATAGAGATAGGTAGGTAGGTAGATTGATAGAGATAGGTAGATATGGATATAGATAGATACAGATAGGTAGGTAGGTAGATATATAGATACAGATATGTAGGTAGGTAGGTAGATAGATAGAGATAGGTAGGTAGGTAGATTGATAGATACAGATAGGTAGGTAGGTAGATAGATAGATAGAGATAGGTAGGTAGGTAGATAGATAGATAGAGATAGGTAGGTAGGTAGATAGATAGAGATAGGTAGGTAGGTAGGTAGATAGATAGATAGAGATAGATAGGTAGGTAGGTAGATTGATAGAGACAGATAGGTAGGTAGGTAGATAGATAGAAAGAGATAGGTAGGTAGGTAGGTAGGTAGATATATAGATACAGATATGTAGGTAGGTAGATAGATAGATAGAGATAGGTAGGTAGGTAAATTGATAGATACAGATAGGTAGGTAGGTAGGTAGATAGATAGATACAGATAGGTAGGTAGGTAGATTGATAGATAGAGATAGGTAGGTAGGTAGCTAGATAGATAGAGATAGGTAGGTAGGTAGATTGATAGATACAGATAGGTAGGTAGGTAGATAGATAGATAGAGATAGGTAGGTAGGTAGATTGATAGATAGAGATAGGTAGATAGGTAGATAGATAGATACAGATAGGTGGGTAGGTAGATTGATAGATAGAGATAGGTAGGTATGTAGATTGATAGATAGAGATAGGTAGGTAGGTAGATTGATAGATACAGATAGGTAGGTAGGTAGATATATAGATACAGATAGGTAGGTAGGTAGATAGATAGATAGAGATAGGTAGGTATGTAGATTGATAGATAGAGATAGGTAGGTAGGTAGATTGATAGATAGAGATAGGTAGGTAGGTAGATATATAGATACAGATAGGTAGGTAGGTAGATAGATAGATAGAGATAGGTAGGTAGGTAGATTGATAGATAGAGATATGTAGGTAGGTAGATATATAGATACAGATATGTAGGTAGGGAGATAGATAGATAGAGATAGGTAGGTAGGTAGATTGATAGATACAGATAGGTAGGTATGTAGATTGATAGATAGAGATAGGTAGGTAGGTAGATTGATAGATACAGATAGGTAGGTAGGTAGATATATAGATACAGATAGGTAGGTAGGTAGATAGATAGATAGAGATAGGTAGGTAGGTAGATTGATAGATAGAGATAGGTAGGTAGGTAGATATATAAATACAGATATGTAGGTAGGTAGATAGATAGATAGATAGAGATAGGTAGGTAGGTAGATTGATAGATACAGATAGGTAGGTAGATAGATAGATAGATACAGATAGGTAGGTAGGTAGATTGATAGATAGAGATAGGTAGGTAGGTAGATAGATAGATAGAGATAGGTAGGTAGGTAGATAGATACAGATAGGTAGGTAGGTAGATTGATAGATACAGATAGGTAGGTAGGTAGATATATAGATACAGATATGTAGGTAGGTAGGTAGATAGATAGAGATAGGTAGGTAGGTAGATTGATAGATACAGATAGGTAGGTAGGTAGATAGATAGAGATACGTAGGTAGGTAGGTAGATAGATACAGATAGGTAGGTAGATAGATAAATACAGATAGGTGGGTAGGTAGATAGATAGATAGAGATAGGTAGGTAGGTAGATTGATAGAGATAGGTAGATATGGATATAGATAGATACAGATAGGTAGGTAGGTAGATATATAGATACAGATATGTAGGTAGGTAGGTAGATAGATAGAGATAGGTAGGTAGGTAGATTGATAGATACAGATAGGTAGGTAGGTAGATAGATAGATAGAGATAGGTAGGTAGGTAGATAGATAGATAGAGATAGGTAGGTAGGTAGATATATAGATACAGATATGTAGGTAGGGAGATAGATAGATAGAGATAGGTAGGTAGGTAGATTGATAGAGACAGATAGGTAGGGTAGGTAGATAGATAGATACAGATAGGTAGGTAGGTAGATTGATAGATAGAGATAGGTAGGTAGGTAGGTAGATAGATAGAGATAGGTAGGTAGGTAGATATATAGATACAGATATGTAGGTAGATAGATAAATACAGATAGGTGGGTAGGTAGATAGATAGATAGAGATAGGTAGGTAGGTAGATTGATAGATAGAGATAGGTAGATAGGTAGATAGATAGATACAGATAGGTAGGTAGGTAGATAGATAGATACAGATATGTAGGTAGGTAGATTGATAGATAGAGATAGGTAGGTAGGTAGGTAGATAGATACAGATAGGTAGGTAGATAGATAAATACAGATAGGTGGGTAGGTAGATAGATAGATAGAGATAGGTAGGTAGGTAGACTGATAGATAGAGATAGGTAGATAGGTAGATAGATAGATACAGATAGGTAGGTAGGTAGATAGATAGATAGAGATACGTAGGTAGGTAGGTAGATAGATACAGATAGGTAGGTAGATATATAGATACAGATATGTAGGTAGGTAGGTAGATAGATACAGATAGGTATGTAGGTAGATATATAGATACAGATATGTAGGTAGGTAGGTAGATAGATAGAGATAGGTAGGTGGGTAGATTGATAGATACAGATAGGTAGGTAGGTAGATAGATAGATAGAGATAGGTAGGTAGGTAGATAGATAGATAGAGATAGGTAGGTAGGTAGATAGATAGAGATAGGTAGGTAGGTAGGTAGATAGATAGATAGATAGATAGATAGAGAGATAGGTAGGTAGGTAGATTGATAGAGACAGATAGGTAGGTAGGTAGATAGATAGAAAGAGATAGGTAGGTAGGTAGGTAGGTAGGTAGGTAGATATATAGATACAGATATGTAGGTAGGTAGATAGATAGATAGAGATAGGTAGGTAGGTAAATTGATAGATACAGATAGGGAGGTAGGTAGATAGATAGATACAGATAGGTAGGTAGGTAGATTGATAGATAGAGATAGGTAGGTAGGTAGGTAGATAGATAGAGATAGGTAGGTAGGTAGATTGATAGATACAGATAGGTAGGTAGGTAGGTAGATAGATAGAGATAGGTAGGTAGGTAGATTGATAGATACAGATAGGTAGGTAGGTAGATAGATAGATAGAGATAGGTAGGTAGATTGATAGATAGAGATAGGTAGATAGGTAGATAGATAGATACAGATAGGTGGGTAGGTAGATTGATAGATAGAGATAGGTAGGTATGTAGATTGATAGATAGAGATAGGTAGGTAGGTAGATTGATAGATACAGATAGGTAGGTAGGTAGATATATAGATACAGATAGGTAGGTAGGTAGATAGATAGATAGAGATAGGTAGGTAGGTAGATTGATAGATAGAGATAGGTAGGTAGGTAGATATATAGATACAGATATGTAGGTAGGGAGATAGATAGATAGAGATAGGTAGGTAGGTAGATTGATAGATACAGATAGGTAGGTAGGTAGATAGATAGATACAGATAGGTAGGTAGATTGATAGATAGAGATAGGTAGGTAGGTAGGTAGGTAGATAGATAGAGATAGGTAGGTAGGTAGATATATAGATACAGATATGTAGGTAGATAGATAAATACAGATAGGAGGGTAGGTAGATAGATAGATAGAGATAGGTAGGTAGGTAGATTGATAGATAGAGATAGGTAGATAGGTAGATAGATAGATACAGATAGGTAGGTAGGTAGATAGATAGATACAGATATGTAGGTAGGTAGATAGATAGATAGAGATAGGTAGGTAGGTAGATTGATAGATACAGATAGGTAGGTAGGTAGATAGATAGATACAGATAGGTAGGTAGGTAGATTGATAGATAGAGATAGGTAGGTAGGTAGATTGATAGATACAGATATGTAGGTAGGTAGATATATAGATATAGATAGGTAGGTAGGTAGATAGATAGATAGAGATAGGTAGGTAGGTAGATTGATAGATAGAGATAGGTAGGTAGGTATATATATAGATACAGATATGTAGGTAGGTAGATAGATAGATAGAGATAGCTAGGTAGGTAGATTGATAGATACAGATAGGTAGGTAGGTAGATAGATAGATACAGATAGGTGGGTAGGTAGATAGATAGATAGAGATATGTAGGTAGGTAGATTGATAGATAGAGATAGGTAGGTAGGTAGATAGATAGATAGAGATAGGTAGGTAGGTAGATTGATAGATACAGAGAGGTAGGTAGGTAGATTGATAGATAGAGATAGGTAGGTAGGTAGATTGATAGATACAGATAGGTAGGTAGGTAGATAGATAGATACAGATAGGTAGGTAGGTAGATTGATAGATAGAGATAGGTAGGTAGGTAGATAGATAGATAGAGATAGGTAGGTAGGTAGATTGATAGATAGAGATAGGTAGGTAGGTAGATTGATAGATACAGATAGGTAGGTAGGTAGATAGATAGATAGAGATAGGTAGGTAGGTAGATTGATAGATAGAGATAGGTAGGTAGGTATATATATAGATACAGATATGTAGGTAGGTAGATAGATAGATAGAGATAGCTAGGTAGGTAGATTGATAGATACAGATAGGTAGGTAGGTAGATAGATAGATACAGATAGGTGGGTAGGTAGATAGATAGATAGAGATATGTAGGTAGGTAGATTGATAGATAGAGATAGGTAGGTAGGTAGATAGATAGATAGAGATAGGTAGGTAGGTAGATTGATAGATACAGAGAGGTAGGTAGGTAGATTGATAGATAGAGATAGGTAGGTAGGTAGATAGATAGATAGAGATAGGTAGGTAGGTAGATTGATAGATAGAGATAGGTAGGTAGGTAGATTGATAGATACAGATAGGTAGGTAGGTAGATAGATAGATACAGATAGGTAGGTAGGTAGATAGATAGATACAGATAGGTAGGTAGGTAGATTGATAGATAGATAGATAGAGATAGGTAGGTAGGTAGGTAGATAGATACAGATAGGTAGGTAGATAGATAAATACAGATAGGTGGGTAGGTAGATAGATAGATAGAGATAGGTAGGTAGGTAGACTGATAGATAGAGATAGGTAGATAGATAGATACAGATAGGTAGGTAGGTAGATATATAGAGATAGGTAGGTAGGTAGATTGATAGAGATAGGTAGATATGGATATAGATAGATACAGATAGGTAGGTAGGTAGATATATAGATACAGATATGTAGGTAGGTAGGTAGATAGATAGAGATAGGTAGGTAGGTAGATTGATAGATACAGATAGGTAGGTAGGTAGATAGATAGATAGAGATAGGTAGGTAGGTAGATAGATAGATAGATAGAGATAGGTAGGTAGGTAGATAGATAGAGATAGGTAGGTAGGTAGGTAGATAGATAGATAGAGATAGATAGGTAGGTAGGTAGATTGATAGAGACAGATAGGTAGGTAGGTAGATAGATAGAAAGAGATAGGTAGGTAGGTAGGTAGGTAGATATATAGATACAGATATGTAGGTAGGTAGATAGATAGATAGAGATAGGTAGGTAGGTAAATTGATAGATACAGATAGGTAGGTAGGTAGGTAGATAGATAGATACAGATAGGTAGGTAGGTAGATTGATAGATAGAGATAGGTAGGTAGGTAGCTAGATAGATAGAGATAGGTAGGTAGGTAGATTGATAGATACAGATAGGTAGGTAGGTAGATAGATAGATAGAGATAGGTAGGTAGGTAGATTGATAGATAGAGATAGGTAGATAGGTAGATAGATAGATACAGATAGGTGGGTAGGTAGATTGATAGATAGAGATAGGTAGGTATGTAGATTGATAGATAGAGATAGGTAGGTAGGTAGATTGATAGATACAGATAGGTAGGTAGGTAGATATATAGATACAGATAGGTAGGTAGGTAGATAGATAGATAGAGATAGGTAGGTATGTAGATTGATAGATAGAGATAGGTAGGTAGGTAGATTGATAGATAGAGATAGGTAGGTAGGTAGATATATAGATACAGATAGGTAGGTAGGTAGATAGATAGATAGAGATAGGTAGGTAGGTAGATTGATAGATAGAGATATGTAGGTAGGTAGATATATAGATACAGATATGTAGGTAGGGAGATAGATAGATAGAGATAGGTAGGTAGGTAGATTGATAGATACAGATAGGTAGGTATGTAGATTGATAGATAGAGATAGGTAGGTAGGTAGATTGATAGATACAGATAGGTAGGTAGGTAGATATATAGATACAGATAGGTAGGTAGGTAGATAGATAGATAGAGATAGGTAGGTAGGTAGATTGATAGATAGAGATAGGTAGGTAGGTAGATATATAAATACAGATATGTAGGTAGGTACATAGGTAGATAGATAGAGATAGGTAGGTAGGTAGATTGATAGAGATATGCAGGTAGGTAGATAGATAGATAGATAGAGATAGGTAGGTAGGTAGATTGATAGATACAGATAGGTAGGTAGGTAGATAGATAGATACAGATAGGTAGGTAGGTAGATTGATAGATAGAGATAGGTAGGTAGGTAGATAGATAGATAGAGATAGGTAGGTAGGTAGATAGATACAGATAGGTAGGTAGGTAGATTGATAGATACAGATAGGTAGGTAGGTAGATATATAGATACAGATATGTAGGTAGGTAGGTAGATAGATAGAGATAGGTAGGTAGGTAGATTGATAGATACAGATAGGTAGGTAGATAGATAGATAGAGATACGTAGGTAGGTAGGTAGATAGATACAGATAGGTAGGTAGATAGATAAATACAGATAGGTGGGTAGGTAGATAGATAGATAGAGATAGGTAGGTAGGTAGATTGATAGAGATAGGTAGATATGGATATAGATAGATACAGATAGGTAGGTAGGTAGATATATAGATACAGATATGTAGGTAGGTAGGTAGATAGATAGAGATAGGTAGGTAGGTAGATTGATAGATACAGATAGGTAGGTAGGTAGATAGATAGATAGAGATAGGTAGGTAGGTAGATAGATAGATAGAGATAGGTAGGTAGGTAGATATATAGATACAGATATGTAGGTAGGGAGATAGATAGATAGAGATAGGTAGGTAGGTAGATTGATAGAGACAGATAGGTAGGGTAGGTAGATAGATAGATACAGATAGGTAGGTAGGTAGATTGATAGATAGAGATAGGTAGGTAGGTAGGTAGATAGATAGAGATAGGTAGGTAGGTAGATATATAGATACAGATATGTAGGTAGATAGATAAATACAGATAGGTGGGTAGGTAGATAGATAGATAGAGATAGGTAGGTAGGTAAATTGATAGATAGAGATAGGTAGATAGGTAGATAGATAGATACAGATAGGTAGGTAGGTAGATAGATAGATACAGATATGTAGGTAGGTAGATAGATAGATAGAGATAGGTAGGTAGGTAGATTGATAGATACAGATAGGTAGGTAGGTAGATAGATAGATACAGATAGGTAGGTAGGTAGATTGATAGATAGAGATAGGTAGATAGGTAGATTGATAGATACAGATAGGTAGGTAGGTACATATATAGATACAGATAGCTAGGTAGGTAGATAGATAGATAGAGATAGGTAGGTAGGTAGATTGATAGATAGAGATAGGTAGGTAGGTATATATATAGATACAGATATGTAGGTAGGTAGATAGATAGATAGAGATAGCTAGGTAGGTAGATTGATAGATACAGATAGGTAGGTAGGTAGATAGATAGATACAGATAGGTGGGTAGGTAGATAGATAGAGATAGGTAGGTAGGTAGATTGATAGATAGAGATAGGTAGGTAGGTAGATAGATAGATAGAGATAGGTAGGTAGGTAGATTGATAGATACAGAGAAGTAGGTAGGTAGATTGATAGATAGAGATAGGTAGGTAGGTAGATTGATAGATACAGATAGGTAGGTAGGTAGATTGATAGATAGAGATAGGTAGGTAGGTAGATTGATAGATACAGATAGGTAGGTAGGTAGATAGATAGATACAGATAGGTAGGTAGGTAGATTGATAGATAGATAGATAGAGATAGGTAGGTAGGTAGGTAGATAGATACAGATAGGTAGGTAGATAGATAAATACAGATAGGTGGGTAGGTAGATAGATAGATAGAGATAGGTAGGTAGGTAGACTGATAGATAGAGATAGGTAGATAGGTAGATAGATAGATACAGATAGGTAGGTAGGTAGATATATAGATACAGATAGGTAGGTAGGTAGATAGATAGATACAGATAGGTAGGTAGGTAGATTGATAGATAGAGATAGGTAGGTAGGTAGATTGATAGATACAGATAGGTAGGTAGGTAGATAGATAGATACAGATAGGTAGGTAGGTAGATTGATAGATAGATAGATAGAGATAGGTAGGTAGGTAGGTAGATAGATACAGATAGGTAGGTAGATAGATAAATACAGATAGGTGGGTAGGTAGATAGATAGATAGAGATAGGTAGGTAGGTAGACTGATAGATAGAGATAGGTAGATAGGTAGATAGATAGATACAGATAGGTAGGTAGGTAGATATATAGATACAGATAGGTAGGTAGGTAGATAGATAGATACAGATAGGTAGGTAGGTAGATTGATAGATACAGATAGGTAGGTAGGTAGATATATAGATACAGATAGGTAGATAGGTAGATAGATAGATAGAGATAGGTAGGTAGGTAGATATATAGATACAGATATGTAGCTAGGTAGATAGATAGAGATAGCTAGGTAGATAGATAGATACAGATAGGTAGGAAGGTAGATTGATAGATAGATAGATAGAGATAGGTAGGTAGGTAGGTAGATAGATACAGATAGGTAGGTAGATAGATAAATACAGATAGGTGGGTAGGTACATAGATAGATAGAGATAGGTAGGTAGGTAGACTGATAGATAGAGATAGGTAGATAGGTAGATTGATAGATACAGATAGGTAGGTAGGTAGATATATAGATACAGATAGGTAGGTAGGTAGATAGATAGATAGAGATAGGTAGGTAGGTAGATATATAGATACAGATATGTAGGTAGGTAGATAGATAGATAGAGATCGGTAGGTAGGTAGATTGATAGATACAGAGAGGTAGGTAGCTAGATTGATAGATAGAGATAGGTAGGTAGGTAGATTGATAGATACAGATAGGTAGGTAGGTAGATAGATAGATACAGATAGGTAGGTAGGTAGATAGATAAATACAGATAGGTGGGTAGGTAGATATATAGATACAGATATGTAGGTAGGTAGATAGATAGATAGAGATAGGTAGGTAGGTAGATTGATAGATACAGATAGGTAGGTAAGTAGATAGATAGATACAGATAGGTAGGTAGGTAGATTGATAGATAGAGATAGGTAAGTAGGTAGGTAGATTGATAGAGAAAGACAGGTAGGTAGGTAGATAGATAGAGATAGGTAGGTAGGTAGATTGATAGATACAGATAGGTAGGTAGGTAGATAGATAGATACAGATAGGTAGGTAGGTAGATTGATAGATAGAGATAGGTAGGTCGGTAGGTAGATAGATAGAGATAGGTAGGTAGGTAGATTGATAGATACAGATAGGTAGGTAGGTAGGTAGATAGATAGAGATAGGTAGGTAGGTAGATTGATAGATACAGATAGGTAGGTAGGTAGATAGATAGATACAGATAGGTAGGTAGGTAGATTGATAGATAGAGATAGGTAGGTAGGTAGATTGATAGATACAGATAGGTAGGTAGGTAGATAGATAGATACAGATAGGTAGGTAGGTAGATTGATAGATAGAGATAGGTAGGTAGGTAGGTAGATAGATAGAGATAGGTAGGTAGGTAGATATATAGATACAGATATGTAGGTAGATAGATAAATACAGATAGGTAGGTAGGTAGATTGATAGATAGAGATAGGTAGGTAGGTAGATTGATAGATACAGATAGGTAGGTAGGTAGATATATAGATACAGATAGGTAGGTAGGTAGATAGATAGATAGAGATAGGTAGGTAGGTAGATATATAGATACAGATATGTAGGTAGGTAGATAGATAGAGATAGCTAGGTAGGTAGATTGATAGATACAGATAGGTAGGTAGGTAGATAGATAGATACAGATAGGTAGGTAGGTAGATAGATAGATAGAGATAGGTAGGTAGGTAGATTGATAGATAGATATAGGTAGATAGGTAGATTGATAGATACAGATAGGTAGGTAGGTAGATAGATAGATACAGATAGGTAGGTAGGTAGATAGATAGATAGAGATAGGTAGGTAGGTAGATAGATAGATACAGATAGGTAGGTAGGTAGATTGATAGATACAGATAGGTAGGTAGGTAGATAGATAGATACAGATAGGTAGGTAGGTAGGTAGATTGATAGATAGAGATAGGTAGGTAGGTAGATTGATAGATACAGATAGGTAGGTAGGTAGGTAGGTAGATAGAGATAGGTAGGTAGGTAGATAGATAGATAGAGATAGGTAGGTAGGTAGATTGATAGATAGAGATAGGTAGGTAGGTAGGTAGATATATAGATACAGATATGTAGGTAGGTAGGTAGGTAGATAGATAGAGATAGGTAGGTAGGTAGATAGATAGATAGAGATAGGTAGGTAGGTAGATATATAGATACAGATATGTAGGTAGGTAGATAGATAGAGATAGCTAGGTAGGTAGATTGATAGATACAGATAGGTAGGTAGGTAGATAGATAGATACAGATAGGTAGGTAGGTAGATTGATAGATAGAGATAGGTAGGTAAGTAGGTAGATAGATAGATAGATAGAGATAGGTAGGTAGGTAGATATATAGATACAGATATGTAGGTAGATAGATAAATACAGATAGGTGGGTAGGTAGATAGATAGATAGAGATAGGTAGGTAGGTAGATTGATAGATAGAGATAGGTAGGTAGGTAGATAGATAGATAGAGATAGATAGGTAGGTAGATTGATAGATACAGAGTAGGTAGATTGATAGATAGAGATAGGTAGGTAGGTAGATTGATAGATACAGATAGGTAGGTAGGTAGATAGATAGATACAGATAGGTAGGTAGGTAGGTAGATTGATAGATAGAGATAGGTAGGTAGGTAGATAGATAGATAGAGATAGGTAGGTAGGTAGATTGATAGATAGAGATAGGTAGATAGGTAGATTGATAGATACAGATAGGTAGGTAGGTAGATAGATAGATACAGATAGGTAGGTAGGTAGATAGATAGATAGAGATAGGTAGGTAGGTAGATAGATAGATAGAGATAGGTAGGTAGGTAGATTGATAGATACAGATAGGTAGGTAGGTAGATAGATAGATACAGATAGGTAGGTAGGTAGGTAGATTGATAGATAGAGATAGGTAGGTAGGTAGATTGATAGATACAGATAGGTAGGTAGGTAGGTAGGTAGATAGAGATAGGTAGGTAGGTAGATAGATAGATAGAAATAGGTAGGTAGGTAGATTGATAGATAGAGATAGGTAGTTAGGTAGGTAGATAAATACAGATAGGTGGGTAGGTAGATAGATAGATAGAGATAGGTAGGTAGGTAGATTGATAGATAGATATAGGTAGATAGGTAGATTGATAGATACAGATAGGTAGGTAGGTAGATAGATAGATACAGATAGGTAGGTAGGTAGATAGATAGATAGAGATAGGTAGGTAGGTAGATAGATAGATACAGATAGGTAGGTAGGTAGATTGATAGATACAGATAGGTAGGTAGGTAGATAGATAGATACAGATAGGTAGGTAGGTAGGTAGATTGATAGATAGAGATAGGTAGGTAGGTAGATTGATAGATACAGATAGGTAGGTAGGTAGGTAGGTAGATAGAGATAGGTAGGTAGGTAGATAGATAGATAGAGATAGGTAGGTAGGTAGATTGATAGATAGAGATAGGTAGGTAGGTAGGTAGATATATAGATACAGATATGTAGGTAGGTAGGTAGGTAGATAGATAGAGATAGGTAGGTAGGTAGGTAGATAGATAGAGATAGGTAGCTAGGTAGATTGATAGATAGAGATAGGTAGGTAGGTAGGTAGATATATAGATACAGATATGTAGGTAGGTAGGTAGGTAGGTAGATAGATAGAGAGAGGTAGGTAGGTAGATAGATAGATAGAGATAGGTACCTAGGTAGATTGATAGATACAGATAGGTAGCTAGGTAGATTGATAGATAGGTAGGTAGGTAAATAGATAGAGATAGGTAGGTAGGTAGATAGATAGATAGAGATAGGTAGGTAGGTAGATTGATAGATAGATAGAGATAGGTAGGTAGGTAGATAGATAGATAGAGATACGTAGGTAGGTAGGTAGATAGATACAGATAGGTAGGTAGATAGATAAATACAGATAGGTTGGTAGGTAGATAGATAGATAGAGATAGGTAGGTAGGTAGATTGATAGATTGAGATAGGTAGATAGGTATATAGATAGATACAGATAGGTAGGTAGGTAGATATATAGATACAGATATGTAGGTAGGTAGGTAGATAGATAGAGATAGGTAGGTAGGTAGGTAGATTGATAGATACAGATAGGTAGGTAGGTAGATAGATAGATAGAGATAGGTAGGTAGGTAGATAGATAGATAGAGATAGGTAGGTAGGTAGATTGATAGATAGAGATAGGTAGGTAGGTAGATAGATAGATAGAGATAGATAGGTAGGTAGATTGATAGATACAGAGTAGGTAGATTGATAGATAGAGATAGGTAGGTAGGTAGATTGATAGATATAGATAGGTAGGTAGGTAGATAGATAGATACAGATAGGTAGGTAGGTAGGTAGATTGATAGATAGAGATAGGTAGGTAGGTAGATAGATAGATAGAGAGAGGTAGGTAGGTAGATTGATAGATAGAGATAGGTAGATAGGTAGATTGATAGATACAGATAGGTAGGTAGATAGATAGATACAGATAGGTAGGTAGGTAGATAGATAGATAGAGATAGGTAGGTAGGTAGATAGATAGATAGAGATAGGTAGGTAGGTAGATTGATAGATACAGATAGGTAGGTAGGTAGATAGATAGATACAGATAGGTAGGTAGGTAGGTAGATTGATAGATAGAGATAGGTAGGTAGGTAGATTGATAGATACAGATAGGTAGGTAGGTAGGTAGGTAGATAGAGATAGGTAGGTAGGTAGATAGATAGATAGAGATAGGTAGGTAGGTAGATTGATAGATAGAGATAGGTAGGTATGTAGATTGATAGATACAGATAGGTAGGTAGGTAGGTAGATAGATACAGATAGGTAGGTAGGTAGGTAGATTGATAGAGATAGGTAGGTAGGTAGATAGATAGATAGAGATAGGTAGGTAGGTAGATTGATAGATAGAGATAGGTAGATAGGTAGATTGATAGATACAGATAGGTAGGTAGGTAGATAGATAGATACAGATAGGTAGGTAGGTAGATAGATAGATAGAGATAGGTAGGTAGGTAGATAGATAGATAGAGATAGGTAGGTAGGTAGATTGATAGATACAGATAGGTAGGTAGGTAGATAGATAGATACAGATAGGTAGGTAGGTAGGTAGATTGATAGATAGAGATAGGTAGGTAGGTAGATTGATAGATACAGATAGGTAGGTAGGTAGGTAGGTAGGTAGAGATAGGTAGGTAGGTAGATAGATAGATAGAGATAGGTAGGTAGGTAGATTGATAGATAGAGATAGGTAGGTAGGTAGGTAGATAAATACAGATAGGTGGGTAGGTAGATAGATAGATAGAGATAGGTAGGTAGGTATATTGATAGATAGAGATAGGTAGATAGGTAGATTGATAGATACAGATAGGTAGGTAGGTAGATAGATAGATAGAGATAGGTAGGTAGGTAGATAGATAGATAGAGATAGGTAGGTAGGTAGATAGATAGATACAGATAGGTAGGTAGGTAGATTGATAGATACAGATAGGTAGGTAGGTAGATAGATAGATACAGATAGGTAGGTAGGTAGGTAGATTGATAGATAGAGATAGGTAGGTAGGTAGATTGATAGATACAGATAGGTAGGTAGGTAGGTAGGTAGATAGAGATAGGTAGGTAGGTAGATAGATAGATAGAGATAGGTAGGTAGGTAGATTGATAGATAGAGATAGGTAGGTAGGTAGGTAGATATATAGATACAGATATGTAGGTAGGTAGGTAGGTAGATAGATAGAGATAGGTAGGTAGGTAGATAGATAGATAGAGATAGGTAGCTAGGTAGATTGATAGATAGAGATAGGTAGGTAGGTAGGTAGATATATAGATACAGATATGTAGGTAGGTAGGTAGGTAGGTAGATAGATAGAGATAGGTAGGTAGGTAGATAGATAGATAGAGATAGGTACCTAGGTAGATTGATAGATACAGATAGGTAGGTAGGTAGATTGATAGATAGGTAGGTAGGTAAATAGATAGAGATAGGTAGGTAGGTAGATAGATAGATAGAGATAGGTAGGTAGGTAGATTGATAGATAGAGATAGGTAGGTAGGTAGATAGATAGATAGAGATACGTAGGTAGGTAGGTAGATAGATACAGATAGGTAGGTAGATAGATAAATACAGATAGGTGGGTAGGTAGATAGATAGATAGAGATAGGTAGGTAGGTAGATTGATAGATTGAGATAGGTAGATAGGTATATAGATAGATACAGATAGGTAGGTAGGTAGATATATAGATACAGATAGGTAGGTAGGTAGGTAGGTAGATAGATAGAGATAGGTAGGTAGGTAGGTAGATTGATAGATACAGATAGGTAGGTAGGTAGATAGATAGAGATAGCTAGGTAGGTAGATAGATAGATAGAGATAGGTAGGTAGGTAGATTGATAGATAGAGATAGGTAGGTAGGTAGATAGATAGAGATAGATAGGTAGGTAGATTGATAGATACAGAGTAGGTAGATTGATAGATAGAGATAGGTAGGTAGGTAGATTGATAGATACAGATAGGTAGGTAGGTAGATAGATAGATACAGATAGGTAGGTAGGTAGGTAGATTGATAGATAGAGATAGGTAGGTAGGTAGATAGATAGATAGAGATAGGTAGGTAGGTAGATTGATAGATAGAGATAGGTAGATAGGTAGATTGATAGATACAGATAGGTAGGTAGGTAGATAGATAGATACAGATAGGTAGGTAGGTAGATAGATAGATAGAGATAGGTAGGTAGGTAGATAGATAGATAGAGATAGGTAGGTAGGTAGGTAGATTGATAGATAGAGATAGGTAGGTAGGTAGATTGATAGATACAGATAGGTAGGTAGGTAGGTAGGTAGATAGAGATAGGTAGGTAGGTAGATAGATAGATAGAGATAGGTAGGTAGGTAGATTGATAGATAGAGATAGGTAGGTAGGTAGGTAGATAAATACAGATAGGTGGGTAGGTAGATAGATAGATAGAGATAGGTAGGTAGGTTGATTGATAGATAGAGATAGGTAGATAGGTAGATTGATAGATACAGATAGGTAGGTAGGTAGATAGATAGATACAGATAGGTAGGTAGGTAGATAGATAGATAGAGATAGGTAGGTAGGTAGATAGATAGATACAGATAGGTAGGTAGGTAGATTGATAGATACAGATAGGTAGGTAGGTAGATAGATAGATACAGATAGGTAGGTAGGTAGGTAGATTGATAGATAGAGATAGGTAGGTAGGTAGATTGATAGATACAGATAGGTAGGTAGGTAGGTAGATAGAGATAGGTAGGTAGGTAGATAGATAGATAGAGATAGGTAGGTAGGTAGATTGATAGATAGAGATAGGTAGGTAGGTAGGTAGATATATAGATACAGATATGTAGGTAGGTAGGTAGGTAGATAGATAGAGATAGGTAGGTAGGTAGATAGATAGATAGAGATAGGTAGCTAGGTAGATTGATAGATAGAGATAGGTAGGTAGGTAGGTAGATATATAGATACAGATATGTAGGTAGGTAGGTAGGTAGATAGATAGAGATAGGTAGGTAGGTAGATAGATAGATAGAGATAGGTACCTAGGTAGATTGATAGATACAGATAGGTAGGTAGGTAGATTGATAGATAGGTAGGTAGGTAAATAGATAGAGATAGGTAGGTAGGTAGATAGATAGATAGAGATAGGTAGGTAGGTAGATTGATAGATAGAGATAGGTAGGTAGGTAGATAGATAGATAGAGATACGTAGGTAGGTAGGTAGATAGATACAGATAGGTAGGTAGATAGATAAATACAGATAGGTGGGTAGGTAGATAGATAGATAGAGATAGGTAGGTAGGTAGATTGATAGATTGAGATAGGTAGATAGGTATATAGATAGATACAGATAGGTAGGTAGGTAGATATATAGATACAGATATGTAGGTAGGTAGGTAGATAGATAGAGATAGGTAGGTAGGTAGGTAGATTGATAGATACAGATAGGTAGGTAGGTAGATAGATAGATAGAGATAGGTAGGTAGGTAGATAGATAGATAGATATAGGTAGGTAGGTAGATAGATAGAGATAGGTAGGTAGGTAGGTAGGTAGATAGATAGAGATAGATAGGTAGGTAGGTAGATTGATAGAGACAGATAGGTAGGTAGGTAGATAGATAGAAAGAGATAGGTAGGTAGGTAGGTAGGTAGGTAGATATATAGATACAGATATGTAGGTAGGTAGGTAGATAGACAGATACAGATAGGTAGGTAGGTAGATAGATAGATACAGATAGGTAGGTAGGTAGATTGATAGATAGAGATAGGTAGGTAGGTAGGTAGATAGATAGAGATAGGTAGGTAGGTAAATTGATAGATACAGATAGGTAGGTGGGTAGATAGATAGATAGAGATAGGTAGGTAGGTAGATTGATGGAGATAGGTAGATAGGTAGATAGATAGATACAGATAGGTAGGTAGGTAGATTGATAGATAGAGATAGGTAGGTAGATAGATAAATACAGATAGGTGGGTAGGTAGATTGATAGATACAGATAGCTAGGTAGGTAGATTGATAGATAGAGATAGGTAGATAGGTAGATAGATAGATACAGATAGGTAGGTAGGTAGATATATAGATACAGATATGTAGGTAGGTAGATAGATAGATAGAGATAGGTAGGTAGGTAGGTAGATAGATACAGATAGGTAGGTAAGTAGATAGATAGATACAGATAGGTAGGTAAGTAGATATATAGATACAGATAGGTGGGTAGGTAGATTGATAGATAGAGATAGGTAGGTAGGTAGATAGATAGCTACAGATAGGTAGGTAGGTAGATTGATAGATACAGATAGGTAGGTAGGTAGATAGATAGATAGAGATACGTAGGTAGGTAGGTAGATAGATACAGATAGGTAGGTAGGTAGATAGATAGATACAGATAGGTAGGTAAGTAGATATATAGATACAGATAGGTAGGTAGGTAGATTGATAGATACAGATAGGTAGGTAGGTAGATAGATAGATACAGATAGGTGGGTAGGTAGATTGATAGATAGAGATAGGTAGGTAGGTAGATTGATAGATAGAGATAGGTAGGTAGGTAGATTGATAGATACAGATAGGTAGGTAGGTAGATATATAGATACAGATAGGTAGGTAGGTAGGTAGATAGATAGAGATAGGTAGGTAGGTAGATTGATAGATAGAGATGGGTAGGTAGGTAGATATATATAGATACAGATATGTAAGTAGGTAGATAGATAGATAGAGATAGTTAGGTAGGTATATTGATAGATACAGATAGGTAGGTAGGTAGATAGATAGATACAGATAGGTAGGTAGGTAGGTAGATAGATAGATAGAGATAGGTAGGTAGGTAGATTGATAGATACAGATAGGTAGGTAGGTAGATAGATAGATACAGATAGGTAGGTAGGTAGGTAGATTGATAGATACAGATAGGTAGGTAGGTAGATTGATAGATACAGATAGGTAGGTAGGTAGGTAGATAGATAGAGATAGGTAGGTAGGTAGATAGATAGAGATAGGTAGGTAGGTAGATTGATAGATAGAGATAGGTAGTTAGGTAGGTAGATAAATACAGATAGGTGGGTAGGTAGATAGATAGATAGAGATAGGTAGGTAAATAGATTGATAGATAGATATAGGTAGATAGGTAGATTGATAGATACAGATAGGTAGGTAGGTAGATAGATAGATACAGATAGGTAGGTAGGTAGATAGATAGATAGAGATAGGTAGGTAGGTAGATAGATAGATACAGATAGGTAGGTAGGTAGATTGATAGATACAGATAGGTAGGTAGGTAGATAGATAGATACAGATAGGTAGGTAGGTAGGTAGATTGATAGATAGAGATAGGTAGGTAGGTAGATTGATAGATACAGATAGGTAGGTAGGTAGGTAGGTAGATAGAGATAGGTAGGTAGGTAGATAGATAGATAGAGATAGGTAGGTAGGTAGATTGATAGATAGAGATAGGTAGGTAGGTAGGTAGATATATAGATACAGATATGTAGGTAGGTAGGTAGGTAGATAGATAGAGATAGGTAGGTAGGTAGATAGATAGATAGAGATAGGTAGCTAGGTAGATTGATAGATAGAGATAGGTAGGTAGGTAGGTAGATATATAGATACAGATATGTAGGTAGGTAGGTAGGTAGGTAGGTAGATAGATAGAGATAGGTAGGTAGGTAGATAGATAGATAGAGATAGGTACCTAGGTAGATTGATAGATACAGATAGGTAGCTAGGTAGATTGATAGATAGGTAGGTAGGTAAATAGATAGAGATAGGTAGGTAGGTAGATAGATAGATAGATAGAGATAGGTAGGTAGGTAGATTGATAGATAGAGATAGGTAGGTAGGTAGATAGATAGATAGAGATACGTAGGTAGGTAGGTAGATAGATACAGATAGGTAGGTAGATAGATAAATACAGATAGGTTGGTAGGTAGAAAGATAGATAGAGATAGGTAGGTAGGTAGATTGATAGATTGAGATAGGTAGATAGGTATATAGATAGATACAGATAGGTAGGTAGGTAGATATATAGATACAGATATGTAGGTAGGTAGGTAGATAGATAGAGATAGGTAGGTAGGTAGGTAGATTGATAGATACAGATAGGTAGGTAGGTAGATAGATAGATAGAGATAGGTAGGTAGGTAGATAGATAGATAGAGATAGGTAGGTAGGTAGATTGATAGATAGAGATAGGTAGGTAGGTAGATAGATAGATAGAGATAGATAGGTAGGTAGATTGATAGATACAGAGTAGGTAGATTGATAGATAGAGATAGGTAGGTAGGTAGATTGATAGATACAGATAGGTAGGTAGGTAGATAGATAGATACAGATAGGTAGGTAGGTAGGTAGATTGATAGATAGAGATAGGTAGGTAGGTAGATAGATAGATAGAGATAGGTAGGTAGGTAGATTGATAGATAGAGATAGGTAGATAGGTAGATTGATAGATACAGATAGGTAGGTAGGTAGATAGATAGATACAGATAGGTAGGTAGGTAGATAGATAGATAGAGATAGGTAGGTAGGTAGATAGATAGATAGAGATAGGTAGGTAGGTAGATTGATAGATACAGATAGGTAGGTAGGTAGATATATAGATACAGATATGTAGGTAGGTAGGTAGATAGATAGAGATAGGTAGGTAGGTAGGTAGATTGATAGATACAGATAGGTAGGTAGGTAGATAGATAGAGATAGGTAGGTAGGTAGATAGATAGATAGAGATAGGTAGGTAGGTAGATTGATAGATAGAGATAGGTAGGTAGGTAGATAGATAGATAGAGATAGATAGGTAGGTAGATTGATAGATACAGAGTAGGTAGATTGATAGATAGAGATAGGTAGGTAGGTAGATTGATAGATACAGATAGGTAGGTAGGTAGATAGACAGATACAGATAGGTAGGTAGGTAGGTAGATTGATAGATAAAGATAGGTAGGTAGGTAGATAGATAGATAGATAGAGGTAGGTAGGTAGATTGATAGATAGAGATATGTAGATAGGTAGATTGATAGATACAGATAGGTAGGTAGGTAGATAGATAGATACAGATAGGTAGGTAGGTAGATAGATAGATAGAGATAGGTAGGTAGGTAGATAGATAGATAGAGATAGGTAGGTAGGTAGATTGATAGATACAGATAGGTAGGTAGGTAGATAGATAGATACAGATAGGTAGGTAGGTAGGTAGATTGATAGATAGAGATAGGTAGGTAGGTAGATTGATAGATACAGATAGGTAGGTAGGTAGGTAGGTAGATAGAGATAGGTAGGTAGGTAGATAGATAGATAGAGATAGGTAGGTAGGTAGATTGATAGATAGAGATAGGTAGGTAGGTAGATTGATAGATACAGATAGGTAGGTAGGTAGATAGATAGATACAGATAGGTAGGTAGGTAGGTAGATTGATAGAGATAGGTAGGTAGGTAGATAGATAGATAGAGATAGGTAGGTAGGTAGATTGATAGATAGAGATAGGTAGATAGGTAGATTGATAGATACAGATAGGTAGGTAGGTAGATAGATAGATACAGATAGGTAGGTAGGTAGATAGATAGATAGAGATAGGTAGGTAGGTAGATTGATAGATACAGATAGGTAGGTAGGTAGATAGATAGATACAGATAGGTAGGTAGGTAGGTAGATTGATAGATAGAGATAGGTAGGTAGGTAGATTGATAGATACAGATAGGTAGGTAGGTAGGTAGGTAGGTAGAGATAGGTAGGTAGGTAGATAGATAGATAGAGATAGGTAGGTAGGTAGATTGATAGATAGAGATAGGTAGGTAGGTAGGTAGATAAATACAGATAGGTGGGTAGGTAGATAGATAGATAGAGATAGGTAGGTAGGTAGATTGATAGATAGAGATAGGTAGATAGGTAGATTGATAGATACAGATAGGTAGGTAGGTAGATAGATAGATAGAGATAGGTAGGTAGGTAGATAGATAGATAGAGATAGGTAGGTAGGTAGATAGATAGATACAGATAGGTAGGTAGGTAGATTGATAGATACAGATAGGTAGGTAGGTAGATAGATAGATACAGATAGGTAGGTAGGTAGGTAGATTGATAGATAGAGATAGGTAGGTAGGTAGATTGATAGATACAGATAGGTAGGTAGGTAGGTAGGTAGATAGAGATAGGTAGGTAGGTAGATAGATAGATAGAGATAGGTAGGTAGGTAGATTGATAGATAGAGATAGGTAGGTAGGTAGGTAGGTAGATATATAGATACAGATATGTAGGTAGGTAGGTAGGTAGATAGATAGAGATAGGTAGGTAGGTAGATAGATAGATAGAGATAGGTAGCTAGGTAGATTGATAGATAGAGATAGGTAGGTAGGTAGGTAGATATATAGATACAGATATGTAGGTAGGTAGGTAGGTAGGTAGATAGATAGAGATAGGTAGGTAGGTAGATAGATAGATAGAGATAGGTACCTTGGTAGATTGATAGATACAGATAGGTAGGTAGGTAGATAGATAGATACAGATAGGTAGGTAGATTGATAGATAGAGATAGGTAGGTAGGTAGGTAGATAGATAGAGATAGGTAGGTAGGTAGATATATAGATACAGATATGTAGGTAGATAGATAAATACAGATAGGAGGGTAGGTAGATAGATAGATAGAGATAGGTAGGTAGGTAGATTGATAGATAGAGATAGGTAGATAGGTAGATAGATAGATACAGATAGGTAGGTAGGTAGATAGATAGATACAGATATGTAGGTAGGTAGATAGATAGATAGAGATAGGTAGGTAGGTAGATTGATAGATACAGATAGGTAGGTAGGTAGATAGATAGATACAGATAGGTAGGTAGGTATATTGATAGATAGAGATAGGTAGGTAGGTAGATTGATAGATAGAGATAGGTAGGTAGGTAGATATATAGATACAGATATGTAGGTAGGGAGATAGATAGATAGAGATAGGTAGGTAGGTAGATTGATAGATACAGATAGGTAGGTAGGTAGATAGATAGATACAGATAGGTAGGTAGATTGATAGATAGAGATAGGTAGGTAGGTAGGTAGATAGATAGAGATAGGTAGGTAGGTAGATATATAGATACAGATATGTAGGTAGGTAGATAGATAGATACAGATATGTAGGTAGGTAGATAGATAGATAGAGATAGGTAGGTAGGTAGATAGATAGATAGAGATAGGTAGGTAGGTAGATTGATAGATAGAGATAGGTAGGTAGGTAGATTGATAGATACAGATAGGTAGGTAGGTAGATAGATAGATAGAGATAGGTAGGTAGGTAGATTGATAGATAGAGATAGGTAGGTAGGTATATATATAGATACAGATATGTAGGTAGGTAGATAGATAGATAGAGATAGCTAGGTAGGTAGATTGATAGATACAGATAGGTAGGTAGGTAGATAGATAGATACAGATAGGTGGGTAGGTAGATAGATAGATAGAGATATGTAGGTAGGTAGATTGATAGATACAGATAGGTAGGTAGGTAGATAGATAGATAGAGATAGGTAGGTAGGTAGATTGATAGATAGAGATAGGTAGGTAGGTATATATATAGATACAGATATGTAGGTAGGTAGATAGATAGATAGAGATAGCTAGGTAGGTAGATTGATAGATACAGATAGGTAGGTAGGTAGATAGATAGATACAGATAGGTAGGTAGATTGATAGATAGAGATAGGTAGGTAGGTAGGTAGATAGATAGAGATAGGTAGGTAGGTAGATATATAGATACAGATATGTAGGTAGATAGATAAATACAGATAGGAGGGTAGGTAGATAGATAGATAGAGATAGGTAGGTAGGTAGATTGATAGATAGAGATAGGTAGATAGGTAGATAGATAGATACAGATAGGTAGGTAGGTAGATAGATAGATACAGATATGTAGGTAGGTAGATAGATAGATAGAGATAGGTAGGTAGGTAGATTGATAGATACAGATAGGTAGGTAGGTAGATAGATAGATACAGATAGGTAGGTAGGTAGATTGATAGATAGAGATAGGTAGGTAGGTAGATTGATAGATACAGATATGTAGGTAGGTAGATATATAGATACAGATAGGTAGGTAGGTAGATAGATAGATAGAGATAGGTAGGTAGGTAGATTGATAGATAGAGATAGGTAGGTAGGTATATATATAGATACAGATATGTAGGTAGGTAGACAGATAGATAGAGATAGCTAGGTAGGTAGATTGATAGATACAGATAGGTAGGTAGGTAGATAGATAGATACAGATAGGTGGGTAGGTAGATAGATAGATAGAGATATGTAGGTAGGTAGATTGATAGATAGAGATAGGTAGGTAGGTAGATAGATAGATAGAGATAGGTAGGTAGGTAGATTGATAGATACAGAGAGGTAGGTAGGTAGATTGATAGATAGAGATAGGTAGGTAGGTAGATTGATAGATACAGATAGGTAGGTAGGTAGATAGATAGATACAGATAGGTAGGTAGGTAGATTGATAGATAGAGATAGGTAGGTAGGTAGATAGATAGATAGAGATAGGTAGGTAGGTAGATTGATAGATAGAGATAGGTAGGTAGGTAGATTGATAGATACAGATAGGTAGGTAGGTAGATAGATAGATAGAGATAGGTAGGTAGGTAGGTAGATTGATAGATAGAGATAGGTAGGTAGGTATATATATAGATACAGATATGTAGGTAGGTAGATAGATAGATAGAGATAGCTAGGTAGGTAGATTGATAGATACAGATAGGTAGGTAGGTAGATAGATAGATACAGATAGGTGGGTAGGTAGATAGATAGATAGAGATATGTAGGTAGGTAGATTGATAGATAGAGATAGGTAGGTAGGTAGATAGATAGATAGAGATAGGTAGGTAGGTAGATTGATAGATACAGAGAGGTAGGTAGGTAGATTGATAGATAGAGATAGGTAGGTAGGTAGATAGATAGATAGAGATAGGTAGGTAGGTAGATTGATAGATAGAGATAGGTAGGTAGGTAGATTGATAGATACAGATAGGTAGGTAGGTAGATAGATAGATACAGATAGGTAGGTAGGTAGATAGATAGATACAGATAGGTAGGTAGGTAGATTGATAGATAGATAGATAGAGATAGGTAGGTAGGTAGGTAGATAGATACAGATAGGTAGGTAGATAGATAAATACAGATAGGTGGGTAGGTAGATAGATAGATAGAGATAGGTAGGTAGGTAGACTGATAGATAGAGATAGGTAGATAGATAGATACAGATAGGTAGGTAGGTAGATATATAGAGATAGGTAGGTAGGTAGATTGATAGAGATAGGTAGATATGGATATAGATAGATACAGATAGGTAGGTAGGTATATATATAGATACAGATATGTAGGTAGGTAGGTAGATAGATAGAGATAGGTAGGTAGGTAGATTGATAGATACAGATAGGTAGGTAGGTAGATAGATAGATAGAGATAGGTAGGTAGGTAGATAGATAGATAGAGATAGGTAGGTAGGTAGATAGATAGATATAGGTAGGTAGGTAGGTAGATAGATAGATAGAGATAGATAGGTAGGTAGGTAGATTGATAGAGACAGATAGGTAGGTAGGTAGATAGATAGAAAGAGATAGGTAGGTAGGTAGGTAGGTAGGTAGATATATAGATACAGATATGTAGGTAGGTAGATAGATAGATAGAGATAGGTAGGTAGGTAAATTGATAGATACAGATAGGTAGGTAGGTAGGTAGATAGATAGATACAGATAGGTAGGTAGGTAGATTGATAGATAGAGATAGGTAGGTAGGTAGCTAGATAGATAGAGATAGGTAGGTAGGTAGATAGATAGATAGAGATAGGTAGGTAGATAGATAGATAGATAGAGATAGGTAGGTAGGTAGATTGATAGATAGAGATAGGTAGGTAGGTAGATAGATAGATAGAGATACGTAGGTAGGTAGGTAGATAGATACAGATAGGTAGGTAGATAGATAAATACAGATAGGTTGGTAGGTAGAAAGATAGATAGAGATAGGTAGGTAGGTAGATTGATAGATTGAGATAGGTAGATAGGTATATAGATAGATACAGATAGGTAGGTAGGTAGATATATAGATACAGATATGTAGGTAGGTAGGTAGATAGATAGAGATAGGTAGGTAGGTAGGTAGATTGATAGATACAGATAGGTAGGTAGGTAGATAGATAGATAGAGATAGGTAGGTAGGTAGATAGATAGATAGAGATAGGTAGGTAGGTAGATTGATAGATAGAGATAGGTAGGTAGGTAGATAGATAGATAGAGATAGATAGGTAGGTAGATTGATAGATACAGAGTAGGTAGATTGATAGATAGAGATAGGTAGGTAGGTAGATTGATAGATACAGATAGGTAGGTAGGTAGATAGATAGATACAGATAGGTAGGTAGGTAGGTAGATTGATAGATAGAGATAGGTAGGTAGGTAGATAGATAGATAGAGATAGGTAGGTAGGTAGATTGATAGATAGAGATAGGTAGATAGGTAGATTGATAGATACAGATAGGTAGGTAGGTAGATAGATAGATACAGATAGGTAGGTAGGTAGATAGATAGATAGAGATAGGTAGGTAGGTAGATAGATAGATAGAGATAGGTAGGTAGGTAGATTGATAGATACAGATAGGTAGGTAGGTAGATATATAGATACAGATATGTAGGTAGGTAGGTAGATAGATAGAGATAGGTAGGTAGGTAGGTAGATTGATAGATACAGATAGGTAGGTAGGTAGATAGATAGAGATAGGTAGGTAGGTAGATAGATAGATAGAGATAGGTAGGTAGGTAGATTGATAGATAGAGATAGGTAGGTAGGTAGATAGATAGATAGAGATAGATAGGTAGGTAGATTGATAGATACAGAGTAGGTAGATTGATAGATAGAGATAGGTAGGTAGGTAGATTGATAGATACAGATAGGTAGGTAGGTAGATAGACAGATACAGATAGGTAGGTAGGTAGGTAGATTGATAGATAAAGATAGGTAGGTAGGTAGATAGATAGATAGAGAGAGGTAGGTAGGTAGATTGATAGATAGAGATATGTAGATAGGTAGATTGATAGATACAGATAGGTAGGTAGGTAGATAGATAGATACAGATAGGTAGGTAGGTAGATAGATAGATAGAGATAGGTAGGTAGGTAGATAGATAGATAGAGATAGGTAGGTAGGTAGATTGATAGATACAGATAGGTAGGTAGGTAGATAGATAGATACAGATAGGTAGGTAGGTAGGTAGATTGATAGATAGAGATAGGTAGGTAGGTAGATTGATAGATACAGATAGGTAGGTAGGTAGGTAGGTAGATAGAGATAGGTAGGTAGGTAGATAGATAGATAGAGATAGGTAGGTAGGTAGATTGATAGATAGAGATAGGTAGGTAGGTAGATTGATAGATACAGATAGGTAGGTAGGTAGATAGATAGATACAGATAGGTAGGTAGGTAGGTAGATTGATAGAGATAGGTAGGTAGGTAGATAGATAGATAGAGATAGGTAGGTAGGTAGATTGATAGATAGAGATAGGTAGATAGGTAGATTGATAGATACAGATAGGTAGGTAGGTAGATAGATAGATACAGATAGGTAGGTAGGTAGATAGATAGATAGAGATAGGTAGGTAGGTAGATAGATAGATAGAGATAGGTAGGTAGGTAGATTGATAGATACAGATAGGTAGGTAGGTAGATAGATAGATACAGATAGGTAGGTAGGTAGGTAGATTGATAGATAGAGATAGGTAGGTAGGTAGATTGATAGATACAGATAGGTAGGTAGGTAGGTAGGTAGGTAGAGATAGGTAGGTAGGTAGATAGATAGATAGAGATAGGTAGGTAGGTAGATTGATAGATAGAGATAGGTAGGTAGGTAGGTAGATAAATACAGATAGGTGGGTAGGTAGATAGATAGATAGAGATAGGTAGGTAGGTAGATTGATAGATAGAGATAGGTAGATAGGTAGATTGATAGATACAGATAGGTAGGTAGGTAGATAGATAGATAGAGATAGGTAGGTAGGTAGATAGATAGATAGAGATAGGTAGGTAGGTAGATAGATAGATACAGATAGGTAGGTAGGTAGATTGATAGATACAGATAGGTAGGTAGGTAGATAGATAGATACAGATAGGTAGGTAGGTAGGTAGGTAGATTGATAGATAGAGATAGGTAGGTAGGTAGATTGATAGATACAGATAGGTAGGTAGGTAGGTAGGTAGATAGAGATAGGTAGGTAGGTAGATAGATAGATAGAGATAGGTAGGTAGGTAGATTGATAGATAGAGATAGGTAGGTAGGTAGGTAGGTAGATATATAGATACAGATATGTAGGTAGGTAGGTAGGTAGATAGATAGAGATAGGTAGGTAGGTAGATAGATAGATAGAGATAGGTAGCTAGGTAGATTGATAGATAGAGATAGGTAGGTAGGTAGGTAGATATATAGATACAGATATGTAGGTAGGTAGGTAGGTAGGTAGATAGATAGAGATAGGTAGGTAGGTAGATAGATAGATAGAGATAGGTACCTTGGTAGATTGATAGATACAGATAGGTAGGTAGGTAGATAGATAGATACAGATAGGTAGGTAGATTGATAGATAGAGATAGGTAGGTAGGTAGGTAGATAGATAGAGATAGGTAGGTAGGTAGATATATAGATACAGATATGTAGGTAGATAGATAAATACAGATAGGAGGGTAGGTAGATAGATAGATAGAGATAGGTAGGTAGGTAGATTGATAGATAGAGATAGGTAGATAGGTAGATAGATAGATACAGTTAGGTAGGTAGGTAGATAGATAGATACAGATATGTAGGTAGGTAGATAGATAGATAGAGATAGGTAGGTAGGTAGATTGATAGATACAGATAGGTAGGTAGGTAGATAGATAGATACAGATAGGTAGGTAGGTATATTGATAGATAGAGATAGGTAGGTAGGTAGATTGATAGATAGAGATAGGTAGGTAGGTAGATATATAGATACAGATATGTAGGTAGGGAGATAGATAGATAGAGATAGGTAGGTAGGTAGATTGATAGATACAGATAGGTAGGTAGGTAGATAGATAGATACAGATAGGTAGGTAGATTGATAGATAGAGATAGGTAGGTAGGTAGGTAGATAGATAGAGATAGGTAGGTAGGTAGATATATAGATACAGATATGTAGGTAGGTAGATAGATAGATACAGATATGTAGGTAGGTAGATAGATAGATAGAGATAGGTAGGTAGGTAGATAGATAGATAGATAGAGATAGGTAGGTAGGTAGATTGATAGATAGAGATAGGTAGGTAGGTAGATTGATAGATACAGATAGGTAGGTAGGTAGATAGATAGATAGAGATAGGTAGGTAGGTAGATTGATAGATAGAGATAGGTAGGTAGGTATATATATAGATACAGATATGTAGGTAGGTAGATAGATAGATAGAGATAGCTAGGTAGGTAGATTGATAGATACAGATAGGTAGGTAGGTAGATAGATAGATACAGATAGGTGGGTAGGTAGATAGATAGATAGAGATATGTAGGTAGGTAGATTGATAGATACAGATAGGTAGGTAGGTAGATAGATAGATAGAGATAGGTAGGTAGGTAGATTGATAGATAGAGATAGGTAGGTAGGTATATATATAGATACAGATATGTAGGTAGGTAGATAGATAGATAGAGATAGCTAGGTAGGTAGATTGATAGATACAGATAGGTAGGTAGGTAGATAGATAGATACAGATAGGTAGGTAGATTGATAGATAGAGATAGGTAGGTAGGTAGGTAGATAGATAGAGATAGGTAGGTAGGTAGATATATAGATACAGATATGTAGGTAGATAGATAAATACAGATAGGAGGGTAGGTAGATAGATAGATAGAGATAGGTAGGTAGGTAGATTGATAGATAGAGATAGGTAGATAGGTAGATAGATAGATACAGATAGGTAGGTAGGTAGATAGATAGATACAGATATGTAGGTAGGTAGATAGATAGATAGAGATAGGTAGGTAGGTAGATTGATAGATACAGATAGGTAGGTAGGTAGATAGATAGATACAGATAGGTAGGTAGGTAGATTGATAGATAGAGATAGGTAGGTAGGTAGATTGATAGATACAGATATGTAGGTAGGTAGATATATAGATACAGATAGGTAGGTAGGTAGATAGATAGATAGAGATAGGTAGGTAGGTAGATTGATAGATAGAGATAGGTAGGTAGGTATATATATAGATACAGATATGTAGGTAGGTAGATAGATAGATAGAGATAGCTAGGTAGGTAGATTGATAGATACAGATAGGTAGGTAGGTAGATAGATAGATACAGATAGGTGGGTAGGTAGATAGATAGATAGAGATATGTAGGTAGGTAGATTGATAGATAGAGATAGGTAGGTAGGTAGATAGATAGATAGAGATAGGTAGGTAGGTAGATTGATAGATACAGAGAGGTAGGTAGGTAGATTGATAGATAGAGATAGGTAGGTAGGTAGATTGATAGATACAGATAGGTAGGTAGGTAGATAGATAGATACAGATAGGTAGGTAGGTAGATTGATAGATAGAGATAGGTAGGTAGGTAGATAGATAGATAGAGATAGGTAGGTAGGTAGATTGATAGATAGAGATAGGTAGGTAGGTAGATTGATAGATACAGATAGGTAGGTAGGTAGATAGATAGATAGAGATAGGTAGGTAGGTAGGTAGATTGATAGATAGAGATAGGTAGGTAGGTATATATATAGATACAGATATGTAGGTAGGTAGATAGATAGATAGAGATAGCTAGGTAGGTAGATTGATAGATACAGATAGGTAGGTAGGTAGATAGATAGATACAGATAGGTGGGTAGGTAGATAGATAGATAGAGATATGTAGGTAGGTAGATTGATAGATAGAGATAGGTAGGTAGGTAGATAGATAGATAGAGATAGGTAGGTAGGTAGATTGATAGATACAGAGAGGTAGGTAGGTAGATTGATAGATAGAGATAGGTAGGTAGGTAGATAGATAGATAGAGATAGGTAGGTAGGTAGATTGATAGATAGAGATAGGTAGGTAGGTAGATTGATAGATACAGATAGGTAGGTAGGTAGATAGATAGATACAGATAGGTAGGTAGGTAGATAGATAGATACAGATAGGTAGGTAGGTAGATTGATAGATAGATAGATAGAGATAGGTAGGTAGGTAGGTAGATAGATACAGATAGGTAGGTAGATAGATAAATACAGATAGGTGGGTAGGTAGATAGATAGATAGAGATAGGTAGGTAGGTAGACTGATAGATAGAGATAGGTAGATAGATAGATACAGATAGGTAGGTAGGTAGATATATAGAGATAGGTAGGTAGGTAGATTGATAGAGATAGGTAGATATGGATATAGATAGATACAGATAGGTAGGTAGGTAGATATATAGATACAGATATGTAGGTAGGTAGGTAGATAGATAGAGATAGGTAGGTAGGTAGATTGATAGATACAGATAGGTAGGTAGGTAGATAGATAGATAGAGATAGGTAGGTAGGTAGATAGATAGATAGAGATAGGTAGGTAGGTAGATAGATAGATATAGGTAGGTAGGTAGGTAGATAGATAGATAGAGATAGATAGGTAGGTAGGTAGATTGATAGAGACAGATAGGTAGGTAGGTAGATAGATAGAAAGAGATAGGTAGGTAGGTAGGTAGGTAGGTAGATATATAGATACAGATATGTAGGTAGGTAGATAGATAGATAGAGATAGGTAGGTAGGTAAATTGATAGATACAGATAGGTAGGTAGGTAGGTAGATAGATAGATACAGATAGGTAGGTAGGTAGATTGATAGATAGAGATAGGTAGGTAGGTAGCTAGATAGATAGAGATAGGTAGGTAGGTAGATTGATAGATACAGATAGGTAGGTAGGTAGATAGATAGATAGAGATAGGTAGGTAGGTAGATTGATAGATAGAGATAGGTAGATAGGTAGATAGATAGATACAGATAGGTGGGTAGGTAGATTGATAGATAGAGATAGGTAGGTATGTAGATTGATAGATAGAGATAGGTAGGTAGGTAGATTGATAGATACAGATAGGTAGGTAGGTAGATATATAGATACAGATAGGTAGGTAGGTAGATAGATAGATAGAGATAGGTAGGTATGTAGATTGATAGATAGAGATAGGTAGGTAGGTAGATTGATAGATAGAGATAGGTAGGTAGGTAGATATATAGATACAGATAGGTAGGTAGGTAGATAGATAGATAGAGATAGGTAGGTAGGTAGATTGATAGATAGAGATATGTAGGTAGGTAGATATATAGATACAGATATGTAGGTAGGGAGATAGATAGATAGAGATAGGTAGGTAGGTAGATTGATAGATACAGATAGGTAGGTATGTAGATTGATAGATAGAGATAGGTAGGTAGGTAGATTGATAGATACAGATAGGTAGGTAGGTAGATATATAGATACAGGTAGGTAGGTAGATAGATAGATAGAGATAGGTAGGTAGGTAGATTGATAGATAGAGATAGGTAGGTAGGTAGATATATAAATACAGATATGTAGGTAGGTACATAGGTAGATAGATAGAGATAGGTAGGTAGGTAGATTGATAGAGATATGCAGGTAGGTAGATAGATAGATAGATAGAGATAGGTAGGTAGGTAGATTGATAGATACAGATAGGTAGGTAGGTAGATAGATAGATACAGATAGGTAGGTAGGTAGATTGATAGATAGAGATAGGTAGGTAGGTAGATAGATAGATACAGATAGGTAGGTAGGTAGATAGATACAGATAGGTAGGTAGGTAGATTGATAGATACAGATAGGTAGGTAGGTAGATATATAGATACAGATATGTAGGTAGGTAGGTAGATAGATAGAGATAGGTAGGTAGGTAGATTGATAGATACAGATAGGTAGGTAGGTAGATAGATAGAGATACGTAGGTAGGTAGGTAGATAGATACAGATAGGTAGGTAGATAGATAAATACAGATAGGTGGGTAGGTAGATAGATAGATAGAGATAGGTAGGTAGGTAGATTGATAGAGATAGGTAGATATGGATATAGATAGATACAGATAGGTAGGTAGGTAGATATATAGATACAGATATGTAGGTAGGTAGGTAGATAGATAGAGATAGGTAGGTAGGTAGATTGATAGATACAGATAGGTAGGTAGGTAGATAGATAGATAGAGATAGGTAGGTAGGTAGATAGATAGATAGAGATAGGTAGGTAGGTAGATATATAGATACAGATATGTAGGTAGGGAGATAGATAGATAGAGATAGGTAGGTAGGTAGATTGATAGAGACAGATAGGTAGGGTAGGTAGATAGATAGATACAGATAGGTAGGTAGGTAGATTGATAGATAGAGATAGGTAGGTAGGTAGGTAGATAGATAGAGATAGGTAGGTAGGTAGATATATAGATACAGATATGTAGGTAGATAGATAAATACAGATAGGTGGGTAGGTAGATAGATAGATAGAGATAGGTAGGTAGGTAGATTGATAGATAGAGATAGGTAGATAGGTAGATAGATAGATACAGATAGGTAGGTAGGTAGATAGATAGATACAGATATGTAGGTAGGTAGATAGATAGATAGAGATAGGTAGGTAGGTAGATTGATAGATACAGATAGGTAGGTAGGTAGATAGATAGATACAGATAGGTAGGTAGGTAGATTGATAGATAGAGATAGGTAGATAGGTAGATTGATAGATACAGATAGGTAGGTAGGTACATATATAGATACAGATAGCTAGGTAGGTAGATAGATAGATAGAGATAGGTAGGTAGGTAGATTGATAGATAGAGATAGGTAGGTAGGTATATATATAGATACAGATATGTAGGTAGGTAGATAGATAGATAGAGATAGCTAGGTAGGTAGATTGATAGATACAGATAGGTAGGTAGGTAGATAGATAGATACAGATAGGTGGGTAGGTAGATAGATAGATAGAGATAGGTAGGTAGGTAGATTGATAGATAGAGATAGGTAGGTAGGTAGATAGATAGATAGAGATAGGTAGGTAGGTAGATTGATAGATACAGAGAAGTAGGTAGGTAGATTGATAGATAGAGATAGGTAGGTAGGTAGATTGATAGATACAGATAGGTAGGTAGGTAGATTGATAGATAGAGATAGGTAGGTAGGTAGATTGATAGATACAGATAGGTAGGTAGGTAGATAGATAGATACAGATAGGTAGGTAGGTAGATTGATAGATAGATAGATAGAGATAGGTAGGTAGGTAGGTAGATAGATACAGATAGGTAGGTAGATAGATAAATACAGATAGGTGGGTAGGTAGATAGATAGATAGAGATAGGTAGGTAGGTAGACTGATAGATAGAGATAGGTAGATAGGTAGATAGATAGATACAGATAGGTAGGTAGGTAGATATATAGATACAGATAGGTAGGTAGGTAGATAGATAGATACAGATAGGTAGGTAGGTAGATTGATAGATAGAGATAGGTAGGTAGGTAGATTGATAGATACAGATAGGTAGGTAGGTAGATAGATAGATACAGATAGGTAGGTAGGTAGATTGATAGATAGATAGATAGATAGAGATAGGTAGGTAGGTAGGTAGATAGATACAGATAGGTAGGTAGATAGATAAATACAGATAGGTGGGTAGGTAGATAGATAGATAGAGATAGGTAGGTAGGTAGACTGATAGATAGAGATAGGTAGATAGGTAGATAGATAGATACAGATAGGTAGGTAGGTAGATATATAGATACAGATAGGTAGGTAGGTAGATAGATAGATACAGATAGGTAGGTAGGTAGATTGATAGATACAGATAGGTAGGTAGGTAGATTGATAGATACAGATAGGTAGGTAGGTAGATATATAGATACAGATAGGTAGATAGGTAGATAGATAGATAGAGATAGGTAGGTAGGTAGATATATAGATACAGATATGTAGCTAGGTAGATAGATAGAGATAGCTAGGTAGATAGATAGATACAGATAGGTAGGAAGGTAGATTGATAGATAGATAGATAGAGATAGGTAGGTAGGTAGGTAGATAGATACAGATAGGTAGGTAGATAGATAAATACAGATAGGTGGGTAGGTAGATAGATAGATAGAGATAGGTAGGTAGGTAGACTGATAGATAGAGATAGGTAGATAGGTAGATTGATAGATACAGATAGGTAGGTAGGTAGATATATAGATACAGATAGGTAGGTAGGTAGATAGATAGATAGAGATAGGTAGGTAGGTAGATATATAGATACAGATATGTAGGTAGGTAGATAGATAGATAGAGATCGGTAGGTAGGTAGATTGATAGATACAGAGAGGTAGGTAGCTAGATTGATAGATAGAGATAGGTAGGTAGGTAGATTGATAGATACAGATAGGTAGGTAGGTAGATAGATAGATACAGATAGGTAGGTAGGTAGATTGATAGATAGAGATAGGTAGGTAGGTAGATAGATAGATAGAGATAGGTAGGTAGGTAGATTGATAGATAGAGATAGGTAGGTAGGTAGATAGATAGATACAGATAGGTAGGTAGGTAGGTAGATTGATAGATAGAGATAGGTAGGTAGGTAGATTGATAGATACAGATAGGTAGGTAGGTAGGTAGGTAGATAGAGATAGGTAGGTAGGTAGATAGATAGATAGAGATAGGTAGGTAGGTAGATTGATAGATAGAGATAGGTAGGTAGGTAGGTAGATATATAGATACAGATATGTAGGTAGGTAGGTAGGTAGATAGATAGAGATAGGTAGGTAGGTAGGTAGATAGATAGAGATAGGTAGCTAGGTAGATTGATAGATAGAGATAGGTAGGTAGGTAGGTAGATATATAGATACAGATATGTAGGTAGGTAGGTAGGTAGGTAGGTAGATAGATAGAGATAGGTAGGTAGGTAGATTGATAGATACAGATAGGTAGGTAGGTAGATAGATAGATACAGATAGGTAGGTAGGTAGATTGATAGATAGAGATAGGTAGGTAGGTAGATTGATAGATACAGATAGGTAGGTAGGTAGATAGATAGATACAGATAGGTAGGTAGGTAGATTGATAGATAGAGATAGGTAGGTAGGTAGGTAGATAGATAGAGATAGGTAGGTAGGTAGATATATAGATACAGATATGTAGGTAGATAGATAAATACAGATAGGTAGGTAGGTAGATTGATAGATAGAGATAGGTAGGTAGGTAGATTGATAGATACAGATAGGTAGGTAGGTAGATATATAGATACAGATAGGTAGGTAGGTAGATAGATAGATAGAGATAGGTAGGTAGGTAGATATATAGATACAGATATGTAGGTAGGTAGATAGATAGAGATAGCTAGGTAGGTAGATTGATAGATACAGATAGGTAGGTAGGTAGATTGATAGATACAGATAGGTAGGTAGGTAGATATATAGATACAGATAGGTAGGTAGGTAGATAGATAGATAGAGATAGGTAGGTATGTAGATATACAGATACAGATATGTAGGTAGGTAGATAGATAGAGATAGCTAGGTAGGTAGATTGATAGATACAGATAGGTAGGTAGGTAGATAGATAGATACAGATAGGTAGGTAGGTAGATTGATAGATAGAGATAGGTAGGTAAGTAGGTAGATAGATAGATAGATAGAGATAGGTAGGTAGGTAGATATATAGATACAGATATGTAGGTAGATAGATAAATACAGATAGGTGGGTAGGTAGATAGATAGATAGAGATAGGTAGGTAGGTAGATTGATAGATAGAGATAGGTAGGTAGGTAGATAGATAGATAGAGATAGATAGGTAGGTAGGTAGATTGATAGATACAGAGTAGGTAGATTGATAGATAGAGATAGGTAGGTAGGTAGATTGATAGATACAGATAGGTAGGTAGGTAGATAGATAGATACAGATAGGTAGGTAGGTAGGTAGATTGATAGATAGAGATAGGTAGGTAGGTAGATAGATAGATAGAGATAGGTAGGTAGGTAGATTGATAGATAGAGATAGGTAGATAGGTAGATTGATAGATACAGATAGGTAGGTAGGTAGATAGATAGATACAGATAGGTAGGTAGGTAGATAGATAGATAGAGATAGGTAGGTAGGTAGATAGATAGATAGAGATAGGTAGGTAGGTAGATTGATAGATACAGATAGGTAGGTAGGTAGATAGATAGATACAGATAGGTAGGTAGGTAGGTAGGTAGATTGATAGATAGAGATAGGTAGGTAGGTAGATTGATAGATACAGATAGGTAGGTAGGTAGGTAGGTAGATAGAGATAGGTAGGTAGGTAGATAGATAGATAGAGATAGGTAGGTAGGTAGATTGATAGATTGAGATAGGTAGTTAGGTAGGTAGATAAATACAGATAGGTGGGTAGGTAGATAGATAGATAGAGATAGGTAGGTAGGTAGATTGATAGATAGATATAGGTAGATAGGTAGATTGATAGATACAGATAGGTAGGTAGGTAGATAGATAGATACAGATAGGTAGGTAGGTAGATAGATAGATAGAGATAGGTAGGTAGGTAGGTAGATAGATACAGATAGGTAGGTAGGTAGATTGATAGATACAGATATGTAGGTAGGTAGATAGATAGATACAGATAGGTAGGTAGGTAGGTAGATTGATAGATAGAGATAGGTAGGTAGGTAGATTGATAGATACAGATAGGTAGGTAGGTAGGTAGGTAGGTAGATAGAGATAGGTAGGTAGGTAGATAGATAGATAGAGATAGGTAGGTAGGTAGATTGATAGATAGAGATAGGTAGGTAGGTAGGTAGATATATAGATACAGATATGTAGGTAGGTAGGTAGGTAGATAGATAGAGATAGGTAGGTAGGTAGGTAGATAGATAGAGATAGGTAGCTAGGTAGATTGATAGATAGAGATAGGTAGGTAGGTAGGTAGATATATAGATACAGATATGTAGGTAGGTAGGTAGGTAGGTAGATAGATAGAGATAGGTAGGTAGGTAGATAGATAGATAGATAGATAGAGATAGGTACCTAGGTAGATTGATAGATACAGATAGGTAGCTAGGTAGATTGATAGATAGGTAGGTAGGTAAATAGATAGAGATAGGTAGGTAGGTAGATAGATAGATAGAGATAGGTAGGTAGGTAGATTGATAGATAGAGATAGGTAGGTAGGTAGATAGATAGATAGAGATACGTAGGTAGGTAGGTAGATAGATACAGATAGGTAGGTAGATAGATAAATACAGATAGGTTGGTAGGTAGATAGATAGATAGAGATAGGTAGGTAGGTAGATTGATAGATTGAGATAGGTAGATAGGTATATAGATAGATACAGATAGGTAGGTAGGTAGATATATAGATACAGATATGTAGGTAGGTAGGTAGATAGATAGAGATAGGTAGGTAGGTAGGTAGATTGATAGATACAGATAGGTAGGTAGGTAGATAGATAGATAGAGATAGGTAGGTAGGTAGATAGATAGATAGAGATAGGTAGGTAGGTAGATTGATAGATAGAGATAGGTAGGTAGGTAGATAGATAGATAGAGATAGATAGGTAGGTAGATTGATAGATACAGAGTAGGTAGATTGATAGATAGAGATAGGTAGGTAGGTAGATTGATAGATACAGATAGGTAGGTAGGTAGATAGATAGATACAGATAGGTAGGTAGGTAGGTAGATTGATAGATAGAGATAGGTAGGTAGGTAGATAGATAGATAGAGATAGGTAGGTAGGTAGATTGATAGATAGAGATAGGTAGATAGGTAGATTGATAGATACAGATAGGTAGGTAGGTAGATAGATAGATACAGATAGGTAGGTAGGTAGATAGATAGATAGAGATAGGTAGGTAGGTAGATAGATAGATAGAGATAGGTAGGTAGGTAGATTGATAGATACAGATAGGTAGGTAGGTAGATATATAGATACAGATATGTAGGTAGGTAGGTAGATAGATAGAGATAGGTAGGGAGGTAGGTAGATTGATAGATACAGATAGGTAGGTAGGTAGATAGATAGAGATAGGTAGGTAGGTAGATAGATAGATAGAGATAGGTAGGTAGGTAGATTGATAGATAGAGATAGGTAGGTAGGTAGATAGATAGATAGAGATAGATAGGTAGGTAGATTGATAGATACAGAGTAGGTAGATTGATAGATAGAGATAGGTAGGTAGGTAGATTGATAGATACAGATAGGTAGGTAGGTAGATAGATAGATACAGATAGGTAGGTAGGTAGGTAGATTGATAGATAGAGATAGGTAGGTAGGTAGATAGATAGATAGAGAGAGGTAGGTAGGTAGATTGATAGATAGAGATAGGTAGATAGGTAGATTGATAGATACAGATAGGTAGGTAGGTAGATAGATAGATACAGATAGGTAGGTAGGTAGATAGATAGATAGAGATAGGTAGGTAGGTAGATAGATAGATAGAGATAGGTAGGTAGGTAGATTGATAGATACAGATAGGTAGGTAGGTAGATAGATAGATACAGATAGGTAGGTAGGTAGGTAGATTGATAGATAGAGATAGGTAGGTAGGTAGATTGATAGATACAGATAGGTAGGTAGGTAGGTAGGTAGATAGAGATAGGTAGGTAGGTAGATAGATAGATAGAGATAGGTAGGTAGGTAGATTGATAGATAGAGATAGGTAGGTAGGTAGATTGATAGATACAGATAGGTAGGTAGGTAGATAGATAGATACAGATAGGTAGGTAGGTAGGTAGATTGATAGAGATAGGTAGGTAGGTAGATAGATAGATAGAGATAGGTAGGTAGGTAGATTGATAGATAGAGATAGGTAGATAGGTAGATTGATAGATACAGATAGGTAGGTAGGTAGATAGATAGATACAGATATGTAGGTAGGTAGATAGATAGATAGAGATAGGTAGGTAGGTAGATAGATAGATAGAGATAGGTAGGTAGGTAGATTGATAGATACAGATAGGTAGGTAGGTAGATAGATAGATACAGATAGGTAGGTAGGTAGGTAGATTGATAGATAGAGATAGGTAGGTAGGTAGATTGATAGATACAGATAGGTAGGTAGGTAGGTAGGTAGGTAGAGATAGGTAGGTAGGTAGATAGATATATAGAGATAGGTAGGTAGGTAGATTGATAGATAGAGATAGGTAGGTAGGTAGGTAGATAAATACAGATAGGTGGGTAGGTAGATAGATAGATAGAGATAGGTAGGTAGGTAGATTGATAGATAGAGATAGGTAGATAGGTAGATTGATAGATACAGATAGGTAGGTAGGTAGATAGATAGATAGAGATAGGTAGGTAGGTAGATAGATAGATAGAGATAGGTAGGTAGGTAGATAGATAGATACAGATAGGTAGGTAGGTAGATTGATAGATACAGATAGGTAGGTAGGTAGATAGATAGATACAGATAGGTAGGTAGGTAGGTAGATTGATAGATAGAGATAGGTAGGTAGGTAGATTGATAGATACAGATAGGTAGGTAGGTAGGTAGGTAGGTAGATAGAGATAGGTAGGTAGGTAGATAGATAGATAGAGATAGGTAGGTAGGTAGATTGATAGATAGAGATAGGTAGGTAGGTAGGTAGATATATAGATACAGATATGTAGGTAGGTAGGTAGGTAGATAGATAGAGATAGGTAGGTAGGTAGATAGATAGATAGAGATAGGTAGCTAGGTAGATTGATAGATAGAGATAGGTAGGTAGGTAGGTAGATATATAGATACAGATATGTAGGTAGGTAGGTAGGTAGGTAGATAGATAGAGATAGGTAGGTAGGTAGATAGATAGATAGAGATAGGTACCTAGGTAGATTGATAGATACAGATAGGTAGGTAGGTAGATTGATAGATAGGTAGGTAGGTAAATAGATAGAGATAGGTAGGTAGGTAGATAGATAGATAGAGATAGGTAGGTAGGTAGATTGATAGATAGAGATAGGTAGGTAGGTAGATAGATAGATAGAGATACGTAGGTAGGTAGGTAGATAGATACAGATAGGTAGGTAGATAGATAAATACAGATAGGTGGGTAGGTAGATAGATAGATAGAGATAGGTAGGTAGGTAGATTGATAGATTGAGATAGGTAGATAGGTATATAGATAGATACAGATAGGTAGGTAGGTAGATATATAGATACAGATAGGTAGGTAGGTAGGTAGATAGATAGAGATAGGTAGGTAGGTAGGTAGATTGATAGATACAGATAGGTAGGTAGGTAGATAGATAGAGATAGCTAGGTAGGTAGATAGATAGATAGAGATAGGTAGGTAGGTAGATTGATAGATAGAGATAGGTAGGTAGGTAGATAGATAGAGATAGATAGGTAGGTAGATTGATAGATACAGAGTAGGTAGATTGATAGATAGAGATAGGTAGGTAGGTAGATTGATAGATACAGATAGGTAGGTAGGTAGATAGATAGATACAGATAGGTAGGTAGGTAGGTAGATTGATAGATAGAGATAGGTAGGTAGGTAGATAGATAGATAGAGATAGGTAGGTAGGTAGATTGATAGATAGAGATAGGTAGATAGGTAGATTGATAGATACAGATAGGTAGGTAGGTAGATAGATAGATACAGATAGGTAGGTAGGTAGATAGATAGATAGAGATTGGTAGGTAGGTAGATAGATAGATAGAGATAGGTAGGTAGGTAGATTGATAGATACAGATAGGTAGGTAGGTAGATAGATAGATACAGATAGGTAGGTAGGTAGGTAGATTGATAGATAGAGATAGGTAGGTAGGTAGATTGATAGATACAGATAGGTAGGTAGGTAGGTAGGTAGATAGAGATAGGTAGGTAGGTAGATAGATAGATAGAGATAGGTACGTAGGTAGATTGATAGATAGAGATAGGTAGGTAGGTAGATTGATAGATACAGATAGGTAGGTAGGTAGATAGATAGATACAGATAGGTAGGTAGGTAGGTAGATTGATAGATAGAGATAGGTAGATAGGTAGATTGATAGATACAGATAGGTAGGTAGGTAGATAGATAGATACAGATAGGTAGGTAGGTAGATAGATAGATAGAGATAGGTAGGTAGGTAGATAGATAGATAGAGATAGGTAGGTAGGTAGATTGATAGATACAGATAGGTAGGTAGGTAGATAGATAGATACAGATAGGTAGGTAGGTAGGTAGATTGATAGATAGAGATAGGTAGGTAGGTAGATTGATAGATACAGATAGGTAGGTAGGTAGGTAGGTAGATAGAGATAGGTAGGTAGGTAGATAGATAGATAGAGATAGGTAGGTAGGTAGATTGATAGATAGAGATAGGTAGGTAGGTAGGCAGATAAATACAGATAGGTGGGTAGGTAGATAGATAGATAGAGATAGGTAGGTAGGTTGATTGATAGATAGAGATAGGTAGATAGGTAGATTGATAGATACAGATAGGTAGGTAGGTAGATAGATAGATACAGATAGGTAGGTAGGTAGATAGATAGATAGAGATAGGTAGGTATGTAGATAGATAGATACAGATAGGTAGGTAGGTAGATTGATAGATACAGATAGGTAGGTAGGTAGATAGATAGATACAGATAGGTAGGTAGGTAGGTAGGTAGATTGATAGATAGAGATAGGTAGGTAGGTAGATTGATAGATACAGATAGGTAGGTAGGTAGGTAGATAGAGATAGGTAGGTAGGTAGATAGATAGATAGAGATAGGTAGGTAGGTAGATTGATAGATAGAGATAGGTAGGTAGGTAGGTAGATATATAGATACAGATATGTAGGTAGGTAGGTAGGTAGATAGATAGAGATAGGTAGGTAGGTAGATAGATAGATAGAGATAGGTAGCTAGGTAGATTGATAGATAGAGATAGGTAGGTAGGTAGGTAGATATATAGATACAGATATGTAGGTAGGTAGGTAGGTAGGTAGATAGATAGAGATAGGTAGGTAGGTAGATAGATAGATAGAGATAGGTACCTAGGTAGATTGATAGATACAGATAGGTAGGTAGGTAGATTGATAGATAGGTAGGTAGGTAAATAGATAGAGATAGGTAGGTAGGTAGATAGATAGATAGAGATAGGTAGGTAGGTAGATTGATAGATAGAGATAGGTAGGTAGGTAGATAGATAGATAGAGATACGTAGGTAGGTAGGTAGATAGATACAGATAGGTAGGTAGATAGATAAATACAGATAGGTGGGTAGGTAGATAGATAGATAGAGATAGGTAGGTAGGTAGATTGATAGATTGAGATAGGTAGATAGGTATATAGATAGATACAGATAGGTAGGTAGGTAGATATATAGATACAGATATGTAGGTAGGTAGGTAGATAGATAGAGATAGGTAGGTAGGTAGGTAGATTGATAGATACAGATAGGTAGGTAGGTAGATAGATAGATAGAGATAGGTAGGTAGGTAGATAGATAGATAGATATAGGTAGGTAGGTAGATAGATAGAGATAGGTAGGTAGGTAGGTAGGTAGATAGATAGAGATAGATAGGTAGGTAGGTAGATTGATAGAGACAGATAGGTAGGTAGGTAGATAGATAGAAAGAGATAGGTAGGTAGGTAGGTAGGTAGGTAGGTAGATATATAGATACAGATATGTAGGTAGGTAGGTAGATAGACAGATACAGATAGGTAGGTAGGTAGATAGATAGATACAGATAGGTAGGTAGGTAGATTGATAGATAGAGATAGGTAGGTAGGTAGGTAGATAGATAGAGATAGGTAGGTAGGTAGATTGATAGATACAGATAGGTAGGTGGGTAGATAGATAGATAAAGATAGGTAGGTAGGTAGATTGATGGAGATAGGTAGATAGGTAGATAGATAGATACAGATAGGTAGGTAGGTAGATTGATAGATAGAGATAGGTAGGTAGATAGATAAATACAGATAGGTGGGTAGGTAGATTGATAGATACAGATAGCTAGGTAGGTAGATTGATAGATAGAGATAGGTAGATAGGTAGATAGATAGATACAGATAGGTAGGTAGGTAGATATATAGATACAGATATGTAGGTAGGTAGATAGATAGATAGAGATAGGTAGGTAGGTAGGTAGATAGATACAGATAGGTAGGTAAGTAGATAGATAGATACAGATAGGTAGGTAAGTAGATATATAGATACAGATAGGTAGGTAGGTAGATTGATAGATACAGATAGGTAGGTAGGTAGATAGATAGATACAGATAGGTGGGTAGGTAGATTGATAGATAGAGATAGGTAGGTAGGTAGATAGATAGCTACAGATAGGTAGGTAGGTAGATTGATAGATACAGATAGGTAGGTAGGTAGATAGATAGATAGAGATACGTAGGTAGGTAGGTAGATAGATACAGATAGGTAGGTAGGTAGATAGATAGATACAGATAGGTAGGTAAGTAGATATATAGATACAGATAGGTAGGTAGGTAGATTGATAGATACAGATAGGTAGGTAGGTAGATAGATAGATACAGATAGGTGGGTAGGTAGATTGATAGATAGAGATAGGTAGGTAGGTAGATTGATAGATAGAGATAGGTAGGTAGGTAGATTGATAGATACAGATAGGTAGGTAGGTAGATATATAGATACAGATAGGTAGGTAGGTAGGTAGATAGATAGAGATAGGTAGGTAGGTAGATTGATAGATAGAGATGGGTAGGTAGGTAGATATATATAGATACAGATATGTAAGTAGGTAGATAGATAGATAGAGATAGTTAGGTAGGTATATTGATAGATACAGATAGGTAGGTAGGTAGATAGATAGATACAGATAGGTAGGTAGGTAGGTAGATAGATAGATAGAGATAGGTAGGTAGGTAGATTGATAGATACAGATAGGTAGGTAGGTAGATAGATAGATACAGATAGGTAGGTAGGTAGGTAGATTGATAGATAGAGATAGGTAGGTAGGTAGATTGATAGATACAGATAGGTAGGTAGGTAGGTAGGTAGATAGAGATAGGTAGGTAGGTAGATAGATAGATAGAGATAGGTAGGTAGGTAGATTGATAGATAGAGATAGGTAGTTAGGTAGGTAGATAAATACAGATAGGTGGGTAGGTAGATAGATAGATAGAGATAGGTAGGTAAATAGATTGATAGATAGATATAGGTAGATAGGTAGATTGATAGATACAGATAGGTAGGTAGGTAGATAGATAGATACAGATAGGTAGGTAGGTAGATAGATAGATAGAGATAGGTAGGTAGGTAGATAGATAGATACAGATAGGTAGGTAGGTAGATTGATAGATACAGATAGGTAGGTAGGTAGATAGATAGATACAGATAGGTAGGTAGGAAGGTAGATTGATAGATAGAGATAGGTAGGTAGGTAGATTGATAGATACAGATAGGTAGGTAGGTAGGTAGGTAGATAGAGATAGGTAGGTAGGTAGATAGATAGATAGAGATAGGTAGGTAGGTAGATTGATGGATAGAGATAGGTAGGTAGGTAGGTAGATATATAGATACAGATATGTAGGTAGGTAGGTAGGTAGATAGATAGAGATAGGTAGGTAGGTAGATAGATAGATAGAGATAGGTAGCTAGGTAGATTGATAGATAGAGATAGGTAGGTAGGTAGGTAGATATATAGATACAGATATGTAGGTAGGTAGGTAGGTAGGTAGATAGATAGATAGAGATAGGTAGGTAGGTAGATAGATAGATAGAGATAGGTACCTAGGTAGATTGATAGATACAGATAGGTAGCTAGGTAGATTGATAGATAGGTAGGTAGGTAAATAGATAGAGATAGGTAGGTAGGTAGATAGATAGATAGAGATAGGTAGGTAGGTAGATTGATAGATAGAGATAGGTAGGTAGGTAGATAGATAGATAGAGATACGTAGGTAGGTAGGTAGATAGATACAGATAGGTAGGTAGATAGATAAATACAGATAGGTTGGTAGGTAGATAGATAGATAGAGATAGGTAGGTAGGTAGATTGATAGATTGAGATAGGTAGATAGGTATATAGATAGATACAGATAGGTAGGTAGGTAGATATATAGATACAGATATGTAGGTAGGTAGGTAGATAGATAGAGATAGGTAGGTAGGTAGGTAGATTGATAGATACAGATAGGTAGGTAGGTAGATAGATAGATAGAGATAGGTAGGTAGGTAGATAGATAGATAGAGATAGGTAGGTAGGTAGATTGATAGATAGAGATAGGTAGGTAGGTAGATAGATAGATAGAGATAGATAGGTAGGTAGATTGATAGATACAGAGTAGGTAGATTGATAGATAGAGATAGGTAGGTAGGTAGATTGATAGATACAGATAGGTAGGTAGGTAGATAGATAGATACAGATAGGTAGGTAGGTAGGTAGATTGATAGATAGAGATAGGTAGGTAGGTAGATAGATAGATAGAGATAGGTAGGTAGGTAGATTGATAGATAGAGATAGGTAGATAGGTAGATTGATAGATACAGATAGGTAGGTAGGTAGATAGATAGATACAGATAGGTAGGTAGGTAGATAGATAGATAGAGATAGGTAGGTAGGTAGATAGATAGATAGAGATAGGTAGGTAGGTAGATTGATAGATACAGATAGGTAGGTAGGTAGATATATAGATACAGATATGTAGGTAGGTAGGTAGATAGATAGAGATAGGTAGGTAGGTAGGTAGATTGATAGATACAGATAGGTAGGTAGGTAGATAGATAGAGATAGGTAGGTAGGTAGATAGATAGATAGATAGAGATAGGTAGGTAGGTAGATTGATAGATAGAGATAGGTAGGTAGGTAGATAGATAGATAGAGATAGATAGGTAGGTAGATTGATAGATACAGAGTAGGTAGATTGATAGATAGAGATAGGTAGGTAGGTAGATTGATAGATACAGATAGGTAGGTAGGTAGATAGATAGATACAGATAGGTAGGTAGGTAGGTAGATTGATAGATAGAGATAGGTAGGTAGGTAGATAGATAGATAGAGAGAGGTAGGTAGGTAGATTGATAGATAGAGATAGGTAGATAGGTAGATTGATAGATACAGATAGGTAGGTAGGTAGATAGATAGATACAGATAGGTAGGTAGGTAGATAGATAGATAGAGATAGGTAGGTAGGTAGATAGATAGATAGAGATAGGTAGGTAGGTAGATTGATAGATACAGATAGGTAGGTAGGTAGATAGATAGATACAGATAGGTAGGTAGGTAGGTAGATTGATAGATAGAGATAGGTAGGTAGGTAGATTGATAGATACAGATAGGTAGGTAGGTAGGTAGGTAGATAGAGATAGGTAGGTAGGTAGATAGATAGATAGAGATAGGTAGGTAGGTAGATTGATAGATAGAGATAGGTAGGTAGGTAGATTGATAGATACAGATAGGTAGGTAGGTAGATAGATAGATACAGATAGGTAGGTAGGTAGGTAGATTGATAGAGATAGGTAGGTAGGTAGATAGATAGATAGAGATAGGTAGGTAGGTAGATTGATAGATAGAGATAGGTAGATAGGTAGATTGATAGATACAGATAGGTAGGTAGGTAGATAGATAGATACAGATAGGTAGGTAGGTAGATAGATAGATAGAGATAGGTAGGTAGGTAGATAGATAGATAGAGATAGGTAGGTAGGTAGATTGATAGATACAGATAGGTAGGTAGGTAGATAGATAGATACAGATAGGTAGGTAGGTAGGTAGATTGATAGATAGAGATAGGTAGGTAGGTAGATTGATAGATACAGATAGGTAGGTAGGTAGGTAGGTAGGTAGGTAGAGATAGGTAGGTAGGTAGATAGATAGATAGAGATAGGTAGGTAGGTAGATTGATAGATAGAGATAGGTAGGTAGGTAGGTAGATAAATTCAGATAGGTGGGTAGGTAGATAGATAGATAGAGATAGGTAGGTAGGTAGATTGATAGATAGAGATAGGTAGGTAGGTAGGTAGATATATAGATACAGATATGTAGGTAGGTAGGTAGGTAGATAGATAGAGATAGGTAGGTAGGTAGATAGATAGATAGAGATAGGTAGCTAGGTAGATTGATAGATAGAGATAGGTAGGTAGGTAGGTAGATATATAGATACAGATATGTAGGTAGGTAGGTAGGTAGGTAGATAGATAGAGATAGGTAGGTAGGTAGATAGATAGATAGAGATAGGTACCTAGGTAGATTGATAGATACAGATAGGTAGGTAGGTAGATTGATAGATAGGTAGGTAGGTAAATAGATAGAGATAGGTAGGTAGGTAGATAGATAGATAGAGATAGGTAGGTAGGTAGATTGATAGATAGAGATAGGTAGGTAGGTAGATAGATAGATAGAGATACGTAGGTAGGTAGGTAGATAGATACAGATAGGTAGGTAGATAGATAAATACAGATAGGTGGGTAGGTAGATAGATAGATAGAGATAGGTAGGTAGGTAGATTGATAGATTGAGATAGGTAGATAGGTATATAGATAGATACAGATAGGTAGGTAGGTAGATATATAGATACAGATATGTAGGTAGGTAGGTAGATAGATAGAGATAGGTAGGTAGGTAGGTAGATTGATAGATACAGATAGGTAGGTAGGTAGATAGATAGATAGAGATAGGTAGGTAGGTAGATAGATAGATAGATATAGGTAGGTAGGTAGATAGATAGATAGAGATAGGTAGGTAGGTAGGTAGGTAGATAGATAGAGATAGATAGGTAGGTAGGTAGATTGATAGAGACAGATAGGTAGGTAGGTAGATAGATAGAAAGAGATAGGTAGGTAGGTAGGTAGGTAGGTAGATATATAGATACAGATATGTAGGTAGGTAGGTAGATAGACAGATACAGATAGGTAGGTAGGTAGATAGATAGATACAGATAGGTAGGTAGGTAGATTGATAGATAGAGATAGGTAGGTAGGTAGGTAGATAGATAGAGATAGGTAGGTAGGTAGATTGATAGATACAGATAGGTAGGTGGGTAGATAGATAGATAGAGATAGGTAGGTAGGTAGATTGATGGAGATAGGTAGATAGGTAGATAGATAGATACAGATAGGTAGGTAGGTAGATTGATAGATAGAGATAGGTAGGTAGATAGATAAATACAGATAGGTGGGTAGGTAGATTGATAGATACAGATAGCTAGGTAGGTAGATTGATAGATAGAGATAGGTAGATAGGTAGATAGATAGATACAGATAGGTAGGTAGGTAGATATATAGATACAGATATGTAGGTAGGTAGATAGATAGATAGAGATAGGTAGGTAGGTAGGTAGATAGATACAGATAGGTAGGTAAGTAGATAGATAGATACAGATAGGTAGGTAAGTAGATATATAGATACAGATAGGTAGGTAGGTAGATTGATAGATACAGATAGGTAGGTAGGTAGATAGATAGATACAGATAGGTGGGTAGGTAGATTGATAGATAGAGATAGGTAGGTAGGTAGATAGATAGCTACAGATAGGTAGGTAGGTAGATTGATAGATACAGATAGGTAGGTAGGTAGATAGATAGATAGAGATACGTAGGTAGGTAGGTAGATAGATACAGATAGGTAGGTAGGTAGATAGATAGATACAGATAGGTAGGTAAGTAGATATATAGATACAGATAGGTAGGTAGGTAGATTGATAGATACAGATAGGTAGGTAGGTAGATAGATAGATACAGATAGGTGGGTAGGTAGATTGATAGATAGAGATAGGTAGGTAGGTAGATTGATAGATAGAGATAGGTAGGTAGGTAGATTGATAGATACAGATAGGTAGGTAGGTAGATATATAGATACAGATAGGTAGGTAGGTAGGTAGATAGATAGAGATAGGTAGGTAGGTAGATTGATAGATAGAGATGGGTAGGTAGGTAGATATATATAGATACAGATATGTAAGTAGGTAGATAGATAGATAGAGATAGTTAGGTAGGTATATTGATAGATACAGATAGGTAGGTAGGTAGATAGATAGATAGAGATAGGTAGGTATGTAGATTGATAGATAGAGATAGGTAGGTAGGTAGATATATAGATACAGATATGTAGGTAGGGAGATAGATAGATAGAGATAGGTAGGTAGGTAGATTGATAGATACAGATAGGTAGGTAGGTAGATAGATAGATACAGATAGGAAGGTAGGTAGATTGATAGATAGAGATAGGTAGGTAGGTAGGTAGATAGATAGAGATAGGTAGGTAGGTAGATATATAGATACAGATATGTAGGTAGGGAGATAGATAGATAGAGATAGGTAGGTAGGTAGATTGATAGATACAGATAGGTAGGTAGGTAGATAGATAGATACAGATAGGTAGGTAGGTAGATTGATAGATAGAGATAGGTAGGTATGTAGATTGATAGATAGAGATAGGTAGGTAGGTAGATTGATAGATACAGATAGGTAGGTAGGTAGATATATAGATACAGATAGGTAGGTAGTTAGATAGATAGATAGAGATAGGTAGGTAGGTAGACTGATAGATAGAGATAGGTAGATAGGTAGATAGATAGATACAGATAGGTAGGTAGGTAGATATATAGATACAGATAGGTAGGTAGGTAGATAGATAGATACAGATAGGTAGGTAGGTAGATTGATAGATAGAGATAGGTAGGTAGGTAGATTGATAGATACAGATAGGTAGGTAGGTAGATATATAGATACAGATAGGTAGGTAGGTAGGTAGATAGATAGATAGAGATAGGTAGGTAGGTAGATATATAGATACAGATATGTAGGTAGGTAGATAGATAGAGATAGCTAGGTAGATAGATAGATACAGATAGGTAGGAAGGTAGATTGATAGATAGATAGATAGAGATAGGTAGGTAGGTAGGTAGATACAGATAGGTAGGTAGATAGATAAATACAGATAGGTGGGTAGGTAGATAGATAGATAGAGATAGGTAGGTAGGTAGACTGATAGATAGAGATAGGTAGATAGGTAGATTGATAGATACAGATAGGTAGGTAGGTAGATATATATATACAGATAGGTAGGTAGGTAGATAGATAGATAGAGATAGGTAGGTAGGTAGATATATAGATACAGATATGTAGGTAGGTAGATAGATAGATAGAGATCGGTAGGTAGGTAGATTGATAGATACAGAGAGGTAGGTAGCTAGATTGATAGATAGAGATAGGTAGGTAGGTAGATTGATAGATACAGATAGGTAGGTAGGTAGATAGATAGATACAGATAGGTAGGTAGGTAGATTGATAGATAGAGATAGGTAGGTAGGTAGATAGATAGATAGAGGTAGGTAGGTAGGTAGATTGATAGATAGAGATAGGTAGGTAGATAGATAGATAGAGATAGGTAGGTAGGTAGATAGATAAATACAGATAGGTGGGTAGGTAGATAGATAGATAGAGATAGGTAGGTAGGTAGATTGATAGATAGAGATAGGTAGATAGGTAGATTGATAGATACAGATAGGTAGGTAGGTAGATAGATAGATACAGATAGGTAGGTAGGTAGATAGATAGATAGAGATAGGTAGGTAGGTAGATTGATAGATAGAGATAGGTAGGTAGGTAGATAGATAGATAGAGATAGGTAGGTAGGTAGATAGATAAATACAGATAGGTGGGTAGGTAGATAGATAGATAGAGATAGGTAGGTAGGTAGATTGATAGATAGAGATAGGTAGATAGGTAGATTGATAGATACAGATAGGTAGGTAGGTAGATAGATAGATACAGATAGGTAGGTAGGTAGATAGATAGATAGAGATAGGTAGGTAGGTAGATATATAGATACAGATATGTAGGTAGGTAGATAGATAGATAGAGATAGGTAGGTAGGTAGATTGATAGATACAGATAGGTAGGTAAGTAGATAGATAGATACAGATAGGTAGGTAGGTAGATTGATAGATAGAGATAGGTAGGTAGGTAGGTAGATTGATAGAGACAGACAGGTAGGTAGGTAGATAGATAGAGATAGGTAGGTAGGTAGATTGATAGATACAGATAGGTAGGTAGGTAGATTGACAGATAGAGTTAGGTAGGTAGGTAGATAGATAGATAGAGATATGTAGGTAGGTAGGTAGATAGATACAGATAGGTAGGTAGATAGATAAATACAGATAGGTGGGTAGGTAGATAGATAGAGATAGGTAGATAGGTAGATTGATAGATAGAGATAGGTAGGTAGGTAGATTGATAGATACAGATAGAGATAGGTAGGTAGATAGATAGATACAGATAGGTAGGTAGGTAGATTGATAGATAGAGATAGGTAGGTAGGTAGGTAGATAGATAGAGATAGGTAGGTAGGTAGATTGATAGATACAGATAGGTAGGTAGGTACGTAGATAGATAGATATAGGTAGGTAGGTAGATTGATAGATACAGATAGGTAGGTAGGTAGATAGATAGATACAGATAGGTAGGTAGGTAGATTGATAGATAGAGATAGGTAGGTAGGTAGATTGATAGATACAGATAGGTAGGTAGGCAGATAGATAGATACAGATAGGTAGGTAGGTAGATTGATAGATAGAGATAGGTAGGTAGGTAGGTAGATAGATAGAGATAGGTAGGTAGGTAGATATATAGATACAGATATGTAGGTAGATAGATAAATACAGATAGGTAGGTAGGTAGATTGATAGATAGAGATAGGTAGGTAGGTAGATTGATAGATACAGATAGGTAGGTAGGTAGATATATAGATACAGATAGGTAGGTAGGTAGATAGATAGATAGAGATAGGTAGGTAGGTAGATATATAGATACAGATATGTAGGTAGGTAGATAGATAGAGATAGCTAGGTAGGTAGATTGATAGATACAGATAGGTAGGTAGGTAGATTGATAGATACAGATAGGTAGGTAGGTAGATATATAGATACAGATAGGTAGGTAGGTAGATAGATAGATAGAGATAGGTAGGTAGGTAGATATATAGATACAGATATGTAGGTAGGTAGATAGATAGAGATAGCTAGGTAGGTAGATTGATAGATACAGATAGGTAGGTAGGTAGATAGATAGATACAGATAGGTAGGTAGGTAGATTGATAGATAGAGATAGGTAGGTAGGTAGGTAGATAGATAGAGATAGGTAGGTAGGTAGATATATAGATACAGATATGGAGGTAGATAGATAAATACAGATAGGTGGGTAGGTAGATAGATAGATAGAGATAGGTAGGTAGGTAGATTGATAGATAGAGATAGGTAGGTAGGTAGATAGATAGATAGAGATAGGTAGGTAGGTAGATTGATAGATACAGAGTAGGTAGATTGATAGATAGAGATAGGTAGGTAGGTAGATTGATAGATACAGATAGGTAGGTAGGTAGATAGATAGATACAGATAGGTAGGTAGGTAGGTAGATTGATAGATAGAGATAGGTAGGTAGGTAGATAGATAGATAGAGATAGGTAGGTAGGTAGATTGATAGATAGAGATAGGTAGGTAGGTAGATAGATAGATAGAGATAGGTAGGTAGGTAGATAGATAAATACAGATAGGTGGGTAGGTAGATAGATAGATAGAGATAGGTAGGTAGGTAGATTGATAGATAGAGATAGGTAGATAGGTAGATTGATAGATACAGATAGGTAGGTAGGTAGATAGATAGATACAGATAGGTAGGTAGGTAGATAGATAGATAGAGATAGGTAGGTAGGTAGATAGATAGATAGAGATAGGTAGGTAGGTAGATTGATAGAAACAGATAGGTAGGTAGGTAGATAGATAGATACAGATAGGTAGGTAGGTAGATTGATAGATAGAGATAGGTAGGTAGGTAGGTAGGTAGATAGAGATAGGTAGGTAGGTAGATAGATAGATAGAGATATGTAGGTAGGTAGATTGATAGATAGAGATAGGTAGGTAGGTAGGTAGATAAATACAGATAGGTGGGTAAGTAGATAGATAGATAGAGATAGGTAGGTAGGTAGATAGATAGATAGAGATATGTAGGTAGGTAGGTAGATAGATACAGATAGGTAGGTAGATAGATAAATACAGATAGGTGGGTAGGTAGATAGATAGAGATAGGTAGATAGGTAGATTGATAGATAGAGATAGGTAGGTAGGTAGATTGATAGATACAGATAGAGATAGGTAGGTAGATAGATAGATACAGATAGGTAGGTAGGTAGATTGATAGATAGAGATAGGTAGGTAGGTAGGTAGATAGATAGAGATAGGTAGGTAGGTAGATTGATAGATACAGATAGGTAGGTAGGTACGTAGATAGATAGAGATAGTTAGGTAGGTAGATTGATAGATACAGATAGGTAGGTAGGTAGATAGATAGATACAGATAGGTAGGTAGGTAGATTGATAGATAGAGATAGGTAGGTAGGTAGATTGATAGATACAGATAGGTAGGTAGGTAGATAGATAGATACAGATAGGTAGGTAGGTAGATTGATAGATAGAGATAGGTAGGTAGGTAGGTAGATAGATAGAGATAGGTAGGTAGGTAGATATATAGATACAGATATGTAGGTAGATAGATAAATACAGATAGGTAGGTAGGTAGATTGATAGATAGAGATAGGTAGGTAGGTAGATTGATAGATACAGATAGGTAGGTAGGTAGATATATAGATACAGATAGGTAGGTAGGTAGATAGATAGATAGAGATAGGTAGGTAGGTAGATATATAGATACAGATATGTAGGTAGGTAGATAGATAGAGATAGCTAGGTAGGTAGATTGATAGATACAGATAGGTAGGTAGGTAGATTGATAGATACAGATAGGTAGGTAGGTAGATATATAGATACAGATAGGTAGGTAGGTAGATAGATAGATAGAGATAGGTAGGTAGGTAGATATATAGATACAGATATGTAGGTAGGTAGATAGATAGAGATAGCTAGGTAGGTAGATTGATAGATACAGATAGGTAGGTAGGTAGATAGATAGATACAGATAGGTAGGTAGGTAGATTGATAGATAGAGATAGGTAGGTAGGTAGGTAGATAGATAGAGATAGGTAGGTAGGTAGATATATAGATACAGATATGTAGGTAGATAGATAAATACAGATAGGTGGGTAGGTAGATAGATAGATAGAGATAGGTAGGTAGGTAGATTGATAGATAGAGATAGGTAGGTAGGTAGATAGATAGATAGAGATAGGTAGGTAGGTAGATTGATAGATACAGAGTAGGTAGATTGATAGATAGAGATAGGTAGGTAGGTAGATTGATAGATACAGATAGGTAGGTAGGTAGATAGATAGATACAGATAGGTAGGTAGGTAGGTAGATTGAAAGATAGAGATAGGTAGGTAGGTAGATAGATAGATAGAGATAGGTAGGTAGGTAGATTGATAGATAGAGATAGGTAGGTAGGTAGATAGATAGATAGAGATAGGTAGGTAGGTAGATAGATAGATACAGATAGGTAGGTAGGTAGATAGATAGATAGAGATAGGTAGGTAGGTAGATAGATAGATAGAGATAGGTAGGTAGGTAGATTGATAGAAACAGATAGGTAGGTAGGTAGATAGATAGATACAGATAGGTAGGTAGGTAGATTGATAGATAGAGATAGGTAGGTAGGTAGATTGATAGATACAGATAGGTAGGTAGGTAGGTAGGTAGATAGAGATAGGTAGGTAGGTAGATAGATAGATAGAGATATGTAGGTAGGTAGATTGATAGATAGAGATAGGTAGGTAGGTAGGTAGATAAATACAGATAGGTGGGTAGGTAGATAGATAGATAGAGATAGGTAGGTAGGTAGATTGATAGATAGAGATAGGTAGATAGGTAGATTGATAGATACAGATAGGTAGGTAGGTAGATAGATAGATACAGATAGGTAGGTAGGTAGATAGATAGATAGAGATAGGTAGGTAGGTAGATTGATAGATACAGATAGGTAGGTAGGTAGATAGATAGATACAGATAGGTAGGTAGGTAGGTAGATTGATAGATAGAGATAGGTAGGTAGGTAGATTGATAGATACAGATAGGTAGGTAGGTAGGTAGATAGAGATAGGTAGGTAGGTAGATAGATAGATAGATAGAGATAGGTAGGTAGGTAGATTGATAGATAGAGATAGGTAGGTAGGTAGATTGATAGATAGAGATAGGTAGGTAGGTAGATTGATAGATACAGATAGGTAGGTAGGTAGGTAGATAGAGATAGGTAGGTAGGTAGATAGATAGATAGAGATAGGTAGGTAGGTAGATTGATAGATAGAGATAGGTAGGTAGGTAGATTGATAGATACAGATAGGTAGGTAGGTAGATAGATAGATACAGATAGGTAGGTAGGTAGGTAGATTGATAGATAGAGATAGGTAGGTAGGTAGATAGATAGATAGAGATAGGTAGGTAGGTAGATTGATAGATAGAGATAGGTAGATAGGTAGATTGATAGATACAGATAGGTAGGTAGGTAGATAGATAGATACAGATAGGTAGGTAGGTAGATAGATAGATAGAGATAGGTAGGTAGGTAGATAGATAGATAGAGATAGGTAGGTAGGTAGATTGATAGATACAGATAGGTAGGTAGGTAGATAGATAGATACAGATAGGTAGGTAGGTAGGTAGGTAGGTAGATAGAGATAGGTAGGTAGGTAGATAGATAGATAGAGATAGGTAGGTAGGTAGATTGATAGATAGAGATAGGTAGGTAGGTAGGTAGATAAATACAGATAGGTGGGTAGGTAGATAGATAGATAGAGATAGGTAGGTAGGTAGATTGATAGATAGAGATAGGTAGGTAGGTAGATTGATAGATACAGATAGGTAGGTAGGTAGGTAGGTAGATAGAGATAGGTAGGTAGGTAGATAGATAGATAGAGATAGGTAGGTAGGTAGATTGATAGATAGAGATAGGTAGGTAGGTAGGTAGATATATAGATACAGATATGTAGTTAGATAGGTAGGTAGATAGATAGAGATAGGTAGGTAGGTAGATAGATAGATAGAGATAGGTAGCTAGGTAGATTGATAGATAGAGATAGGTAGGTAGGTAGGTAGATATATAGATACAGATATGTAGGTAGGTAGGTAGGTAGGTAGATAGATAGAGATAGGTAGGTAGGTAGATAGATAGATAGAGATAGGTACCTAGGTAGATTGATAGATACAGATAGGTAGGTAGGTAGATTGATAGATAGGTAGGTAGGTAAATAGATAGAGATAGGTAGGTAGGTAGATAGATAGATAGAGATAGGTAGGTAGGTAGATTGATAGATAGAGATAGGTAGGTAGGTAGATAGATAGATAGAGATACGTAGGTAGGTAGGTAGATAGATACAGATAGGTAGGTAGATAGATAAATACAGAGGTGGGTAGGTAGATAGATAGATAGAGATAGGTAGGTAGGTAGATTGATAGATTGAGATAGGTAGATAGGTATATAGATAGAAACAGATAGGTAGGTAGGTAGATATATAGATACAGATATGTAGGTAGGTAGGTAGATAGATAGAGATAGGTAGGTAGGTAGGTAGATTGATAGATACAGATAGGTAGGTAGGTAGATAGATAGATAGAGATAGGTAGGTAGGTAGATAGATAGATAGAGATAGGTAGGTAGGTAGATAGATAGAGATAGGTAGGTAGGTAGGTAGATAGATAGATAGAGATAGATAGGTAGGTAGGTAGATTGATAGAGACAGATAGGTAGGTAGGTAGATAGATAGAAAGAGATAGGTAGGTAGGTAGGTAGGTAGATATATAGATACAGATATGTAGGTAGGTAGGTAGATAGATAGATACAGATAGGTAGGTAGGTAGATAGATAGATACAGATAGGTAGGTAGGTAGATTGATAGATAGAGAAAGGTAGGTAGGTAGGTAGATAGATAGAGATAGGTAGGTAGGTAGATTGATGGAGATAGGTAGATAGGTAGATAGATAGATACAGATAGGTAGGTAGGTAGATTGATAGATAGAGATAGGTAGGTAGATAGATAAATACAGATAGGTGGGTAGGTAGATTGATAGATACAGATAGCTAGGTAGGTAGATTGATAGATAGAGATAGGTAGATAGGTAGATAGATAGATACAGATAGGTAGGTAGGTAGATATATAGATACAGATATGTAGGTAGGTAGATAGATAGATAGAGATAGGTAGGTAGGTAGGTAGATAGATACAGATAGGTAGGTAAGTAGATAGATAGATACAGATAGGTAGGTAAGTAGATATATAGATACAGATAGGTAGGTAGGTAGATTGATAGATACAGATAGGTAGGTAGGTAGATAGATAGATACAGATAGGTGGGTAGGTAGATTGATAGATAGAGATAGGTAGGTAGGTAGATAGATAGCTACAGATAGGTAGGTAGGTAGATTGATAGATACAGATAGGTAGGTAGGTAGATAGATAGATAGAGATACGTAGGTAGGTAGGTAGATAGATACAGATAGGTAGGTAGGTAGATAGATAGATACAGATAGGTAGGTAAGTAGATATATAGATACAGATAGGTAGGTAGGTAGATTGATAGATACAGATAGGTAGGTAGGTAGATAGATAGATACAGATAGGTGGGTAGGTAGATTGATAGATAGAGATAGGTAGGTAGGTAGATTGATAGATAGAGATAGGTAGGTAGGTAGATTGATAGATACAGATAGGTAGGTAGGTAGATATATAGATACAGATAGGTAGGTAGGTAGGTAGATAGATAGAGATAGGTAGGTAGGTAGATTGATAGATAGAGATAGGTAGGTAGGTAGATATATATAGATACAGATATGTAAGTAGGTAGATAGATAGATAGAGATAGTTAGGTAGGTATATTGATAGATACAGATAGGTAGGTAGGTAGATAGATAGATAGAGATAGGTAGGTATGTAGATTGATAGATAGAGATAGGTAGGTAGGTAGCTATATAGATACAGATATGTAGGTAGGGAGATAGATAGATAGAGATAGGTAGGTAGGTAGATTGATAGATACAGATAGGTAGGTAGGTAGGTAGATAGATAGATACAGATAGGTAGGTAGGTAGATTGATAGATAGAGATAGGTAGGTAGGTAGGTAGATAGATAGAGATAGGTAGGTAGGTAGATATATAGATACAGATATGTAGGTAGATAGATAAATACAGATAGGTGGGTAGGTAGATAGATAGATAGAGATAGGTAGGTAGATAGATTGATAGATAGAGATATGTAGGTAGGTAGATATATAGATACAGATATGTAGGTAGGGAGATAGATAGATAGAGATAGGTAGGTAGGTAGATTGATAGATACTGATAGGTAGGTAGGTAGATAGATAGATACAGATAGGTAGGTAGGTAGATTAATAGATAGAGATAGGTAGGTATGTAGATTGATAGATAGAGATAGGTAGGTAGGTAGATTGATAGATACAGATAGGTAGGTAGGTAGATATATAGATACAGATAGGTAGGTAGGTAGATAGATAGATAGAGATAGGTAGGTAGGTAGACTGATAGATAGAGATAGGTAGATAGGTAGATAGATAGATACAGATAGGTACGTAGGTAGATATATAGATACAGATAGGTAGGTAGGTAGATAGATAGATACAGATAGGTAGGTAGGTAGATTGATAGATAGAGATAGGTAGGTAGGTAGATTGATAGATAGAGATAGGTAGGTAGGTAGATTGATAGATACAGATAGGTAGGTAGGTAGATATATAGATACAGATAGGTAGGTAGGTAGGTAGATAGATAGAGATAGGTAGGTAGGTAGATATATATAGATACAGATATGTAAGTAGGTAGATAGATAGATAGAGATAGTTAGGTAGGTATATTGATAGATACAGATAGGTAGGTAGGTAGATAGATAGATAGAGATAGGTAGGTATGTAGATTGATAGATAGAGATAGGTAGGTAGGTAGCTATATAGATACAGATATGTAGGTAGGGAGATAGATAGATAGAGATAGGTAGGTAGGTAGATTGATAGATACAGATAGGTAGGTAGGTAGGTAGATAGATAGATACAGATAGGTAGGTAGGTAGATTGATAGATAGAGATAGGTAGGTAGGTAGGTAGATAGATAGAGATAGGTAGGTAGGTAGATATATAGATACAGATATGTAGGTAGATAGATAAATACAGATAGGTGGGTAGGTAGATAGATAGATAGAGATAGGTAGGTAGATAGATTGATAGATAGAGATATGTAGGTAGGTAGATATATAGATACAGATATGTAGGTAGGGAGATAGATAGATAGAGATAGGTAGGTAGGTAGATTGATAGATACTGATAGGTAGGTAGGTAGATAGATAGATACAGATAGGTAGGTAGGTAGATTAATAGATAGAGATAGGTAGGTATGTAGATTGATAGATAGAGATAGGTAGGTAGGTAGATTGATAGATACAGATAGGTAGGTAGGTAGATATATAGATACAGATAGGTAGGTAGGTAGATAGATAGATAGAGATAGGTAGGTAGGTAGACTGATAGATAGAGATAGGTAGATAGGTAGATAGATAGATACAGATAGGTACGTAGGTAGATATATAGATACAGATAGGTAGGTAGGTAGATAGATAGATACAGATAGGTAGGTAGGTAGATTGATAGATAGAGATAGGTAGGTAGGTAGATTGATAGATACAGATAGGTAGGTAGGTAGATATATAGATACAGATAGGTAGGTAGGTAGATAGATAGATAGAGATAGGTAGGTAGGTAGATATATAGATACAGATATGTAGGTAGGTAGATAGATAGAGATAGCTAGGTAGATAGATAGATACAGATAGGTAGGAAGGTAGATTGATAGATAGATAGATAGATAGATAGAGATAGGTAGGTAGGTAGGTAGATACAGATAGGTAGGTAGATAGATAAATACAGATAGGTGGGTATGTAGATAGATAGATAGAGATAGGTAGGTAGGTAGACTGATAGATAGAGATAGGTAGATAGGTAGATTGATAGATACAGATAGGTAGGTAGGTAGATATATAGATACAGATAGGTAGGTAGGTAGATAGATAGATAGAGATAGGTAGGTAGGTAGATATATAGATACAGATATGTAGGTAGGTAGATAGATAGATAGAGATCGGTAGGTAGGTAGATTGATAGATACAGAGAGGTAGGTAGCTAGATTGATAGATAGAGATAGGTAGGTAGGTAGATTGATAGATACAGATAGGTAGGTAGGTAGATAGATAGATACAGATAGGTAGGTAGGTAGATTGATAGATAGAGATAGGTAGGTAGGTCGATAGATAGATAGAGATAGGTAGGTAGGTAGATTGATAGATAGAGATAGGTAGGTAGGTAGATAGATAGATAGAGATAGGTAGGTAGGTAGATAGATAAATACAGATAGGTGGGTAGGTAGATAGATAGACAGAGATAGGTAGGTAGGTAGATTGATAGATAGAGATAGGTAGATAGGTAGATTGATAGATACAGATAGGTAGGTAGGTAGATAGATAGATACAGATAGGTAGGTAGGTAGGTAGATAGATAGAGATAGGTAGGTAGGTAGATATATAGATACAGATATGTAGGTAGGTAGATAGATAGATAGAGATAGGTAGGTAGGTAGATTGATAGATACAGATAGGTAGGTAAGTAGATAGATAGATACAGATAGGTAGGTAGGTAGATTGATAGATAGAGATAGGTAGGTAGGTAGGTAGATTGATAGAGACAGACAGGTAGGTAGGTAGATAGATAGAGATAGGTAGGTAGGTAGATTGATAGATACAGATAGGTAGGTAGGTAGATTGACAGATAGAGTTAGGTAGGTAGGTAGATAGATAGATAGATAGAGATATGTAGGTAGGTAGGTAGATAGATACAGATAGGTAGGTAGATAGATAAATACAGATAGGTGGGTAGGTAGATAGATAGATAGAGATAGGTAGATAGGTAGATTGATAGATAGAGATAGGTAGGTAGGTAGATTGATAGATACAGATAGGTAGGTAGGTAGATAGATAGATACAGATAGGTAGGTAGGTAGATTGATAGATAGAGATAGGTAGGTAGGTAGGTAGATAGATAGAGATAGGTAGGTAGGTAGATTGATAGATACAGATAGGTAGGTAGGAAGGTAGATAGATAGAGATAGGTAGGTAGGTAGATTGATAGATACAGATAGGTAGGTAGGTAGATAGATAGATACAGATAGGTAGGTAGGTAAATTGATAGATAGAGATAGGTAGGTAGGTAGATTGATAGATACAGATAGGTAGGTAGGTAGATAGATAGATACAGATAGGTAGGTAGGTAGATTGATAGATAGAGATAGGTAGGTAGGTAGGTAGATAGATAGAGATAGGTAGGTAGGTAGATATATAGATACAGATATGTAGGTAGATAGATAAATACAGATAGGTAGGTAGGTAGATTGATAGATAGAGATAGGTAGGTAGGTAGATTGATAGATACAGATAGGTAGGTAGGTAGATATATAGATACAGATAGGTAGGTAGGTAGATAGATAGATAGAGATAGGTAGGTAGGTAGATATATAGATACAGATATGTAGGTAGGTAGATAGATAGAGATAGCTAGGTAGGTAGATTGATAGATACAGATAGGTAGGTAGGTAGATAGATAGATAGAGATAGGTAGGTATCTAGATTGATAGATAGAGATAGGTAGGTAGGTAGATATATAGATACAGATATGTAGGTAGGGAGATAGATAGATAGAGATAGGTAGGTAGGTAGATTGATAGATACAGATAGGTAGGTAGGTAGATAGATAGATACAGATAGGTAGGTAGGTAGATTGATAGATAGAGATATGTAGGTAGGTAGGTAGATAGATAGAGATAGGTAGGTAGGTAGATATATAGATACAGATATGTAGGTAGATAGATAAATACAGATAGGTGGGTAGGTAGATAGATAGATAGAGATAGGTAGGTAGGTAGATAGATAGAGATATGTAGGTAGGTAGATATATAGATACAGATATGTAGGTAGGGAGATAGATAGATAGAGATAGGTAGGTAGGTAGATTGATAGATACAGATAGGTAGGTAGGTAGATAGATAGATACAGATAGGTAGGTAGGTAGATTGATAGATAGAGATAGGTAGGTATGTAGATTGATAGATAGAGATAGGTAGGTAGGTAGATTGATAGATACAGATAGGTAGGTAGGTAGATAGATAGATAGAGATAGGTAGGTAGGTAGATTGATAGATAGAGATAGGTAGGTAGGTAGATATATAGATACAGATATGTAGGTAGGTACGTAGGTAAATAGATAGAGATAGGTAGGTAGGTAGATTGATAGAGATATGCAGGTAGGTAGATAGATAGATAGATAGAGATAGGTATGTAGGTAGATTGATAGATACAGATAGGTAGGTAGGTAGATAGATAGATACAGATAGGTAGGTAGGTAGATTGATAGATACAGATAGGTAGGTAGGTAGATAGATAGATAGAGATACGTAGGTAGGTAGGTAGATAGATACAGATAGGTAGGTAGATAGATAAATACAGATAGGTGGGTAGGTAGATAGATAGAGATAGGTAGGTAGGTAGATTGATAGAGATAGGTAGATATGTATATAGATAGATACAGATAGGTAGGTAGGTAGATATATAGATACAGATAGGTAGGTAGGTAGATTGATAGATAGAGATAGGTAGGTAGGTAGATAGATAGAGATAGGTAGGTAGGTAGATTGATAGATACAGATAGGTAGGTAGGTAGGTAGATAGATAGAGATAGGTAGGTAGGTAGATTGATAGATACAGATAGGTAGGTAGGTAGATAGATAGATACAGATAGGTAGGTAGGTAGATTGATAGATAGAGATAGGTAGGTAGGTAGGTAGATAGATAGAGATAGGTAGGTAGGTAGATATATAGATACAGATATGTAGGTAGATAGATAAATACAGATAGGTGGGTAGGTAGATAGATAGATAGAGATAGGTAGGTAGGTAGATTGATAGATAGAGATAGGTAGATAGGTAGATAGATAGATACAGATAGGTAGGTAGGTAGATAGATAGATACAGATAGGTAGGTAGGTAGATTGATAGATAGAGATAGGTAGGTAGGTAGGTAGATAGATAGAGATAGGTAGGTAGGTAGATATATAGATACAGATATGTAGGTAGATAGATAAATACAGATAGGTAGGTAGGTAGATTGATAGATAGAGATAGGTAGGTAGGTAGATTGATAGATACAGATAGGTAGGTAGGTAGATATATAGATACAGATAGGTAGGTAGGTAGATAGATAGATAGAGATAGGTAGGTAGGTAGATATATAGATACAGATATGTAGGTAGGTAGATAGATAGAGATAGCTAGGTAGGTAGATTGATAGATACAGATAGGTAGGTAGGTAGATAGATAGATAGAGATAGGTAGGTATCTAGATTGATAGATAGAGATAGGTAGGTAGTTAGATATATAGATACAGATATGTAGGTAGGGAGATAGATAGATAGAGATAGGTAGGTAGGTAGATTGATAGATACAGATAGGTAGGTAGGTAGATAGATAGATACAGATAGGTAGGTAGGTAGATTGATAGATAGAGATATGTAGGTAGGTAGGTAGATAGATAGAGATAGGTAGGTAGGTAGATATATAGATACAGATATGTAGGTAGATAGATAAATACAGATAGGTGGGTAGGTAGATAGATAGATAGAGATAGGTAGGTAGGTAGATAGATAGAGATATGTAGGTAGGTAGATATATAGATACAGATATGTAGGTAGGGAGATAGATAGATAGAGATAGGTAGGTAGGTAGATTGATAGATACAGATAGGTAGGTAGGTAGATAGATAGATACAGATAGGTAGGTAGGTAGATTGATAGATAGAGATAGGTAGGTATGTAGATTGATAGATAGAGATAGGTAGGTAGGTAGATTGATAGATACAGATAGGTAGGTAGGTAGATATATAGATACAGATAGGTAGGTAGGTAGATAGATAGATAGAGATAGGTAGGTAGGTAGATTGATAGATAGAGATAGGTAGGTAGGTAGATATATAGATACAGATATGTAGGTAGGTACGTAGGTAAATAGATAGAGATAGGTAGGTAGGTAGATTGATAGAGATATGCAGGTAGGTAGATAGATAGATAGATAGAGATAGGTATGTAGGTAGATTGATAGATACAGATAGGTAGGTAGGTAGATAGATAGATACAGATAGGTAGGTAGGTAGATTGATAGATACAGATAGGTAGGTAGGTAGATAGATAGATAGAGATACGTAGGTAGGTAGGTAGATAGATACAGATAGGTAGGTAGATAGATAAATACAGATAGGTGGGTAGGTAGATAGATAGAGATAGGTAGGTAGGTAGATTGATAGAGATAGGTAGATATGTATATAGATAGATACAGATAGGTAGGTAGGTAGATATATAGATACAGATAGGTAGGTAGGTAGATTGATAGATAGAGATAGGTAGGTAGGTAGATAGATAGAGATAGGTAGGTAGGTAGATTGATAGATACAGATAGGTAGGTAGGTAGGTAGATAGATAGAGATAGGTAGGTAGGTAGATTGATAGATACAGATAGGTAGGTAGGTAGATAGATAGATACAGATAGGTAGGTAGGTAGATTGATAGATAGAGATAGGTAGGTAGGTAGGTAGATAGATAGAGATAGGTAGGTAGGTAGATATATAGATACAGATATGTAGGTAGATAGATAAATACAGATAGGTGGGTAGGTAGATAGATAGATAGAGATAGGTAGGTAGGTAGATTGATAGATAGAGATAGGTAGATAGGTAGATAGATAGATACAGATAGGTAGGTAGGTAGATAGATAGATACAGATAGGTAGGTAGGTAGATTGATAGATAGAGATAGGTAGGTAGGTAGGTAGATAGATAGAGATAGGTAGGTAGGTAGATATATAGATACAGATATGTAGGTAGATAGATAAATACAGATAGGTGGGTAGGTAGATAGATAGATAGAGATAGGTAGGTAGGTAGATAGATAGAGATATGTAGGTAGGTAGATATATAGATACAGATATGTAGGTAGGGAGATAGATAGATAGAGATAGGTAGGTAGGTAGATTGATAGATACAGATAGGTAGGTAGGTAGATAGATAGATACAGATAGGTAGGTAGGTAGATTGATAGATAGAGATAGGTAGGTATGTAGATTGATAGATAGAGATAGGTAGGTAGGTAGATTGATAGATACAGATAGGTAGGTAGGTAGATATATAGATACAGATAGGTAGGTAGGTAGATAGATAGATAGAGATAGGTAGGTAGGTAGATTGATAGATAGAGATAGGTAGGTAGGTAGATATATAGATACAGATATGTAGGTAGGTACGTAGGTAAATAGATAGAGATAGGTAGGTAGGTAGATTGATAGAGATATGCAGGTAGGTAGATAGATAGATAGATAGAGATAGGTAGGTAGGTAGATTGATAGATACAGATAGGTAGGTAGGTAGATAGATAGATACAGATAGGTAGGTAGGTAGATTGATAGATAGAGATAGGTAGGTAGGTAGATAGATAGATAGAGATAGGTAGGTAGGTAGATAGAAACAGATAGGTAGGTAGGTAGATTGATAGATACAGATAGGTAGGTAGGTAGATAGATAGATAGAGATACGTAGGTAGGTAGGTAGACAGATACAGATAGGTAGGTAGATAGATAAATACAGATAGGTGGGTAGGTAGATAGATAGAGATAGGTAGGTAGGTAGATTGATAGAGATAGGTAGATATGTATATAGATAGATACAGATAGGTAGGTAGGTAGATATATAGATACAGATAGGTAGGTAGGTAGATTGATAGATAGAGATAGGTAGGTAGGTAGATAGATAGAGATAGGTAGGTAGGTAGATTGATAGATACAGATAGGTAGGTAGGTAGGTAGATAGATAGAGATAGGTAGGTAGGTAGATTGATAGATACAGATAGGTAGGTAGGTAGATAGATAGATACAGATAGGTAGGTAGGTAGATTGATAGATAGAGATAGGTAGGTAGGTAGGTAGATAGATAGAGATAGGTAGGTAGGTAGATATATAGATACAGATATGTAGGTAGATAGATAAATACAGATAGGTGGGTAGGTAGATAGATAGATAGAGATAGGTAGGTAGGTAGATTGATAGATAGAGATAGGTAGATAGGTAGATAGATAGATACAGATAGGTAGGTAGGTAGATAGATAGATACAGATATGTAGGTAGGTAGATAGATAGATAGAGATAGGTAGGTAGGTAGATTGATAGATACAGATAGGTAGGTAGGTAGATAGATAGATACAGATAGGTAGGTAGGTAGATTGATAGATAGAGATAGGTAGGTAGGTAGATTGATAGATACAGATAGGTAGGTAGGTAGATATATAGATACAGATAGGTAGGTAGGTAGATAGATAGATAGAGATAGGTAGGTAGGTAGATTGATAGATAGAGATAGGTAGGTAGGTATATATATAGATACAGATATGTAGGTAGGTAGATAGATAGATAGAGATAGCTAGGTAGGTAGATTGATAGATACAGATAGGTAGGTAGGTAGATAGATAGATACAGATAGGTGGGTAGGTAGATAGATAGATAGAGATAGGTAGGTAGGTAGATTGATAGATAGAGATAGGTAGGTAGGTAGATAGATAGATAGAGATAGGTAGGTAGGTAGATTGATAGATACAGAGTGGTAGGTAGGTAGATTGATAGAGATAGGTAGGTAGGTAGATAGATAGATACAGATAGGTAGGTAGGTAGATTGATAGATAGAGATAGGTAGGTAGGTAGATAGATAGATAGAGATAGGTAGGTAGGTAGATTGATAGATAGAGATAGGTAGGTAGGTAGATTGATAGATACAGATAGGTAGGTAGGTAGATATATAGATACAGATAGGTAGGTAGGTAGATAGATAGATAGAGATAGGTAGGTAGGTAGATTGATAGATAGAGATAGGTAGATAGGTAGATAGATAGATACAGATAGGTGGGTAGGTAGATTGATAGATAGAGATAGGTAGGTATGTAGATTGATAGATAGAGATAGGTAGGTAGGTAGATTGATAGATACAGATAGGTAGGTAGGTAGATATATAGATACAGATAGGTAGGTAGGTAGATAGATAGATAGAGATAGGTAGGTAGGTAGATTGATAGATAGAGATAGGTAGGTAGGTAGATATATAGATACAGATATGTAGGTAGGGAGATAGATAGATAGAGATAGGTAGGTAGGTAGATTGATAGATACAGATAGGTAGGTAGGTAGATAGATAGATACAGATAGGTAGGTAGGTAGATTGATAGATAGAGATAGGTAGGTAGGTAGGTAGATAGAGATAGGTAGGTAGGTAGATATATAGATACAGATATGTAGGTAGATAGATAAATACAGATAGGTGGGTAGGTAGATAGATAGATAGATAGAGATAGGTAGGTAGGTAGATTGATAGATAGAGATAGGTAGATAGGTAGATAGATAGATACAGGTAGGTAGGTAGGTAGATAGATAGATACAGATATGTAGGTAGGTAGATAGATAGATAGAGATAGGTAGGTAGGTAGATTGATAGATAGAGATAGGTAGGTAGGTAGGTAGATAGATAGAGATAGGTAGGTAGGTAGATATATAGATACAGATATGTAGGTAGATAGATAAATACAGATAGGTGGGTAGGTAGATAGATAGATAGAGATAGGTAGGTAGGTAGATAGATAGAGATATGTAGGTAGGTAGATATATAGATACAGATATGTAGGTAGGGAGATAGATAGATAGAGATAGGTAGGTAGGTAGATTGATAGATACAGATAGGTAGGTAGGTAGATAGATAGATACAGATAGGTAGGTAGGTAGATTGATAGATAGAGATAGGTAGGTATGTAGATTGATAGATAGAGATAGGTAGGTAGGTAGATTGATAGATACAGATAGGTAGGTAGGTAGATATATAGATACAGATAGGTAGGTAGGTAGATAGATAGATAGAGATAGGTAGGTAGGTAGATTGATAGATAGAGATAGGTAGGTAGGTAGATATATAGATACAGATATGTAGGTAGGTACGTAGGTAAATAGATAGAGATAGGTAGGTAGGTAGATTGATAGAGATATGCAGGTAGGTAGATAGATAGATAGATAGAGATAGGTAGGTAGGTAGATTGATAGATACAGATAGGTAGGTAGGTAGATTGATAGATAGAGATAGGTAGGTAGGTAGATTGATAGATACAGATAGGTAGGTAGGTAGATATATAGATACAGATAGGTAGGTAGGTAGATAGATAGATAGAGATAGGTAGGTAGGTAGATTGATAGATAGAGATAGGTAGGTAGGTATATATATAGATACAGATATGTAGGTAGGTAGATAGATAGATAGAGATAGGTAGGTAGGTAGATTGATAGATACAGATAGGTAGGTAGGTAGATATATAGATACAGATAGGTAGGTAGGTAGATAGATAGATAGAGATAGGTAGGTAGGTAGATTGATAGATAGAGATAGGTAGGTAGGTAGATATATAGATACAGATATGTAGGTAGGGAGATAGATAGATAGAGATAGGTAGGTAGGTAGATTGATACAGATAGGTAGGTAGGTAGATAGATAGATACAGATAGGTAGGTAGGTAGATTGATAGATAGAGATAGGTAGGTAGGTAGGTAGATAGATAGAGATAGGTAGGTAGGTAGATATATAGATACAGATATGTAGGTAGATAGATAAATACAGATAGGTGGGTAGGTAGATAGATAGATAGAGATAGGTAGGTAGGTAGATTGATAGATAGAGATAGGTAGATAGGTAGATAGATAGATACAGATAGGTAGGTAGGTAGATAGATAGATACAGATATGTAGGTAGGTAGGTAGATAGATACAGATAGGTAGGTAGGTAGATTGATAGATAGAGATAGGTAGGTAGGTAGATTGATAGATACAGATAGGTAGGTAGGTAGATATATAGATACAGATAGGTAGGTAGGTAGATAGATAGATAGATAGAGATAGGTAGGTAGGTAGATTGATAGATAGAGATAGGTAGGTAGGTATATATATAGATACAGATATGTAGGTAGGTAGATAGATAGATAGAGATAGCTAGGTAGGTAGATTGATAGATACAGATAGGTAGGTAGGTAGATAGATAGATACAGATAGGTGGGTAGGTAGATAGATAGATAGAGATAGGTAGGTAGGTAGATTGATAGATAGAGATAGGTAGGTAGGTAGATAGATAGATAGATAGAGATAGGTAGGTAGGTAGATTGATAGATACAGAGTGGTAGGTAGGTAGAATGATAGATAGAGATAGGTAGGTAGGTAGATAGATAGATACAGATAGGTAGGTAGGTAGATTGATAGATAGAGATAGGTAGGTAGGTAGATAGATAGATAGAGATAGGTAGGTAGGTAGATTGATAGATAGAGATAGGTAGGTAGGTAGATTGCTAGATAAAGATAGGTAGGTAGGTAGATATATAGATACAGATAGGTAGGTAGGTAGATAGATAGATAGAGATAGGTAGGTAGGTAGATTGATAGATAGAGATAGGTAGGTAGGTAGATATATAGATACAGATATGTAGGTAGGGAGATAGATAGATAGAGATAGGTAGGTAGGTAGATTGATGGAGATAGGTAGATAGGTAGATAGATAGATACAGATAGGTAGGTAGGTAGATTGATAGATAGAGATAGGTAGGTAGATAGATAAATACAGATAGGTGGGTAGGTAGATAGATAGATAGAGATAGGTAGGTAGGTAGATTGATAGATACAGAGTGGTAGGTAGGTAGATTGATAGATAGAGATAGGTAGGTAGGTAGATAGATAAATACAGATAGGTAGGTAGGTAGATTGATAGATAGAGATAGGTAGGTAGGTAGATAGATAGATAGAGATAGGTAGGTAGGTAGATTGATAGATAGAGATAGGTAGGTAGGTAGATTGCTAGATACAGATAGGTAGGTAGGTAGATATATAGATACAGATAGGTAGGTAGGGAGATAGATAGATAGAGATAGGTAGGTAGGTAGATTGATGGAGATAGGTAGATAGGTAGATAGATAGATACAGATAGGTAGGTAGGTAGATTGATAGATAGAGATAGGTAGGTAGATAGATAAATACAGATAGGTGGGTAGGTAGATTGATAGATACAGATAGGTAGGCAGGTAGATTGATAGATAGAGATAGGTAGATAGGTAGATAGATAGATACAGATAGGTTGGTAGGTAGATAGATAGATACAGATAGGTAGGTAGGTAGATTGATAGATAGAGATAGGTAGGTAGGTAGATAGATAGATAGAGATAGGTAGGTAGGTAGATATATAGATACAGATATGTAGGTAGATAGATAAATACAGATAGGTGGGTAGGTAGATAGATAGATAGAGATAGGTAGGTAGGTAGATTGATAGATAGAGATAGGTAGATAGGTAGATAGATAGATACAGATAGGTAGGTAGGTAGATAGATAGATACAGATATGTAGGTAGGTAGATAGATAGATAGAGATAGGTAGGTAGGTAGATTGATAGATACAGATAGGTAGGTAGGTAGATAGATAGATACAGATAGGTAGGTAGGTAGATTGATAGATAGAGATAGGTAGGTAGGTAGATTGATAGATACAGATAGGTAGGTAGGTAGATATATAGATACAGATAGGTAGGTAGGTAGATAGATAGATAGAGATAGGTAGGTAGGTAGATTGATAGATAGAGATAGGTAGGTAGGTATATATATAGATACAGATATGAAGGTAGGTAGATAGATAGATAGAGATAGCTAGGTAGGTAGATTGATAGATACAGATAGGTAGGTAGGTAGATAGATAGATACAGATAGGTGGGTAGGTAGATAGATAGATAGAGATAGGTAGGTAGGTAGATTGATAGATAGAGATAGGTAGGTAGGTAGATAGATAGATAGAGATAGGTAGGTAGGTAGATTGATAGATACAGAGTGGTAGGTAGGTAGATTGATAGATAGAGATAGGTAGGTAGGTAGATAGATAGATACAGATAGGTAGGTAGGTAGATAGATAGATAGAGATAGGTAGGTAGGTAGATTGATAGATAGAGATAGGTAGGTAGGTAGATTGCTAGATACAGATAGGTAGGTAGGTAGATATATAGATACAGATAGGTAGGTAGGTAGATAGATAGATAGAGATAGGTAGGTAGGTAGATTGATAGATAGAGATAGGTAGGTAGGTAGATATATAGATACAGATATGTAGGTAGGGAGATAGATAGATAGAGATAGGTAGGTAGGTAGATTGATGGAGATAGGTAGATAGGTAGATAGATAGATACAGATAGGTAGGTAGGTAGATTGATAGATAGAGATAGGTAGGTAGATAGATAAATACAGATAGGTGGGTAGGTAGATAGATAGATAGAGATAGGTAGGTAGGTAGATTGATAGATACAGAGTGGTAGGTAGGTAGATTGATAGATAGAGATAGGTAGGTAGGTAGATAGATAGATACAGATAGGTAGGTAGGTAGATTGATAGATAGAGATAGGTAGGTAGGTAGATAGATAGATAGAGATAGGTAGGTAGGTAGATTGATAGATAGAGATAGGTAGGTAGGTAGATTGCTAGATACAGATAGGTAGGTAGGTAGATATATAGATACAGATAGGTAGGTAGGTAGATAGATAGATAGAGATAGGTAGGTAGGTAGATTGATAGATAGAGATAGGTAGGTAGGTAGATATATAGATACAGATATGTAGGTAGGGAGATAGATAGATAGAGATAGGTAGGTAGGTAGATTGATGGAGATAGGTAGATAGGTAGATAGATAGATACAGATAGGTAGGTAGGTAGATTGATAGATAGAGATAGGTAGGTAGATAGATAAATACAGATAGGTGGGTAGGTAGATTGATAGATACAGATAGGTAGGCAGGTAGATTGATAGATAGAGATAGGTAGATAGGTAGATAGATAGATACAGATAGGTTGGTAGGTAGATAGATAGATACAGATAGGTAGGTAGGTAGATTGATAGATAGAGATAGGTAGGTAGGTAGATAGATAGATAGAGATAGGTAGGTAGGTAGATATATAGATACAGATATGTAGGTAGATAGATAAATACAGATAGGTGGGTAGGTAGATAGATAGATAGAGATAGGTAGGTAGGTAGATTGATAGATAGAGATAGGTAGATAGGTAGATAGATAGATACAGATAGGTAGGTAGGTAGATAGATAGATACAGATATGTAGGTAGGTAGATAGATAGATAGAGATAGGTAGGTAGGTAGATTGATAGATACAGATAGGTAGGTAGGTAGATAGATAGATAGAGATAGGTAGGTAGGTAGATAGATAGATACAGATATGTAGGTAGGTAGATAGATAGATAGAGATAGGTAGGTAGGTAGATTGATAGATACAGATAGGTAGGTAGGTAGATAGATAGATACAGATAGGTAGGTAGGTAGATTGATAGATAGAGATAGGTAGGTAGGTAGATTGATAGATACAGATAGGTAGGTAGGTAGATATATAGATACAGATAGGTAGGTAGGTAGATAGATAGATAGAGATAGGTAGGTAGGTAGATTGATAGATAGAGATAGGTAGGTAGGTATATATATAGATACAGATATGTAGGTAGGTAGATAGATAGATAGAGATAGCTAGGTAGGTAGATTGATAGATACAGATAGGTAGGTAGGTAGATAGATAGATACAGATAGGTGGGTAGGTAGATAGATAGATAGAGATAGGTAGGTAGGTAGATTGATAGATAGAGATAGGTAGGTAGGTAGATAGATAGATAGAGATAGGTAGGTAGGTAGATTGATAGATACAGAGTGGTAGGTAGGTAGATTGATAGATAGAGATAGGTAGGTAGGTAGATAGATAGATACAGATAGGTAGGTAGGTAGATTGATAGATAGAGATAGGTAGGTAGGTAGATAGATAGATAGAGATAGGTAGGTAGGTAGATTGATAGATAGAGATAGGTAGGTAGGTAGATTGCTAGATACAGATAGGTAGGTAGGTAGATATATAGATACAGATAGGTAGGTAGGTAGATAGATAGATAGAGATAGGTAGGTAGGTAGATTGATAGATAGAGATAGGTAGGTAGGTAGATATATAGATACAGATATGTAGGTAGGGAGATAGATAGATAGAGATAGGTAGGTAGGTAGATTGATGGAGATAGGTAGATAGGTAGATAGATAGATACAGATAGGTAGGTAGGTAGATTGATAGATAGAGATAGGTAGGTAGATAGATAAATACAGATAGGTGGGTAGGTAGATAGATAGATAGAGATAGGTAGGTAGGTAGATTGATAGATACAGAGTGGTAGGTAGGTAGATTGATAGATAGAGATAGGTAGGTAGGTAGATAGATAGATACAGATAGGTAGGTAGGTAGATTGATAGATAGAGATAGGTAGGTAGGTAGATAGATAGATAGAGATAGGTAGGTAGGTAGATTGATAGATAGAGATAGGTAGGTAGGTAGATTGCTAGATACAGATAGGTAGGTAGGTAGATATATAGATACAGATAGGTAGGTAGGTAGATAGATAGATAGAGATAGGTAGGTAGGTAGATTGATAGATAGAGATAGGTAGGTAGGTAGATATATAGATACAGATATGTAGGTAGGGAGATAGATAGATAGAGATAGGTAGGTAGGTAGATTGATGGAGATAGGTAGATAGGTAGATAGATAGATACAGATAGGTAGGTAGGTAGATTGATAGATAGAGATAGGTAGGTAGATAGATAAATACAGATAGGTGGGTAGGTAGATTGATAGATACAGATAGGTAGGCAGGTAGATTGATAGATAGAGATAGGTAGATAGGTAGATAGATAGATACAGATAGGTTGGTAGGTAGATAGATAGATACAGATAGGTAGGTAGGTAGATTGATAGATAGAGATAGGTAGGTAGGTAGATAGATAGATAGAGATAGGTAGGTAGGTAGATATATAGATACAGATATGTAGGTAGATAGATAAATACAGATAGGTGGGTAGGTAGATAGATAGATAGAGATAGGTAGGTAGGTAGATTGATAGATAGAGATAGGTAGATAGGTAGATAGATAGATACAGATAGGTAGGTAGGTAGATAGATAGATACAGATATGTAGGTAGGTAGATAGATAGATAGAGATAGGTAGGTAGGTAGATTGATAGATACAGATAGGTAGGTAGGTAGATAGATAGATACAGATAGGTAGGTAGGTAGATTGATAGATAGAGATAGGTAGGTAGGTAGATTGATAGATACAGATAGGTAGGTAGGTAGATATATAGATACAGATAGGTAGGTAGGTAGATAGATAGATAGAGATAGGTAGGTAGGTAGATTGATAGATAGAGATAGGTAGGTAGGTATATATATAGATACAGATATGTAGGTAGGTAGATAGATAGATAGAGATAGCTAGGTAGGTAGATTGATAGATACAGATAGGTAGGTAGGTAGATAGATAGATACAGATAGGTGGGTAGGTAGATAGATAGATAGAGATAGGTAGGTAGGTAGATTGATAGATAGAGATAGGTAGGTAGGTAGATAGATAGATACAGAGTGGTAGGTAGGTAGATTGATAGATAGAGATAGGTAGGTAGGTAGATAGATAGATAGAGATAGGTAGGTAGGTAGATTGATAGATAGAGATAGGTAGGTAGGTAGATTGCTAGATACAGATAGGTAGGTAGGTAGATATATAGATACAGATAGGTAGGTAGGTAGATAGATAGATAGAGATAGGTAGGTAGGTAGATTGATAGATAGAGATAGGTAGGTAGGTAGATATATAGATACAGATATGTAGGTAGGGAGATAGATAGATAGAGATAGGTAGGTAGGTAGATTGATGGAGATAGGTAGATAGGTAGATAGATAGATACAGATAGGTAGGTAGGTAGATTGATAGATAGAGATAGGTAGGTAGATAGATAAATACAGATAGGTGGGTAGGTAGATTGATAGATACAGATAGGTAGGTAGGTAGATTGATAGATAGAGATAGGTAGATAGGTAGATAGATAGATACAGATAGGTAGGTAGGTAGATATATAGATACAGATATGTAGGTAGGTAGATAGATAGATAGAGATAGGTAGGTAGGTAGGTAGATAGATACAGATAGGTAGGTAAGTAGATAGATAGATACAGATAGGTGGGTAGGTAGATTGATAGATAGAGATAGGTAGGTAGGTAGATAGATAGCTACAGATAGGTAGGTAGGTAGATTCATAGATACAGATAGGTAGGTAGGTAGATAGATAGATAGAGATACGTAGGTAGGTAGGTAGATAGATACAGATAGGTAGGTAGGTAGATAGATAGATACAGATAGGTAGGTAGGTAGATAGATAGATAGAGATAGGTAGGTAGGTAGATTGATAGATACAGATAGGTAGGTAGGTAGATAGATAGATACAGATAGGTAGGTAGGTAGATTGATAGATAGAGATAGGTAGGTAGGTAGATTGATACATACAGATAGGTAGGTAGGTAGATATATAGATACAGATAGGTAGGTAGGTAGGTAGATAGATAGATAGAGATAGGTAGGTAGGTAGATTGATAGATAGAGATAGGTAGGTAGGTATATATATAGATACAGATATGTAGGTAGGTAGATAGATAGATAGAGATAGCTAGGTAGGTAGATTGATAGATACAGATAGGTAGGTAGGTAGATAGATAGATACAGATAGGTGGGTAGGTAGATAGATAGATAGAGATAGGTAGGTAGGTAGATTGATAGATAGAGATAGGTAGGTAGGTAGATAGATAGATACAGAGTGGTAGGTAGGTAGATTGATAGATAGAGATAGGTAGGTAGGTAGATAGATAGATACAGATAGGTAGGTAGGTAGATTGATAGATAGAGATAGGTAGGTAGGTAGATAGATAGATAGAGATAGGTAGGTAGGTAGATTGATAGATAGAGATAGGTAGGTAGGTAGATTGCTAGATACAGATAGGTAGGTAGGTAGATATATAGATACAGATAGGTAGGTAGGTAGATAGATAGATAGAGATAGGTAGGTAGGTAGATTGATAGATAGAGATAGGTAGGTAGGTAGATATATAGATACAGATATGTAGGTAGGGAGATAGATAGATAGAGATAGGTAGGTAGGTAGATTGATGGAGATAGGTAGATAGGTAGATAGATAGATACAGATAGGTAGGTAGGTAGATTGATAGATAGAGATAGGTAGGTAGATAGATAAATACAGATAGGTGGGTAGGTAGATTGATAGATACAGATAGGTAGGTAGGTAGATTGATAGATAGAGATAGGTAGATAGGTAGATAGATAGATACAGATAGGTAGGTAGGTAGATATATAGATACAGATATGTAGGTAGGTAGATAGATAGATAGAGATAGGTAGGTAGGTAGGTAGATAGATACAGATAGGTAGGTAAGTAGATAGATAGATACAGATAGGTAGGTAAGTAGATATATAGATACAGATAGGTAGGTAGGTAGATTGATAGATACAGATAGGTAGGTAGGTAGATAGATAGATAGATACAGATAGGTGGGTAGGTAGATTGATAGATAGAGATAGGTAGGTAGGTAGATAGATAGCTACAGATAGGTAGGTAGGTAGATTGATAGATACAGATAGGTAGGTAGGTAGATAGATAGATAGAGATACGTAGGTAGGTAGGTAGATAGATACAGATAGGTAGGTAGGTAGATAGATAGATACAGATAGGTAGGTAAGTAGATATATAGATACAGATAGGTAGGTAGGTAGATTGATAGATACAGATAGGTAGGTAGGTAGATAGATAGATACAGATAGGTGGGTAGGTAGATTGATAGATAGAGATAGGTAGGTAGGTAGATTGATAGATAGAGATAGGTAGGTAGGTAGATTGATAGATACAGATAGGTAGGTAGGTAGATATATAGATACAGATAGGTAGATAGGTAGGTAGATAGATAGAGATAGGTAGGTAGGTAGATTGATAGATAGAGATAGGTAGGTAGGTAGATATATATAGATACAGATATGTAAGTAGGTAGATAGATAGATAGAGATAGTTAGGTAGGTATATTGATAGATACAGATAGGTAGGTAGGTAGATAGATAGATAGAGATAGGTAGGTATGTAGATTGATAGATAGAGATAGGTAGGTAGGTAGATATATAGATACAGATATGTAGGTAGGGAGATAGATAGATAGAGATAGGTAGGTAGGTAGATTGATAGATACAGATAGGTAGGTAGGTAGATAGATAGATACAGATAGGTAGGTAGGTAGATTGATAGATAGAGATAGGTAGGTAGGTAGGTAGATAGATAGAGATAGGTAGGTAGGTAGATATATAGAAACAGATATGTAGGTAGATAGATAAATACAGATAGGTGGGTAGGTAGATAGATAGATAGAGATAAGTAGGTAGGTAGATGGATAGAGATATGTAGGTAGGTAGATATATAGATACAGATATGTAGGTAGGGAGATAGATAGATAGAGATAGGTAGGTATGTAGATTGATAGATAGAGATAGGTAGGTAGGTAGATTGATAGATACAGATAGGTAGGTAGGTAGATATATAGATACAGATAGGTAGGTAGGTAGATAGATAGATAGAGATAGGTAGGTAGGTAGATTGATAGATAGAGATAGGTAGGTAGGTAGATATATAGATACAGATATGTAGGTAGGTACGTAGGTAAATAGATAGAGATAGGTAGGTAGGTAGATTGATAGAGATATGCAGGTAGGTAGATAGATAGATAGATAGATAGATAGATAGAGATAGGTAGGTAGGTAGATTGATAGATACAGATAGGTAGGTAGGTAGATAGATAGATACAGATAGGTAGGTAGGTAGATTGATAGATAGAGATAGGTAGGTAGGTAGATAGATAGATAGAGATAGGTAGGTAGGTAGATAGAAACAGATAGGTAGGTAGGTAGATTGATAGATACAGATAGGTAGGTAGGTAGATAGATAGATAGAGATACGTAGGTAGGTAGGTAGATAGATACAGATAGGTAGGTAGATAGATAAATACAGATAGGTGGGTAGGTAGATAGATAGAGATAGGTAGGTAGGTAGATTGATAGAGATAGGTAGATATGTATATAGATAGATACAGATAGGTAGGTAGGTAGATATATAGATACAGATAGGTAGGTAGGTAGATTGATAGATAGAGATAGGTAGGTAGGTAGATAGATAGAGATAGGTAGGTAGGTAAATTGATAGATACAGATAGGTAGGTAGGTAGGTAGATAGATAGAGATAGGTAGGTAGGTAGATTGATAGATACAGATAGGTAGGTAGGTAGATAGATAGATACAGATAGGTAGGTAGGTAGATTGATAGATAGAGATAGGTAGGTAGGTAGGTAGATAGATAGAGATAGGTAGGTAGGTAGATATATAGATACAGATATGTAGGTAGATAGATAAATACAGATAGGTGGGTAGGTAGATAGATAGATAGAGATAGGTAGGTAGGTAGATTGATAGATAGAGATAGGTAGATAGGTAGATAGATAGATACAGATAGGTAGGTAGGTAGATAGATAGATACAGATATGTAGGTAGGTAGATAGATAGATAGATAGAGATAGGTAGGTAGGTAGATTGATAGATACAGATAGGTAGGTAGGTAGATAGATAGATACAGATAGGTAGGTAGATAGATTGATAGATAGAGATAGGTAGGTAGGTAGATTGATAGATACAGATAGGTAGGTAGGTAGATATATAGATACAGATAGGTAGGTAGGTAGATTGATAGATAGAGATAGGTAGGTAGGTATATATATAGATACAGATATGTAGGTAGGTAGATAGATAGATAGAGATAGCTAGGTAGGTAGATTGATAGATACAGATAGGTAGGTAGGTAGATAGATAGATACAGATAGGTGGGTAGGTAGATAGATAGATAGAGATAGGTAGGTAGGTAGATTGATAGATAGAGATAGGTAGGTAGGTAGATAGATAGATAGAGATAGGTAGGTAGGTAGATTGATAGATACAGAGTGGTAGGTAGGTAGATTGATAGATAGAGATAGGTAGGTAGGTAGATAGATAGATACAGATAGGTAGGTAGGTAGATTGATAGATAGAGATAGGTAGGTAGGTAGATAGATAGATAGAGATAGGTAGGTAGGTAGATTGATAGATAGAGATAGGTAGGTAGGTAGATTGATAGATACAGATAGGTAGGTAGGTAGATATATAGATACAGATAGGTAGGTAGGTAGATAGATAGATAGAGATAGGTAGGTAGGTAGATTGATAGATAGAGATAGGTAGATAGGTAGATAGATAGATACAGATAGGTGGGTAGGTAGATTGATAGATAGAGATAGGTAGGTATGTAGATTGATAGATAGAGATAGGTAGGTAGGTAGATTGATAGATACAGATAGGTAGGTAGGTAGATATATAGATACAGATAGGTAGGTAGGTAGATAGATAGATAGAGATAGGTAGGTAGGTAGATTGATAGATAGAGATAGGTTGGTAGGTAGATATATAGATACAGATATGTAGGTAGGGAGATAGATAGATAGAGATAGGTAGGTAGGTAGATTGATAGATACAGATAGGTAGGTAGGTAGATAGATAGATACAGATAGGTAGGTAGGTAGATTGATAGATAGAGATAGGTGGGTAGGTAGGTAGATAGATAGAGATAGGTAGGTAGGTAGATATATAGATACAGATATGTAGGTAGATAGATAAATACAGATAGGTGGGTAGGTAGATAGATAGATAGAGATAGGTAGGTAGGTAGATTGATAGATAGAGATAGGTAGATAGGTAGATAGATAGATACAGATAGGTAGGTAGGTAGATAGATAGATACAGATATGTAGGTAGGTAGATAGATAGATAGAGATAGGTAGGTAGGTAGATTGATAGATACAGATAGGTAGGTAGGTAGATAGATAGATACAGATAGGTAGGTAGGTAGATTGATAGATAGAGATAGGTAGGTAGGTAGATTGATAGATACAGATAGGTAGGTAGGTAGATATATAGATACAGATAGGTAGGTAGGTAGATAGATAGATAGAGATAGGTAGGTAGGTAGATTGATAGATAGAGATAGGTAGGTAGGTATATATATAGATACAGATATGTAGGTAGGTAGATAGATAGATAGAGATAGCTAGGTAGGTAGATTGATAGATACAGATAGGTAGGTAGGTAGATAGATAGATACAGATAGGTGGGTAGGTAGATAGATAGATAGAGATAGGTAGGTAGGTAGATTGATAGATAGAGATAGGTAGGTAGGTAGATAGATAGATAGAGATAGATAGGTAGGTAGATTGATAGATACAGAGTGGTAGGTAGGTAGATTGATAGATAGAGATAGGTAGGTAGGTAGATAGATAGATACAGATAGGTAGGTAGGTAGATTGATAGATAGAGATAGGTAGGTAGGTAGATAGATAGATAGAGATAGGTAGGTAGGTAGATTGATAGATAGAGATAGGTAGGTAGGTAGATTGCTAGATACAGATAGGTAGGTAGGTAGATATATAGATACAGATAGGTAGGTAGGTAGATAGATAGATAGAGATAGGTAGGTAGGTAGATTGATAGATAGAGATAGGTAGGTAGGTAGATATATAGATACAGATATGTAGGTAGGGAGATAGATAGAGATATGTAGGTAGGTAGATTGATACATACAGATAGGTAGGTAGGTAGATAGATAGATACAGATAGGTAGGTAGGTAGATAGATAGATACAGATAGGTGGGTAGGTAGATAGATAGATAGAGATAGGTAGGTAGGTAGATTGATAGATAGAGATAGGTAGGTAGGTAGATAGATAGATAGAGATAGGTAGGTAGGTAGATTGATAGATACAGAGTGGTGGGTAGGTAGATTGATAGATAGAGATAGGTAGGTAGGTAGATAGATAGATACAGATAGGTAGGTAGGTAGATTGATAGATAGAGATAGGTAGGTAGGTAGATAGATAGATAGAGATAGGTAGGTAGGTAGATTGATAGATAGAGATAGGTAGGTAGGTAGATTGATAGATACAGATAGGTAGGTAGGTAGATATATAGATACAGATAGGTAGGTAGGTAGATAGATAGATAGAAATAGGTAGGTAGGTAGATTGATAGATAGAGATAGGTAGGTAGGTAGATATATAGATACAGATATGTAGGTAGGGAGATAGATAGATAGAGATAGGTAGGTAGGTAGATTGATAGATACAGATAGGTAGGTAGGTAGATAGATAGATACAGATAGGTAGGTAGGTAGATTGATAGATAGAGATAGGTAGGTAGGTATATATATAGATACAGATATGTAGGTAGGTAGATAGATAGATAGAGATAGCTAGGTAGGTAGATTGATAGATACAGATAGGTAGGTAGGTAGATAGATAGATACAGATAGGTGGGTAGGTAGATAGATAGATAGAGATAGGTAGGTAGGTAGATTGATAGATAGAGATAGGTAGGTAGGTAGATAGATAGATAGAGATAGGTAGGTAGGTAGATTGATAGATACAGAGTGGTAGGTAGGTAGATTGATAGATAGAGATAGGTAGGTAGGTAGATAGATAGATACAGATAGGTAGGTAGGTAGATTGATAGATAGAGATAGGTAGGTAGGTAGATAGATAGATAGAGATAGGTAGGTAGGTAGATTGATAGATAGAGATAGGTAGGTAGGTAGATTGATAGATACAGATAGGTAGGTAGGTAGATAGATAGATACAGATAGGTAGGTAGGTAGATTGATAGATAGATAGATAGAGATAGGTAGGTAGGTAGGTAGATAGATACAGATAGGTAGGTAGATAGATAAATAGAGATAGGTTGGTAGGTAGATAGATAGATAGAGATAGGTAGGTAGGTAGACTGATAGATAGAGATAGGTAGATAGGTAGATAGATAGATACAGATAGGTAGGTAGGTAGATATATAGATACAGATAGGTAGGTAGGTAGATAGATAGATAGAGATAGATAGGTAGGTAGATAGATAGATAGAGATAGGTAGGTAGGTAGATAGATAAATACAGATAGGTGGGTAGGTAGATAGATAGATAGAGATAGGTAGGTAGGTAGATTGATAGATAGAGATAGGTAGATAGGTAGATTGATAGATACAGATAGGTAGGTAGGTAGATAGATAGATACAGATAGGTAGGTAGGTAGATAGATAGATAGAGATAGGTAGGTAGGTAGATATATAGATACAGATATGTAGGTAGGTAGATAGATAGATAGAGATAGGTAGGTAGGTAGATTGATAGATACAGATAGGTAGGTAAGTAGATAGATAGATACAGATAGGTAGGTAGGTAGATTGATAGATAGAGATAGGTAGGTAGGTAGGTAGATTGATAGAGACAGACAGGTAGGTAGGTAGATAGATAGAGATAGGTAGGTAGGTAGATTGATAGATACAGATAGGTAGGTAGGTAGATTGACAGATAGAGTTAGGTAGGTAGGTAGATAGATAGATAGAGATATGTAGGTAGGTAGGTAGATAGATACAGATAGGTAGGTAGATAGATAAATACAGATAGGTGGGTAGGTAGATAGATAGATAGAGATAGGTAGATAGGTAGATTGATAGATACAGATAGGTAGGTAGGTAGATTGATAGATACAGATAGGTAGGTAGGTAGATAGATAGATACAGATAGGTAGGTAGGTAGATTGATAGATAGAGATAGGTAGGTAGGTAGGTAGATAGATAGAGATAGGTAGGTAGGTAGATTGATAGATACAGATAGGTAGGTAGGTAGGTAGATAGATAGAGATAGGTAGGTAGGTAGATTGATAGATACAGATAGGTAGGTTGGTAGATAGATAGATACAGATAGGTAGGTAGGTAGATTGATAGATAGAGATAGGTAGGTAGGTAGATTGATAGATACAGATAGGTAGGTAGGTAGATAGATAGATACAGATAGGTAGGTAGGTAGATTGATAGATAGAGATAGGTAGGTAGGTAGGTAGATAGATAGATAGAGATAGGTAGGTAGGTAGATATATAGATACAGATATGTAGGTAGATAGATAAATACAGATAGGTAGGTAGGTAGATTGATAGATAGAGATAGGTAGGAAGGTACATTGATAGATACAGATAGGTAGGTAGGTAGATACATAGATACAGATAGGTAGGTAGGTAGATAGATAGATAGAGATAGGTAGGTAGGTAGATATATAGATACAGATATGTAGGTAGGTAGATAGATAGAGATAGCTAGGTAGGTAGATTGATAGATACAGATAGGTAGGTAGGTAGGTAGATTGATAGATACAGATAGGTAGGTAGGTAGATATATAGATACAGATAGGTAGGTAGGTAGATAGATAGATAGATAGATAGATAGAGATAGGTAGGTAGGTAGATATATAGATACAGATATGTAGGTAGGTAGATAGATAGAGATAGGTGGGTAGGTAGATAGATAGATAGAGATAGGTAGGTAGGTAGATTGATAGATAGAGATAGGTAGGTAGGTAGATAGATAGATAGAGATAGGTAGGTAGGTAGATTGATATATAGAGATAGGTAGGTAGGTAGATTGATAGATACAGATAGGTAGGTAGGTAGATAGATAGATACAGATAGGTAGGTAGGTAGATTGATAGATAGAGATAGGTAGGTAGGTAGATAGATAGAGATAGGTAGGTAGGTAGATTGATAGATAGAGATAGGTAGGTAGGTAGATAGATAGATAGAGATAGGTAGGTAGGTAGATAGATAAATACAGATAGGTGGGTAGGTAGATAGATAGATAGAGATAGGTAGGTAGGTAGATTGATAGATAGAGATAGGTAGATAGGTAGATTGATAGATACAGATAGGTAGGTAGGTAGATAGATAGATACAGATAGGTAGGTAGGTAGATAGATAGATAGAGATAGGTAGGTAGGTAGATATATAGATACAGATATGTAGGTAGGTAGATAGATAGATAGAGATAGGTAGGTAGGTAGATTGATAGATACAGATAGGTAGGTAAGTAGATAGATAGATACAGATAGGTAGGTAGGTAGATTGATAGATAGAGATAGGTAGGTAGGTAGGTAGATTGATAGAGACAGACAGGTAGGTAGGTAGATAGATAGAGATAGGTAGGTAGGTAGATTGATAGATACAGATAGGTAGGTAGGTAGATTGATAGATAGAGTTAGGTAGGTAGTTAGATAGATAGATAGAGATATGTAGGTAGGTAGGTAGATAGATACAGATAGGTAGGTAGATAGATAAATACAGATAGGTGGGTAGGTAGATAGATAGATAGAGATAGGTAGATAGGTAGATTGATAGATACAGATAGGTAGGTAGGTAGATAGATAGATACAGATATGTAGGTAGGTAGATAGATAGATAGAGATAGGTAGGTAGGTAGATTGATAGATAGAGATAGGTAGGTAGGTAGATAGATAGATAGAGATAGGTAGGTAGGTAGATAGATAAATACAGATAGGTGGGTAGGTAGATAGATAGATAGAGATAGGTAGGTAGGTAGATTGATAGATAGAGATAGGTAGATAGGTAGATTGATAGATACAGATAGGTAGGTAGGTAGATAGATAGATACAGATAGGTAGGTAGGTAGATAGATAGATAGAGATAGGTAGGTAGGTAGATATATAGATACAGATATGTAGGTAGGTAGATAGATAGATAGAGATAGGTAGGTAGGTAGATTGATAGATACAGATAGGTAGGTAAGTAGATAGATAGATACAGATAGGTAGGTAGGTAGATTGATAGATAGAGATAGGTAGGTAGGTAGGTAGATTGATAGAGACAGACAGGTAGGTAGGTAGATAGATAGAGATAGGTAGGTAGGTAGATTGATAGATACAGATAGGTAGGTAGGTAGATTGATAGATAGAGTTAGGTAGGTAGGTAGATAGATAGATAGAGATATGTAGGTAGGTAGGTAGATAGATACAGATAGGTAGGTAGATAGATAAATACAGATAGGTGGGTAGGTAGATAGATAGATAGAGATAGGTAGATAGGTAGATTGATAGATACAGATAGGTAGGTAGGTAGATAGATAGATACAGATATGTAGGTAGGTAGATAGATAGATAGAGATAGGTAGGTAGGTAGATTGATAGATACAGATAGGTAGGTAGGTAGATAGATAGATACAGATAGGTAGGTAGGTAGATTGATAGAGATAGGTAGGTAGGTAGATTGATAGATACAGATAGGTAGGTAGGTAGATATATAGATACAGATAGGTAGGTAGGTAGATAGATAGATAGAGATAGGTAGGTAGGTAGATATATAGATACAGATATGTAGGTAGGTAGATAGATAGAGATAGCTAGGTAGGTAGATTGATAGATACAGATAGGTAGGTAGGTAGATTGATAGATACAGATAGGTAGGTAGGTAGATATATAGATACAGATAGGTAGGTAGGTAGATAGATAGATAGAGATAGGTAGGTAGGTAGATATATAGATACAGATATGTAGGTAGGTAGATAGATAGAGATAGCTAGGTAGGTAGATTGATAGATACAGATAGGTAGGTAGGTAGATAGATAGATACAGATAGGTAGGTAGGTAGATTGATAGATAGAGATAGGTAGGTAGGTAGATAGATAGAGATAGATAGGTAGGTAGATATATAGATACAGATATGTAGGTAGACAGATAAATACAGATAGGTGGGTAGGTAGATAGATAGATAGAGATAGGTAGGTAGGTAGATTGATAGATAGAGATAGGTAGGTAGGTAGATAGATAGATAGAGATAGATAGGTAGGTAGATTGATAGATACAGAGAGGTAGGTAGGTAGATTGATAGATAGAGATAGGTAGGTAGGTAGATTGATAGATACAGATAGGTAGGTAGGTAGATAGATAGATACAGATAGGTAGGTAGGTAGATTGATAGATAGAGATAGGTAGGTAAGTAGATAGATAGAGATAGGTAGGTAGGTAGATTGATAGATAGAGATAGGTAGGTAGGTAGATAGATAGATAGAGATAGGTAGGTAGGTAGATAGATAAATACAGATAGGTGGGTAGGTAGATAGATAGATAGAGATAGGTAGGTAGGTAGATTGATAGATAGAGATAGGTAGATAGGTAGATTGATAGATACAGATAGGTAGGTAGGTAGATAGATAGATACAGATAGGTAGGTAGGTAGATAGATAGATAGAGATAGGTAGGTAGGTAGATAGATAAATACAGATAGGTGGGTAGGTAGATAGATAGATAGAGATAGGTAGATAGGTAGATTGATAGATAGAGATAGGTAGGTAGGTAGATTGATAGATACAGATAGGTAGGTAGGTAGATAGATAGATACAGATAGGTAGGTAGGTAGATTGATAGATAGAGATAGGTAGGTAGGTAGGTAGATAGATAGAGATAGGTAGGTAGGTAGATTGATAGATACAGATAGGTAGGTAGGTAGGTAGATAGATAGAGATAGGTAGGTAGGTAGATTGATAGATACAGATAGGTAGGTAGGTAGATAGATAGATACAGATAGGTAGGTAGGTAGATTGATAGATAGAGATAGGTAGGTAGGTAGATTGATAGATACAGATAGGTAGGTAGGTAGATAGATAGATAAAGATAGGTAGGTAGGTAGATTGATAGATAGAGATAGGTAGGTAGGTAGGTAGATAGATAGAGATAGGTAGGTAGGTAGATATATAGATACAGATATGTAGGTAGATAGATAAATACAGATAGGTAGGTAGGTAGATTGATAGATAGAGATAGGTAGGTAGGTAGATTGATAGATACAGATAGGTAGGTATGTAGATATATAGATACAGATAGGTAGGTAGGTAGATAGATAGATAGAGATAGGTAGGTAGGTAGATATATAGATACAGATATGTAGGTAGGTAGATAGATAGAGATAGCTAGGTAGGTAGATTGATAGATACAGATAGGTAGGTAGGTAGATTGATAGATACAGATAGGTAGGTAGGTAGATATATAGATACAGATAGGTAGGTAGGTAGATAGATAGATAGAGATAGGTAGGTAGGTAGATATATAGATACAGATATGTAGGTAGGTAGATAGATAGAGATAGCTAGGTAGGTAGATTGATAGATACAGATAGGTAGGTAGGTAGATAGATAGATACAGATAGGTAGGTAGGTAGATTGATAGATAGAGATAGGTAGGTAGGTAGGTAGATAGATAGAGATAGGTAGGTAGGTAGATATATAGATACAGATATGTAGGTAGATAGATAAATACAGATAGGTGGGTAGGTAGATAGATAGATAGAGATAGGTAGGTAGGTAGATTGATAGATAGAGATAGGTAGGTAGGTAGATAGATAGATAGAGATAGGTAGGTAGGTAGATTGATAGATACAGAGTAGGTAGATTGATAGATAGAGATAGGTAGGTAGGTAGATTGATAGATACAGATAGGTAGGTAGGTAGATAGATAGATACAGATAGGTAGGTAGGTAGATTGATAGATAGAGATAGGTAGTGAGGTAGATAGATAGATAGAGATAGGTAGGTAGGTAGATTGATAGATAGAGATAGGTAGGTAGGTAGATAGATAGATAGAGATAGGTAGGTAGGTAGATAGATAAATACAGATAGGTGGGTAGGTAGATAGATAGATAGAGATAGGTAGGTAGGTAGATTGATAGATAGAGATAGGTAGATAGGTAGATTGATAGATACAGATAGGTAGGTAGGTAGATAGATAGATACAGATAGGTAGGTAGGTAGGTAGATAGATAGAGATAGGTAGGTAGGTAGATATATAGATACAGATATGTAGGTAGGTAGATAGATAGATAGAGATAGGTAGGTAGGTAGATTGATAGATACAGATAGGTAGGTAAGTAGATAGATAGATACAGATAGGTAGGTAGGTAGATTGATAGATAGAGATAGGTAGGTAGGTAGGTAGATTGATAGAGACAGACAGGTAGGTAGGTAGATAGATAGAGATAGGTAGGTAGGTAGATTGATAGATACAGATAGGTAGGTAGGTAGATTGATAGATAGAGTTAGGTAGGTAGGTAGATAGATATATAGAGATATGTAGGTAGGTAGGTAGATAGATACAGATAGGTAGGTAGATAGATAAATACAGATAGGTGGGTAGGTAGATAGATAGATAGAGATAGGTAGGTAGGTAGATTGATAGATAGAGATAGGTAGATAGGTAGATTGATAGATACAGATAGGTAGGTAGGTAGATAGATAGATACAGATATGTAGGTAGGTAGATAGATAGATAGAGATAGGTAGGTAGGTAGATTGATAGATACAGATAGGTAGGTAGGTAGATAGATAGATACAGATAGGTAGGTAGGTAGATTGATAGATAGAGATAGGTAGGTAGGTAGATTGATAGATACAGATAGGTAGGTAGGTAGATATATAGATACAGATAGGTAGGTAGGTAGATAGATAGATAGAGATAGGTAGGTAGGTAGATATATAGATACAGATATGTAGGTAGGTAGATAGATAGAGATAGCTAGGTAGGTAGATTGATAGATACAGATAGGTAGGTAGGTAGATTGATAGATACAGATAGGTAGGTAGGTAGATATATAGATACAGATAGGTAGGTAGGTAGATAGATAGATAGAGATAGGTAGGTAGGTAGATATATAGATACAGATATGTAGGTAGGTAGATAGATAGAGATAGCTAGGTAGGTAGATTGATAGATACAGATAGGTAGGTAGGTAGATAGATAGATACAGATAGGTAGGTAGGTAGATTGATAGATAGAGATAGGTAGGTAGGTAGGTAGATAGATAGAGATAGATAGGTAGGTAGATATATAGATACAGATATGTAGGTAGATAGATAAATACAGATAGGTGGGTAGGTAGATAGATAGATAGAGATAGGTAGGTAGATTGATAGATAGAGATAGGTAGGTAGGTAGATCGATAGATAGAGATAGGTAGGTAGGTAGATTGATAGATACAGAGAGGTAGGTAGGTAGATTGATAGATAGAGATAGGTAGGTAGGTAGATTGATAGATACAGATAGGTAGGTAGGTAGATAGATAGATACAGATAGGTAGGTAGGTAGATTGATAGATAGAGATAGGTAGGTAGGTAGATAGATAGATAGAGATAGGTAGGTAGGTAGATTGATAGATAGAGATAGGTAGGTAGGTAGATAGATAGATAGAGATAGGTAGGTAGGTAGATAGATAGATAGAGATAGGTAGGTTGGTAGATATATAGATACAGATATGTAGGTAGGTAGATAGATAGATAGAGATAGGTAGGTAGGTAGATTGATAGATACAGATAGGTAGGTAAGTAGATAGATAGATACAGATAGATAGGTAGGTAGATTGATAGATAGAGATAGGTAGGTAGGTAGGTAGATTGATAGAGACAGACAGGTAGGTAGGTAGATAGATAGAGATAGGTAGGTAGGTAGATAGATAGATAGAGATAGGTAGGTAGGTAGGTAGATAGATACAGATAGGTAGGTAGATAGATAAATACAGATAGGTGGGTAGGTAGATAGATAAATAGAGATAGGTAGGTAGGTATATTGATAGATACAGATAGGTAGGTAGGTAGATGGATAGATACAGATAGGTGGGTAGGTAGATTGATAGATACAGATAGGTAGGTAGGTAGATAGATAGATAGAGATAGGTAGGTAGGTAGGTAGATAGATACAGATAGGTAGGTAGATAGATAAATACAGATAGGTGGGTAGGTAGATAGATAAATAGAGATAGGTAGGTAGGTATATTGATAGATACAGATAGGTAGGTAGGTAGATAGATAGATACAGATAGGTGGGTAAGTAGATTGATAGATAGAGATAGGTAGGTATGTAGATTGATAGATAGAGATAGGTAGGCAGGTAGATTGATAGATACAGATAGGTAGGTAGGTAGATATATAGATACAGATAGGTAGGTAGATAGATAGGTAGATAGATAGATAGATAGATAGATAGATAGATAGATAGATAGAGATAGGTAGGTAGGTATATTGATAGATACAGATAGGTAGGTAGGTAGATGGATAGATACAGATAGGTGGGTAGGTAGATTGATAGATACAGATAGGTAGGTAGGTAGATAGATAGATAGAGATAGGTAGGTAGGTAGGTAGATAGATACAGATAGGTAGGTAGATAGATAAATACAGATAGGTGGGTAGGTAGATAGATAAATAGAGATAGGTAGGTAGGTATATTGATAGATACAGATAGGTAGGTAGGTAGATAGATAGATACAGATAGGTGGGTAAGTAGATTGATAGATAGAGATAGGTAGGTATGTAGATTGATAGATAGAGATAGGTAGGCAGGTAGATTGATAGATACAGATAGGTAGGTAGGTAGATATATAGATACAGATAGGTAGGTAGATAGATAGATAGATAGATAGATAGATAGATAGATAGATAGATAGATAGATAGATAGATAGATAGGTAGATTGATAGATAGAGATAGGTAGGTAGGTAGATTGATAGATAGAGATAGGTAGATAGGTAGATAGATAGATACAGGTAGGTAGGTAGGTAGATAGATAGATAGAGATAGGTAGGTAGGTAGATTGATAGATAGAGATAGGTAGGTAGGTAGATATATAGATACAGATATGTAGGTAGATAGATAGATAGAGATAGGTAGGTAGGTAGATTGATAGATAGAGATAGGTAGGTAGGTAGATAGATAGATAGAGATAGGTAGGTAGGTAGATTGATAGATACAGAGAGGTAGGTAGGTAGATTGATAGATAGAGATAGGTAGGTAGGTAGATTGATAGCTACAGATAGGTAGGTAGGTAGATAGATAGATACAGATAGGTAGGTAGGTAGATTGATAGATAGAGATAGGTAGGTAGGTACATAGATAGATAGAGATAGGTAGGTAGGTAGATAGATAGATAGAGATAGGTAGGTAGGTAGATAGATAGATAGAGATAGGTAGGTAGGTAGATAGATAAATACAGATAGGTGGGTAGGTAGATAGATAGATAGAGATAGGTAGGTAGGTAGATTGATAGATAGAGATAGGTAGATAGGTAGATTGATAGATACAGATAGGTAGGTAGGTAGGTAGATAGATAGATACAGATAGGTAGGTAGGTAGATAGATAGAGATAGGTAGGTAGGTAGATATATAGATACAGATATGTAGGTAGGTAGATAGATAGATAGATAGATAGATAGATGTAGGTAGGTAGATTGATAGATACAGATAGATAGGTAAGTAGATAGATAGATACAGATAGGTAGGTAGGTAGATTGATAGATAGAGATAGGTAGGTAGGTAGGTAGATTGATAGAGACAGACAGGTAGGTAGGTAGATAGATAGAGATAGGTAGGTAGGTAGATTGATAGATACAGATAGTTAGGTAGGTAGATTGATAGATAGAGTTAGGTAGGTAGGTAGATAGATAGATAGAGATAGGTAGGTAGGTAGGTAGATAGATACAGATAGGTAGGTAGATAGATAAATACAGATAGGTGGGTAGGTAGATTGATAGATAGAGATAGGTAGGTAGGTAGATTGATAGATACAGATAGGTAGGTAGGTAGATAGATAGATACAGATAGGTAGGTAGGTAGATTGATAGATAGAGATAGGTAGGTAGGTAGGTAGATGGATAGAGATAGGTAGGTAGGTAGATTGATAGATAGAGATAGGTAGGTAGGTAGGTAGATAGATAGAGATAGGTAGGTAGGTAGATTGATAGATACAGATAGGTAGGTAGGTAGATAGATAGATACAGATAGGTAGGTAGGTAGATTGATAGATTGAGATAGGTAGGTAGGTAGATAGATAGAGATAGGTAGGTAGGTAGATTGATAGGTACAGATAGGTAGGTAGGTAGGTAGGTAGATAGATAGAGATAGGTAGGTAGGTAGATTGATAGATACAGATAGGTAGGTAGGTAGATAGATAGATAGAGATAGGTAGGTAGGTAGATAGATAGATAGAGATAGGAAGGTAGGTAGATAGATAGAGATAGGTAGGTAGGTAGGTAGGTAGATCGATAGAGATAGATAGGTAGGTAGGTAGATTGATAGAGACAGATAGGTAGGTAGGTAGATAGATAGATAGAGATAGGTAGGTAGGTAGATAGATAGAGTTAGGTAGGTAGGTAGATTGATAGATAGAGATAGGTAGGTAGGTAGGTAGATAGATAGAGATAGGTAGGTAGGTAGATTGATAGATACAGATAGGTAGGTAGGTATATAGATAGATACAGATAGGTACGTAGGTAGATAGATAGATAGAGATAGGTAGGTAGGTAGGTAGATAGATACAGATATGTAGGTAGGTAGATAGATAGAGATAGGTAGGTAGGTAGATTGATAGAGATAGTTAGGTAGGTAGTTAGATAGATAGAGATAGGTAGGTAGGTAGGTAGATAGATAGAGATAGGTAGGTAGGTAGATTGATAGAGATAGGTAGGTAGGTAGATAGATAGATAGAGATAGGTAGGTAGGTAGATAGATAGATACAGATAGGTAGGTAGGTAGATAGATAGATAGAGATAGGTAGGTAGGTAGATAGATAGATAGAAATAGGTAGGTAGGTAGATTGATAGATAGAGATAGGTAGGTAGGTAGATTGATAGATACAGATAGGTAGGTAGGTAGTTAGATAGATACAGATAGGTAGGTAGATAGATAAATACAGATAGGTGGGTAGCTAGATAGATAGATAGAGATAGGTAGGTAGGTAGATTGATAGATACAGATAGGTAGGTAGGTAGATAGATAGATACAGATAGGTAAGTATGTAGATTGATAGATAGAGATAGGTAGGTAGGTAGATAGATAGATAGAGATAGGTAGGTAGGTAGATAGATAGATAGAGATAGGTAGGTAGGTAGATAGATATAGGTAGGTAGGTAGATAGATATATAGAGATAAGTAGGTAGCTAGATAGATTGAGATAGGTAGGTAGGTAGATAGATAGATACAGATAGGTAGGTAGGTAGATAGATAGATACAGATAGGTAGGTAGGTAGATTGATAGATAGAGATAGGTAGGTAGGTAGATAGATAGAGATAGGTAGGTAGGTAGATTGATAGAGATAGGTAGGTAGGTAGGTAGATAGAGAGGTAGGTAGGTAGATTGATAGATACAGATAGGTAGGTAGGTAGATTGATAGATAGAGATAGGTAGGTAGGTAGATAGATAGATAGAGATAGGTAGGTAGGTAGATTGATAGATACAGATAGGTAGGTAGGTAGATTGATAGATAGAGATAGGTAGGTAGGTAGATAGATAGAAAGAGATAGGTAGGTAGGTAGGTAGGTAGATACAGATAGGTAGGTAGATAGATAAATACAGATAGGTGGGTAGGTAGGTAGATAGATAGAGATAGGTAGGTAGGTAGATTGATAGATAGAGATAGGTAGATAGGTAGATAGATAGATACAGATAGGTAGGTAGGTAGATATATAGATACAGATAGGTAGGTAGGTAGATAGATAGATAGAGATAGGTACGTAGGTAGATAGATAGATAGAGATAGGTAGGTAGGTAGATAGATAAATACAGATAGGTGGGTAGGTAGATAGATAGATAGAGATAGGTAGGTAGGTAGATTGATAGATAGAGATAGGTAGATAGGTAGATTGATAGATACAGATAGGTAGGTAGGTAGATAGATAGATACAGATAGGTAGGTAGGTAGATAGATAGATAGAGATAGGTAGGTAGGTAGATATATAGATACAGATATGTAGGTAGGTAGATAGATAAATAGAGAGAGGTAGGTAGGTAGATTGATAGATACAGATAGGTAGGTAAGTAGATAGATAGATACAGATAGGTAGGTAGGAAGATTGATAGATAGAGATAGGTAGGTAGGTAGGTAGATTGATAGAGACAGACAGGTAGGTAGGTAGATAGATAGAGATAGGTAGGTAGGTAGATTGATAGATACAGATAGTTAGGTAGGTAGATTGATAGATAGAGTTAGGTAGGTAGGTAGATAGATAGATAGAGATAGGTAGGTAGGTAGGTAGATAGATACAGATAGGTAGGTAGATAGATAAATACAGATAGGTGGGTAGGTAGATAGATAGATAGGTAGGTAGGTAGATTGATAGATACAGATAGGTAGGTAGGTAGATAGATAGATACAGATAGGTAGGTAGGTAGATTGATAGATAGAGATAGGTAGGTAGGTAGGTAGATAGATAGAGATAGGTAGGTAGGTAGATTGATAGATAGAGATAGGTAGGTAGGTAGGTAGATAGATAGAGATAGGTAGGTAGGTAGATTGATAGATACAGATAGGTAGGTAGGTAGATAGATAGATACAGATAGGTAGGTAGGTAGATTGATAGATTGAGATAGGTAGGTAGGTAGATAGATAGAGATAGGTAGGTAGGTAGATTGATAGATACAGATAGGTAGGTAGGTAGGTAGATAGATAGAGATAGGTAGGTAGGTAGATTGATAGATACAGATAGGTAGGTAGGTAGATAGATAGATAGAGATAGGTAGGTAGGTAGATAGATAGATAGAGATAGGAAGGTAGGTAGATAGATAGAGATAGGTAGGTAGGTAGGTAGATCGATAGAGATAGATAGGTAGGTAGGTAGATAGATAGAGATAGGTAGGTAGGTAGATATATAGATACAGATATGTAGGTAGGTAGATAGATAGATAGATAGATAGATGTAGGTAGGTAGATTGATAGATACAGATAGGTAGGTAAGTAGATAGATAGATACAGATAGGTAGGTAGGTAGATTGATAGATAGAGATAGGTAGGTAGGTAGGTAGATTGATAGAGACAGACAGGTAGGTAGGTAGATAGATAGAGATAGGTAGGTAGGTAGATTGATAGATACAGATAGTTAGGTAGGTAGATTGATAGATAGAGTTAGGTAGGTAGGTAGATAGATAGATAGAGATAGGTAGGTAGGTAGGTAGATAGATACAGATAGGTAGGTAGATAGATAAATACAGATAGGTGGGTAGGTAGATTGATAGATAGAGATAGGTAGGTAGGTAGATTGATAGATACAGATAGGTAGGTAGGTAGATAGATAGATACAGATAGGTAGGTAGGTAGATTGATAGATAGAGATAGGTAGGTAGGTAGGTAGATGGATAGAGATAGGTAGGTAGGTAGATTGATAGATAGAGATAGGTAGGTAGGTAGGTAGATAGATAGAGATAGGTAGGTAGGTAGATTGATAGATACAGATAGGTAGGTAGGTAGATAGATAGATACAGATAGGTAGGTAGGTAGATTGATAGATTGAGATAGGTAGGTAGGTAGATAGATAGAGATAGGTAGGTAGGTAGATTGATAGGTACAGATAGGTAGGTAGGTAGTTAGGTAGATAGATAGAGATAGGTAGGTAGGTAGATTGATAGATACAGATAGGTAGGTAGGTAGATAGATAGATAGAGATAGGTAGGTAGGTAGATAGATAGATAGAGATAGGAAGGTAGGTAGATAGATAGAGATAGGTAGGTAGGTAGGTAGGTAGATCGATAGAGATAGATAGGTAGGTAGGTAGATTGATAGAGACAGATAGGTAGGTAGGTAGATAGATAGATAGAGATAGGTAGGTAGGTAGATAGATAGAGTTAGGTAGGTAGGTAGATTGATAGATAGAGATAGGTAGGTAGGTAGGTAGATAGATAGAGATAGGTAGGTAGGTAGATTGATAGATACAGATAGGTAGGTAGGTATATAGATAGATACAGATAGGTAGGTAGGTAGATAGATAGATAGAGATAGGTAGGTAGGTAGGTAGATAGATACAGATATGTAGGTAGGTAGATAGATAGAGATAGGTAGGTAGGTAGATTGATAGAGATAGTTAGGTAGGTAGTTAGATAGATAGAGATAGGTAGGTAGGTAGGTAGATAGATAGAGATAGGTAGGTAGGTAGATTGATAGAGATAGGTAGGTAGGTAGATAGATAGATAGAGATAGGTAGGTAGGTAGATAGATAGATACAGATAGGTAGGTAGGTAGATAGATAGATAGAGATAGGTAGGTAGGTAGATAGATAGATAGAAATAGGTAGGTAGGTAGATTGATAGATAGAGATAGGTAGGTAGGTAGATTGATAGATACAGATAGGTAGGTAGGTAGTTAGATAGATACAGATAGGTAGGTAGATAGATAAATACAGATAGGTGGGTAGCTAGATAGATAGATAGAGATAGGTAGGTAGGTAGATTGATAGATACAGATAGGTAGGTAGGTAGATAGATAGATACAGATAGGTAAGTATGTAGATTGATAGATAGAGATAGGTAGGTAGGTAGATAGATAGATAGAGATAGGTAGGTAGGTAGATAGATAGATAGAGATAGGTAGGTAGGTAGATAGATATAGGTAGGTAGGTAGATAGATAGATAGAGATAAGTAGGTAGCTAGATAGATTGAGATAGGTAGGTAGGTAGATAGATAGATACAGATAGGTAGGTAGGTAGATAGATAGATACAGATAGGTAGGTAGGTAGATTGATAGATAGAGATAGGTAGGTAGGTAGATAGATAGAGATAGGTAGGTAGGTAGATTGATAGAGATAGGTAGGTAGGTAGGTAGATAGAGAGGTAGGTAGGTAGATTGATAGATACAGATAGGTAGGTAGGTAGATTGATAGATAGAGATAGGTAGGTAGGTAGATAGATAGATAGAGATAGGTAGGTAGGTAGATTGATAGATACAGATAGGTAGGTAGGTAGATTGATAGATAGAGATAGGTAGGTAGGTAGATAGATAGAAAGAGATAGGTAGGTAGGTAGGTAGGTAGATACAGATAGGTAGGTAGATAGATAAATGCAGATAGGTGGGTAGGTAGGTAGATAGATAGAGATAGGTAGGTAGGTAGATTGATAGATAGAGATAGGTAGATAGGTAGATAGATAGATACAGATAGGTAGGTAGGTAGATATATAGATACAGATAGGTAGGTAGGTAGATAGATAGATAGAGATAGGTACGTAGGTAGATAGATAGATAGAGATAGGTAGGTAGGTAGATAGATAAATACAGATAGGTGGGTAGGTAGATAGATAGATAGAGATAGGTAGGTAGGTAGATTGATAGATAGAGATAGGTAGATAGGTAGATTGATAGATACAGATAGGTAGGTAGGTAGATAGATAGATACAGATAGGTAGGTAGGTAGATAGATAGATAGAGATAGGTAGGTAGGTAGATATATAGATACAGATATGTAGGTAGGTAGATAGATAGATAGAGAGAGGTAGGTAGGTAGATTGATAGATACAGATAGGTAGGTAAGTAGATAGATAGATACAGATAGGTAGGTAGGAAGATTGATAGATAGAGATAGGTAGGTAGGTAGGTAGATTGATAGAGACAGACAGGTAGGTAGGTAGATAGATAGAGATAGGTAGGTAGGTAGATTGATAGATACAGATAGTTAGGTAGGTAGATTGATAGATAGAGTTAGGTAGGTAGGTAGATAGATAGATAGAGATAGGTAGGTAGGTAGGTAGATAGATACAGATAGGTAGGTAGATAGATAAATACAGATAGGTGGGTAGGTAGATAGATAGATAGGTAGGTAGGTAGATTGATAGATACAGATAGGTAGGTAGGTAGATAGATAGATACAGATAGGTAGGTAGGTAGATTGATAGATAGAGATAGGTAGGTAGGTAGGTAGATAGATAGAGATAGGTAGGTAGGTAGATTGATAGATAGAGATAGGTAGGTAGGTAGGTAGATAGATAGAGATAGGTAGGTAGGTAGATTGATAGATACAGATAGGTAGGTAGGTAGATAGATAGATACAGATAGGTAGGTAGGTAGATTGATAGATTGAGATAGGTAGGTAGGTAGATAGATAGAGATAGGTAGGTAGGTAGATTGATAGATACAGATAGGTAGGTAGGTAGGTAGATAGATAGAGATAGGTAGGTAGGTAGATTGATAGATACAGATAGGTAGGTAGGTAGATAGATAGATAGAGATAGGTAGGTAGGTAGATAGATAGATAGAGATAGGAAGGTAGGTAGATAGATAGAGATAGGTAGGTAGGTAGGTAGGTAGATCGATAGAGATAGATAGGTAGGTAGGTAGATTGATAGAGACAGATAGGTAGGTAGGTAGATAGATAGATAGAGATAGGTAGGTAGGTAGATAGATAGATAGAGATAGGTAGGTAGGTAGATTGATAGATAGAGATAGGTAGGTAGGTAGGTAGATAGATAGAGATAGGTAGGTAGGTAGATTGATAGATACAGATAGGTAGGTAGGTAGATAGATAGATACAGATAGGTAGGTAGGTAGATAGATAGATAGAGATAGGTAGGTAGGTAGGTAGATAGATACAGATATGTAGGTAGGTAGATAGATAGAGATAGGTAGGTAGGTAGATTGATAGAGATAGGTAGGTAGGTAGATAGATAGATAGAGATAGGTAGGTAGGTAGGTAGATAGATAGAGATAGGTAGGTAGGTAGATTGATAGAGATAGGTAGGTAGGTAGATAGATAGAGATAGGTAGGTAGGTAGATAGATAGATAGAGATAGGTAGGTAGGTAGGTAGATAGATAGAGATAGGTAGGTAGGTAGATAGATAGATAGAGATAGGTAGGTAAGTAGATTGATAGATAGAGATAGGTAGATAGGTAGATAGATAGATACAGATAGGTAGGTAGGTAGATAGATAGATAGAGATAGGTAGGTAGGTAGATAGATAGATAGAGATAGGTAGGTAGGTAGATTGATAGATAGAGATAGGTAGGTAGGTAGATTGATAGATACAGAGATAGGTAGGTAGGTAGTTAGATAGATACAGATAGGTAGGTAGATAGATAAATACAGATAGGTGGGTAGCTAGATAGATAGATAGAGATAGGTAGGTAGGTAGATTGATAGATACAGATAGGTAGGTAGGTAGATAGATAGATACAGATAGGTAAGTATGTAGATTGATAGATAGAGATAGGTAGGTAGGTAGATAGATAGATAGATAGATAGAGATAGGTAGGTAGGTAGGTAGATATAGGTAGGTAGGTAGATAGATAGATAGAGATAGGTAGGTAGCTAGATAGATAGAGATAGGTAGGTAGGTAGATAGATAGATACAGATAGGTAGGTAGGTAGATAGATAGATACAGATAGGTAGGTAGGTAGATTGATAGATAGAGATAGGTAGGTAGGTAGGTAGATAGATAGAGATAGGTAGGTAGGTAGATTGATAGAGATAGGTAGGTAGGTAGGTAGATAGAGAGGTAGGTAGGTAGATTGATAGATACAGATAGGTAGGTAGGTAGATTGATAGATAGAGATAGGTAGGTAGGTAGATAGATAGATAGAGATAGGTAGGTAGGTAGATTGATAGATACAGATAGGTAGGTAGGTAGATTGATAGATAGAGATAGGTAGGTAGATAGATAGATAGAGATAGGTAGGTAGGTAGGTAGATAGATACAGATAGGTAGGTAGATTGATAAATAGAGATAGGTAGGTAGGTAGATAGATAGATACAGATAGGTAGGTAGGTAGATAGATAGATAGAGATAGGTAGGTAGGTAGATAGATAGATAGAGATAGGTAGGTAGCTAGATTGATCGATACAGATAGGTAGGTAGGTAGATAGATAGATAGATAGATAGAGATAGGTAGGTAGGTATATTGATAGATAGAGATAGGTATGTAGGTAGGTAGATAGATAGAGATAGGTAGGTAGGTAGATAGATAGATAGAGATAGGTAGGTAGGTAGATAGATAGATAGAGATAGGAAGGTAGGTAGATAGATAGAGATAGGTAGGTAGGTAGGTTGGTAGATCGATAGAGATAGATAGGTAGGTAGGTAGATTGATAGAGATAGGTAGGTAGGTAGGTAGATAGAGAGGTAGGTAGGTAGATTGATAGATACAGATAGGTAGGTAGGTAGATTGATAGATAGAGATAGGTAGGTAGGTAGATAGATAGATAGAGATAGGTAGGTAGGTAGATTGATAGATACAGATAGGTAGGTAGGTAGATAGATAGAGATAGGTAGGTAGGTAGATATATAGATACAGATATGTAGGTAGGTAGATAGATAGATAGAGAGAGGTAGGTAGGTAGATTGATAGATACAGATAGGTAGGTAAGTAGATAGATAGATACAGATAGGTAGGTAGGTAGGTAGATTGATAGATAGAGATAGGTAGGTAGGTAATTAGATTGATAGAGACAGACAGGTAGGTAGGTAGATAGATAGAGAAAGGTAGGTAGGTAGATTGATAGATACAGATAGTTAGGTAGGTAGATTGATAGATAGAGTTAGGTAGGTAGGTAGATACATAGATAGAGATAGGTAGGTAGGTAGGTAGATAGATACAGATAGGTAGGTAGATAGATAAATACAGATAGGTGGGTAGGTAGATAGATAGATAGAGATAGGTAGGTAGGTAGATTGATAGATAGAGATAGGTAGGTAGGTAGATTGATAGATAAAGATAGGTAGGTAGGTAGATAGATAGATACAGATAGGTAGGTAGGTAGATTGATAGATAGAGATAGGTAGGTAGGTAGGTAGATAGATAGAGATAGGTAGGTAGGTAGATTGATAGATACAGATAGGTAGGTAGGTAGATAGATAGATACAGATAGGTAGGTAGGTAGATTGATAGATTGAGATAGGTAGGTAGGTAGATAGATAGAGATAGGTAGGTAGGTAGATTGATAGATACAGATAGGTAGGTAGGTAGGTAGATAGATAGAGATAGGTAGGTAGGTAGATTGATAGATACAGATAGGTAGGTAGGTAGATAGATAGATAGAGATAGGTAGGTAGGTAGATAGATAGATAGAGATAGGAAGGTAGGTAGATAGATAGAGATAGGTAGGTAGGTAGATTGATAGATAAAGATAGGTAGGTAGGTAGATAGATAGATACAGATAGGTAGGTAGGTAGATTGATAGATAGAGATAGGTAGGTAGGTAGGTAGATAGATAGAGATAGGTAGGTAGGTAGATTGATAGATACAGATAGGTAGGTAGGTAGATAGATAGATACAGATAGGTAGGTAGGTAGATTGATAGATTGAGATAGGTAGGTAGGTAGATAGATAGAGATAGGTAGGTAGGTAGATTGATAGATACAGATAGGTAGGTAGGTAGATAGATAGATAGAGATAGGTAGGTAGGTAGATTGATAGATACAGATAGGTAGGTAGGTAGATTGATAGATAGAGATAGGTAGGTAGGTAGATTGATAGATAAAGATAGGTAGGTAGGTAGATAGATAGATACAGATAGGTAGGTAGGTAGATTGATAGATTGAGATAGGTAGGTAGGTAGATAGATAGAGATAGGTAGGTAGGTAGATTGATAGATACAGATAGGTAGGTAGGTAGGTAGATAGATAGAGATAGGTAGGTAGGTAGATTGATAGATACAGATAGGTAGGTAGGTAGATAGATAGATAGAGATAGGTAGGTAGGTAGATAGATAGATAGAGATAGGAAGGTAGGTAGATAGATAGAGATAGGTAGGTAGGTAGGTAGGTAGATCGATAGAGATAGATAGGTAGGTAGGTAGATTGATAGAGATAGGTAGGTAGGTAGGTAGATAGAGAGGTAGGTAGGTAGATTGATAGATACAGATAGGTAGGTAGGTAGATTGATAGATAGAGATAGGTAGGTAGGTAGATAGATAGATAGAGATAGGTAGGTAGGTAGATTGATAGATACAGATAGGTAGGTAGGTAGATAGATAGATAAAGATAGGTAGGTAGGTAGATATATAGATACAGATATGTAGGTAGGTAGATAGATAGATAGAGAGAGGTAGGTAGGTAGATTGATAGATACAGATAGGTAGGTAAGTAGATAGATAGATACAGATAGGTAGGTAGGTAGGTAGATTGATAGATAGAGATAGGTAGGTAGGTAATTAGATTGATAGAGACAGACAGGTAGGTAGGTAGATAGATAGAGAAAGGTAGGTAGGTAGATTGATAGATACAGATAGTTAGGTAGGTAGATTGATAGATAGAGTTAGGTAGGTAGGTAGATACATAGATAGAGATAGGTAGGTAGGTAGGTAGATAGATACAGATAGGTAGGTAGATAGATAAATACAGATAGGTGGGTAGGTAGATAGATAGATAGAGATAGGTAGGTAGGTAGATTGATAGATAGAGATAGGTAGGTAGGTAGATTGATAGATAAAGATAGGTAGGTAGGTAGATAGATAGATACAGATAGGTAGGTAGGTAGATTGATAGATAGAGATAGGTAGGTAGGTAGGTAGATAGATAGAGATAGGTAGGTAGGTAGATTGATAGATACAGATAGGTAGGTAGGTAGGTAGATAGATACAGATAGGTAGGTAGGTAGATTGATAGATTGAGATAGGTAGGTAGGTAGATAGATAGAGATAGGTAGGTAGGTAGATTGATAGATACAGATAGGTAGGTAGGTAGGTAGATAGATAGAGATAGGTAGGTAGGTAGATTGATAGATACAGATAGGTAGGTAGGTAGATAGATAGATAGAGATAGGTAGGTAGGTAGATAGATAGATAGAGATAGGAAGGTAGGTAGATAGATAGAGATAGGTAGGTAGGTAGGTAGGTAGATCGATAGAGATAGATAGGTAGGTAGGTAGATTGATAGAGATAGGTAGGTAGGTAGGTAGATAGAGAGGTAGGTAGGTAGATTGATAGATACAGATAGGTAGGTAGGTAGATTGATAGATAGAGATAGGTAGGTAGGTAGATAGATAGATAGAGATAGGTAGGTAGGTAGATTGATAGATACAGATAGGTAGGTAGGTAGATTGATAGATAGAGATAGGTAGGTAGATAGATAGATAGAGATAGGTAGGTAGGTAGGTAGATAGATACAGATAGGTAGGTAGATTGATAAATAGAGATAGGTAGGTAGGTAGATAGATAGATACAGATAGGTAGGTAGGTAGATAGATAGATAGAGATAGGTAGGTAGGTAGATAGATAGATAGAGATAGGTAGGTAGGTAGATTGATCGATACAGATAGGTAGGTAGGTAGATAGATAGATAGATAGATAGAGATAGGTAGGTAGGTATATTGATAGATAGAGATAGGTATGTAGGTAGGTAGATAGATAGAGATAGGTAGGTAGGTAGATAGATAGAGATATGTAGGTAGGTAGATTGATAGATAGAGATAGGTAGATAAGTAGATAGATAGATACAGATATGTAGGTAGGTAGATTGATAGATACAGATAGGTAGGTAGGTAGATAGATAGATACAGATAGGTAGGTAGGTAGACTGATAGATAGAGATAGGTAGGTAGGTAGATATATAGATACAGATATGTAGGTAGGTAGGTAGATAGATAGAGATAGGTAGGTAGGTAGATAGATACAGATATGTAGGTAGGTAGATAGATAGATAGAGATAGGTAGGTACGTAGATAGATAGATAGAGATAGGTAGGTAGGTAGATTGATAGATACAGATAGGTAGGTAGGTAGATAGATAGATAGAGATAGGTAGGTAGGTAGATATATAGATACAGATATGTAGGTAGGTAGATAGATAGATAGAGAGAGGTAGGTAGGTAGATTGATAGATACAGATAGGTAGGTAAGTAGATAGATAGATACAGATAGGTAGGTAGGTAGGTAGATTGATAGATAGAGATAGGTAGGTAGGTAATTAGATTGATAGAGACAGACAGGTAGGTAGGTAGATAGATAGAGAAAGGTAGGTAGGTAGATTGATAGATACAGATAGTTAGGTAGGTAGATTGATAGATAGAGTTAGGTAGGTAGGTAGATAGATAGATAGAGATAGGTAGGTAGGTAGGTAGATAGATACAGATAGGTAGGTAGATAGATAAATACAGATAGGTGGGTAGGTAGATAGATAGATAGAGATAGGTAGGTAGGTAGATTGATAGATAGAGATAGGTAGGTAGGTAGATTGATAGATTAAGATAGGTAGGTAGGTAGATAGATAGATACAGATAGGTAGGTAGGTAGATTGATAGATAGAGATAGGTAGGTAGGTAGGTAGATAGATAGAGATAGGTAGGTAGGTAGATTGATAGATAGAGATAGGTAGGTAGGTAGGTAGATAGATAGAGATAGGTAGGTAGGTAGATTGATAGATACAGATAGGTAGGTAGGTAGATAGATAGATACAGATAGGTAGGTAGGTAGATTGATAGATTGAGATAGGTAGGTAGGTAGATAGATAGA